>LPNX010520533.1:130991-331460 GCA_001517045.1 Pseudotsuga menziesii | reverse complement strand
ATTGAAATTCTATTGGTTCTTGAATTCCAACTCACAAAAACTTATTTTGGCACGTTTTCTTATAAGGCCCATTTTAGACCCCAAATTTCCTCTAATGAGCCTCACAGACAGAGCTAGAGAGCTAGATTTCTTCTTTACACCCCTTGAATAACACTGGAAGGGAATGCATAGCCCAAGGGACTATGTAGTAGAGAAGGGGATGATTCCTTGTGTTGGGTGTGTGTGGATGTTTTAGAAGTCAGGTTAGTTCTGGTGCAGGTGTCCATATCTCTTGGATTGAGCTCACTATCTTAGCAGCCAACCTTTTCAGCTCCCAATAGCCTGATAAACCCAATTGTGTTGGCTTGGTTGAGATGTGTATCCTTGGTTATGTGTGAGCCTTCTAGTTTTCCCTTATTTCTTGTGGAATCATGCCCAACTTGGGGGTGGCAGTGTTGCTGAGCGATTGATGAGCACACTAGACTATGGTTGGGTGGAACGTTGCAGCGACGTAGTTGGTTGCGAGACAAGCTTCTGTTGAATATAGTATCTCTTATTTATCTTGTCTCTGCAACTAAATTACTATGAACATGTGAAATGCTTGAATGTGAACATGTATGTTTTTTATTTTACTGCATTTTATACCTTATTTTCATGAGGCTTAGTTTCCCGGGTGCGTAGTTAGCATGTTCAGTCGTGTCCTCTTCGTCAGTCGGATGGTTGGAGACGTGACATTATTGGGCAAGTAATGTATCTGACAAACACAAGGTGATATATATGCTTTGTTGTGAACACCTTGAGTCAGTATCCAGCTAAACCTAGATGGGTTCACCTGATAGTTTCAAAGCATGTGATGAGGTACCTAAAAGGTACGACAGACTTGGGACTTTACTATGGTAGAGATCATGACTACAGATTATATGGATTTAGATTGGGTAGGAAATTCCATATACAGAAAGAGTGCCTTAGATGGATGTTATGGTCTGGGATTCACCATGGTCTCATGGTTTAGTCCAGTGTTGCTCTTAGTACAGCTGAAGCAAATTACATTGCAACTTTATTTGCTTTTTGGGAAGTTGTATGGCTTTGGAAAGATGATTTCAAGACTATTTAACATGGAGTTGGATACCACAGTGATTATTTGTGACAACCAAAATTGCATAAAGATGAAAAAGAATCCTGTGGGATATGGTACTAAAGGGAGACATAAAATTCCAGTATGTGAGTACCGTTGAGCAAGTTGTTGATGTGGTGACCAAGCTTCCATGACAAGCTTGGTGTAGTTCGAAAATACTTTCCTCTGAAAAGGAGGAATAGTGATTTCTATCCTTAATACTTTCCTCACAAGGGGGAACATTGATGTTGATACTGAAGACTTTCCTTACAAGGAGGAACAATGATGTTGATACTGAAGACTTTCCTCGTAAGGAGGAATAGTGATGTTGATATTGAAGACTTTCCTCTAAAGGAGGAATAGTGATGATGATACTACAAACTTTCCTTACAAGGAGGAATAGTGATTATATAGACCCTTCTCAGAAAGGATAAACAGGTCGAAGATATTGACCCTTCTCGAAAAGTAGAAACAGGTCGAAGATACAGACTCTCTTTGAAAAAGGAAGAACAAGTCAAAGATATGAACTCTCTTTAAAAAAGGAAGAACAAGTCAAGGATATGGACTCTCTTCGAAAAGGAAGAACAAGTCAAGGATATGGACTATTCTCAGAAAGGAAGATAAGGTTGAAGATATAAACCCTCCTCGGATAAAGGGGGAGCAGGTTGATAATATGGATCCTACCGAAAAATGGGGAGTGATGATGAGATTGTCATCGATGATGGGATGGCAATGATGCTCCAGCATGAAAGAGGCCAAGTGTGCCTGAAGATGTTGATAAGGTATGACATTCAATTATGGACAATAGTATCCTCTTTTGAGGATGCCAAGTATAACACTATTTTCATGCAAGTGGTCATTATTATGTAAGGATGGCCCTGTAGATCTTATTCTCGCATGGAGAGTACCCACATTCACTTGTGGATGATAGTATCCTCTTTTGAGGATGACAGGTATAACACTTTGTTCATGAGAGTGATCCTTACTAGCTAAGGATGGACCTGCAAATGTTACTCTCATGGAGAATACCCACATTCAGTTGTGGATACCATAGAATAACACTCGCTCGGGAGTGGTCCTAACCTTAGCAGTATGGATTCTCTGCAATGAGTCCTCACGGATGATAGGGCTGACATTTTGTATGCAGTCTATATCTGCTCTGCAGAAAATACTCTTATGTAGATACCATAGAATAACACTCGCTTGGGAGTGGTCCTAACCTGTGTGGTATGGATTCTCTATGATGAGTTCTCACGGACGTCACAGTATAACACTCACTTGGGAGTGGTCCTAACCTGTGCGGTATAAATGTTCTACGATGGGCCGACATTATGTATGCAGTTGATATTTGCTCTACAGACAATAATCTTGGTTGGAAGAGTATGCCTACATGTAAGTGTAGATATCGTACTATAACACTCACTTGGGAGTGGTCCTAACCTGTGTGGTATGTATGGTTTATGATGAGTCCTCACAGACGATAGGGTTGGAATTGGGTGCGGTCGAGATCTACATTTAGTTGTAGATGATTCAGCTGATCCATTTCATGGATCATGCTGATGGAGGATTGCATCGTCCTTGGACTTATGTCCTAAAGTTATCGAGACTGATCATCCCACAAATATATCTTGTGTATTGCAGGTAGTGTGGCGGTGAAGGATCGAGTAGATCGAAGTATAGCAGCAAAGGGTCTAGTAGATCGAAGTGCGGCTGTAAAGGATCAAGAAGAATCAAAGTGCTACTAAAAATGATCAAAAGGATCAAAGTACTGCTAGAGAAGGATCAAAAGGATTGAAGTGCTACTACAAGGGATCACGAAGATCGGAAGAATGCTGCATTTGATCAAAGTGTTGCTGCAAAGGATCAAGAAAGATCAAAGTGTTGCTGCAAAGGATCGAGAAATATCAAAGTGCTGCTACAAAGGATTGAGAAATATCAAAGTGCTGCTAAAAAGGATCAAAAAATCAAAGGGTTGCTGCAAAGGATAAGAAGATCGAAGTACCACTGCAAAGGATCAGAAGATCGAAGTGCTGCTACGAAGGATCGAAAGATTGAAGTGTTGCTGCAAAAGGATCAAGTGATCATGTGATGCAGAAAATGAAGAGTAACTGTTCCAGTTATTGATTGTGAAAACTTCATGTGATGTATAGATGTATAGCTTCGATGATATTGTATATATTGTCTCTCTGGTCTCCTATAGTTGATGATGATGTTGTCAATAGAATAATCTTCTCATTAAGGGGGAGTTTTGAATATTGTGACTTCAAAGGATATTCTAAATGTATTTTATTGATGTAACCCAAGGGATATGTTATTATTCCTCTAGCAAGGTGTTACTATTGTATTTTCTCATCATAGAGTCATGAGGTAAATCCTCCATTATAATTCGGGGAAATATTACCCTAATGAATAGAATATAATATTTTATTGAGTCTTCCTAAGTGAAGTTATCCCACTTAGTTAAGTGGGGATGAATTGTTAGGTTAAATGTCAAGTGACAAAAAGAGTACAAATAGAGGAGATGTGTTCCTCATTTGAACATGCACTCATTTGTGCACAACGCATAGGGTCTTGTCTTTTACTTTTTATACATCTTATACAGAGGAAGTTTTGCTGTGTTTTCTTCCCTGTGAGGGTTTCCCAGGATAAATCTTCGTGTTCTTTTGTGTGTGTGTGTGTGCTTGTCTATCTTTCAGTGATATTTTTATTATGTTTATGATATTATGATGATAAATTTTATAATATCTTATATAACCATTAAAAAATTAACATGGTGAAGTAAAAAATCCACCCTGGTGATGGCACAATTTAACTGACTATGAAATCTGCTGCTAAAACTAGATAAGTGGCCTCAGGAAAATGCATGCCATCCTCTCTATTTGAAGGATTGATTTATTATGAGGATATAGGACACTAGAATGTTGATCGGTGCATCTAACCATATGATTAGTTTTTCCAAACAGTATCTAAGGGTGATGACTCTAGATCTTATCCTTACACCATAATCTAAGACATAACAACCATCCTTAGTGTGTTAAACCTTAGCAATAATGAATGCCATTTGGGAATGTAGGCTATAGGGTAGTAAAAGGACATGACTCATTTTGTTGAGAACTTCCAAAACTTATCAATAACAGGAATCTACTATTAGTAAAAATGGATACATTATTTTCAAGGGTAGGCCCTACAAGGTGGCTGAAGTATCCACTTCAAAGACTAGAAAACATGGTCATGCAAAGTGCCATTTTGTTGCAAGTGCTATTTTTAATGGGAAAAATCTTGAAGATATTGTCTCGTCTTCTCATAATTGTGATTTCCCTCATGTTAATCACATTTTTTCAGTTGATTGACAAATATGGGGATGGATTTGTGAGTCTACTGGCTAATAAACACAAAGGATGATATCAAGCTCCCTTTCGATGAAAAACTATTTACCCAAATCAAAAATGTTTTAAAGAGGGGAAAGATTGTGTTCTCATTGTGATGTATGCAAATGTGATTACTAAATTCCCAATAGAGAACACCTAATACCCTAAAACCCCTAGCAATAAATACCTTTAATATCCTAATACCCTAAGCATTAAAAACCTATGAAAATGGTGAAACACTGTAGGATCTACCAAGAAAGCAAGCCTCATAACCCTATCTATTGAATTCAAGGTATTGTTCAAAAGGGGCAGCCCCACAAAAAGATGAATGATATTCCACATACACCTCAAGCAGACCTTCCCCATCATTTTTTCAACCATATCCAGGAGTCATTACGAGGCAGAGTTGGGTCATTGCCGTTCACTATGCGAATAAAATTGGGTGGTGCTAGGCTTACTAGGAGAAGAAGAAACAAATACCAACAGCAGGATTTTGGTTTGATTCAAGTAATTTCGTCAATTCAAGGTTTAATTACTTAAACCACGGTCTAGGGCCTCACTTTCTCTCTCTCGGAAGGGTAACCTAATCCACTTATTTAACCTAAGATTGAACCCCAATCAATGGGCAATGAGAATATCCAAAACAACGGCATTCACAAAGTCAGCATCAATCAAGTGCATGATTACACAGGAAATCCAAGGCAAATTAATCTCAATAAAGTGTATGGATTAAGCATATAAGTCACAGAAATACCGAGGACATATTTCCCTTCTAGATATCCTTTCTATCAGATTTAAATTGTTTAGGGTTTGAATATCGATATTGAAAATCACATATCCTGATCGTGGGGATCCAATTGAAATGGGGTATCCCTACTCTTGTAGATAATTCCCTCCTCTAGCTCTCTATCATGTCTCCATAGAAATTTCTTCAGAGAAGGATGTGAAGGAGTTGGTTTGTTGCAGAGATCATGTTGAATTGAAGCCTGACGAAGGAGTTGGTTTGTTGCATAGAGTTCGTGTCAAATGTGGCGTAATCAAAAACTTTTTGTTATGGTTTGTTTTAATATATTTTTTGTTTGTTTTCTTTTATCATTTTATATTAAGTTATTTTATTATATTTTTTTGTTAGTTTTTTTTGTTTTTATTAATTTTTTATTATATTGTTTTTTATTATATTGTACTATACATTGTTTTATTGTTTTATATATTCCCCTAAAACCAACATGACTATGTAAAATCATAAAAGTATAGACTTAACATAATGGGATCAACAAGAGACATGTATGAGATGTAAGCTAACTTCCTTTTAATAGAGCATAAAAAGGTGAATGACTAGGTAGTGTTCATGTATTTTGAAGGAATAGCTAGAAAGACTAGTGGAGACAATGATGAGGATGATGATGATAATGATGAAGATGTAGATGATCAGGATGATGACGGTGATGATGATAAGTAAAAATAATGATGATCATGACAATAATGATGATTATGATAATGATAATGGTGATGATGATGATGATGACGATGGTGATAATGATGACGACGATGATGACGATGGTGATGATGATGGTGGTGGTGATGATGTTGATGATGGTGATGGTGATGATAATGATGGTGTTGATTATGATGATGACGATGACGACGATGATGATGACAATGAGGATGGTGATGACGATGAGGATGAGGATGATGATGATGATGATGATGATGATGAAGACAATAATGGAAATGAGGATGAGGATGAGGATGAGGATGAGGATGATGACAATGATGAGGAGGAGGAGGAGGAATATGACGAGGAGAACAAGGAGGACGAGGAGCACAAGGAGTATGAGGACGAGGAGGGTGAGGATGAGGATGACGATAACAATGAGAGAATTTCATTACCAAGCATCTCTTTGTTTTGATAATAATTTAATACTCTCTACTAAACAGGCCCATCCATGTGAAGGTGGAAACCCATCTGACCCCCCCCCCCTAATGTCACTCTCAATTCCCCATAACCCAACATTGTCTATAGTCAAAGGGAAATAACATTATCTATAATCAAAAGGAAACAACATGATCATTTATAGAAATAGGGTGGGAAAAGCTAATTCTTTCCAAGAAATTCAATACATAATATAAGCGGAGGCTCCTTCATGTAAAATACATTGATGACTAATGAAGTCCTTAACATTGAGCCTTAACTTTAAAGGGGTAGAATAAGGGAAACATGGAAACACTAGATTATATAATTCAAAGTTAATGACTTTAGAGTTTAATGGTTTCAAACTTTCATTGGACTTACAATGGGAAGACATAAAGGGGATTGATGAGCCAATAAAAGTGGAAGGTGTGTCCTCTTATCTTGTGTATTGTGACTTATTAGTAAGGTAGATAGGTTAGTATTACATGTCCAACTTTTGTTGGGGAAGCCAAAGGGGTAAAAGAAGGTGGGGACTGACCATTATAATCAATGATTCCATGTTGAGGGAATAGTTTTGGTAAGGTTGTTGATTCTTGTTGGGCCATTTGATTAGGAAATTGGGTTGTTAATTGTTAGATTTATGGAAGTTTGGGACATATATCATTGCAATTATCTTATCCATAAAAATCACAGGTATGGTTATGTTTACACCCTTGTTTTCATTTTGTTTGACCCTAATTGGAACCACTATCCCCCAAACAATGGTTCCATTTCCCCCTTTCCCTTGGTTCCTGGCCATTTTATTTTTATTCTTATATTATTGTTTATGTATTGATTTATTTTTTGGGTTTGTTAGACCAAGTTTCTAACCAAGATGTTAAAAGGAGGAATCAAGTTAATATTTGGTGAAAGCAAGGAGGTCATATTGAGTTAACCTTGGTTTGGAGTAGAAAAAAAATATAGCAAGTATTGTGGTCAAGTATACAAGCCTATCGATGTAGCCATTATTGGGAATCAACATTTCCAAGTGGTGTATAGACAAATGACTTTCCATGTGGGAAATGCTCATGGTTATCATTCCATGAAACATTAGCCATGATACACTACTGTAAGATGCTTCTAGGCTCCTATATATAATAGGAAGGATTCTACCATGTTGGATTTCCAACTTAGTGAGACTAAGGGAACATATAGGATCATTTTAAGCAAATGTATAGCAAAGGTTTTGATCTGGATTTATGCAGGAATGCAACATAATACACAAATAACCATAGAAACAAAGATGCAACGAAAATAAAACTGCATTTCATTAATCAAAGAACTGAAACTTGTTTACATACATAATGGAAATAAACTAGCTAGAGTGTTGGTAGCTTATCTCTAAGAAGAGATGTGGCGGCTACATGCCTCTAAACTCTGTGTTACAATGAGGCTCGAAGGCCTATATATTATTAAGAAACAATGGAAACCCTACACATCCAAAACCCTAACCCTAGGAGGTGAAACGCCAGAAAGTGGGCCCCATTGGGTAACTTGGTACATCAATTTCTCGGGGTCGTAACTTTGGCATACTACCTCCGTTTGATGCGCATGATACATCATTAGAAATATCTATTCAAGGACTACATCAATAAATGGAAAATATCAAGTCCAAAATAGACTCATATTTTCTTGACCATTCGATGTCGAAAAAACATCGTTTAGGGCCTCAAAACGGCACCGGAATGTTTGGACCCAAAAGCTGCCAAAAATAGTAAATTGAGCTAAAATTAAGGAAACTGGAAAACTGAAAGAAACAATGGTGGGGGTCCAAGCGGAATAGGTGGGTGGCCACCAGTATCCTCCTGGATCAGGTTTATCCATGTAAAATGGTTAATGAAATAATGATTCAATTAATATCATGATTGCAAAATTTCTCAATGTTAATTTTAAGTTAAATAATTATACATCCTTATGTCACAATATCAAGTATTAAGTAAAGAACTCAAAACGGGATCTTCCAATTTTGCATTCCTCCACTTGATGATGAAATACAATGAAGGAAACTTACTCAAGTGAATACAAGAAGGTAGTATGCCACCAAGGTGATGGAATACAATGGAGGTCATTAAAGGGATACTCTTACATGCCAAAGGGTATCTCACAAAAATCCCATAGATGAGTACCTTAGGGTGCAAAACCTAGAAGAATGGTCACTAAGTTGTTATTTCAAAATATATGTCTAGGAAAGATGAATTTTCCTTAACCCTGGTAAGTTTCTTATTGTTGATTGTCCCAAAACCTTTGGTGTTGAGTAAGTCATGAGCATTAGGCGGGATTCCCTTAAGTTAATTTTATGAGAGTGAGGGGGAAATGTAAAAATACTTCACTTGACATGGTTTCCCTTCTAATTGTACACCCTTATGTACAAATAATGGGCATCTTATTGTTAAACACAATTGTCACTATGTTATTTACCCAATTAAGTAACTTTAAGTCTCTAATTTTGATAAGTATTGGAAAGTTTAAAACCACCACCCCAAACAAAACCCAAGGATCTATTCTAATCCAATGTTGGCTTCCTAAACCAAAATAATGGAAGTTTTTATTTTTATTATGCAAGTTTATTTTACGGTTTGTTGTTTGAAGAAAAGGCTCAGTAATGTGTTCTCTATGCTCTCTACAGGAATTGATACTTGCATGGGGCATATACTAGCAATTTGTGATAGATGATTTCTTAATATGTCATGTAATGTATGTTATTGATTTGTTGTATTTAATAAAATATTGAAAGGAAACTTTGTTCGAATAAAACAAAAATTTCTTAAGAACACTTTCACGCATTTATTTGATAAAGGAACACTTTCATCACTTTCATGAGTTTATTCGATATAGGAAAAATTTAATCACTTTCACACATTTATTCGAAAATTTTGTTGTTTGATTGTCAAATATTGTTTTGCGTGAGTCGTGTTTGAGTATTAAACCCCTCCCATAGTATCATGAATGTATGTCATGATGAACCCTGTGGAGGGAACTTTGCTAACAAAAGGACTGGACACAAGGTATTAAGAATGGGTTAATTTTTTCAAACCCTGTTTTAGGATGCAAAGAAATATGTGCAAGCTTGTGATATCTCTATAGGTGGAATGATTAGTTTATTAAAAATAAGGTGTTTTAGGAAGGAGACTGGGATTTTTTGTATCACTCATGATTCAAAAAGGGATTTAAAGGGAAAATGCGCACAAGTCGGTTGGGACCATACAAGGTGGACAAAGTATTTGATAATGGGATTGTTTGATTGACCACAATAGATGAGAAACAAACACCATTATTTGCTAATGGTCATCAGTTGCAAATTTATCATAAGCCAGTTTCAAAGGATGCATTCGCCTCTTGTGTTACCTCTAATCCAAATGGTCAATTGTTGAAGGAACAAGAATTACTTCTTGTTCCCACAACTCCTTAATCTCTGGTACATTTTCCATAAATATTGTACATAAATAAATTTGTTTGATTTTAATTATTTCTTGGCTCGATTTTTTTTTAGGTTTGTTAGATTGTTTGATGTTTTTTGTCAGTTTAGTTTAATGGTTTGTTACAAGAGTTTTATGTAGGTATTTAGACACGAAGGACTGATAAAACAATCTAGTTGGACCATCGATCGTGGACAATGAAGATAATCCTCTCAAGTCATTGAACATCCCCCTACAAGGAGTAGTGAAGGAAATATCTTATTTCACGGTCAAAACCATTTATTTTGGGCACTATTGAAATATTTTTCTTTCTGTCAAAACTCTGCCATATTCCTTATAGAAACTCCACCATATCCTTTGTCGAAACTTTGCTAAGTTCTATGATTCATTGTCAAAACTCCGCCATAATCCTTGCACAAACTCTACAATATATTTGTGGAAACTCTGTTATATTTCTTTCCAAAACTCTACCATATCCTTTGCCGAAATGTCGCAAAGTTCTTTGCTTCCTTGCTGAAACTCCGCCATAATCATTATTGAAACTCCACCATAATCATTGTTGAAACTCTGCCATATCTTTGTTGAAACTCTGCCATATTCCTTGTCAAAAATTCACCATATCCTTTGTTGAAACACCACAAATTTCTCTATTTACTTGTCAAAACCCCATCATAATCCTTGCATAAACTCCGCCATATCTTTGCCAAAACTCTACCATATTCCTTGCCGAAACTCCACCATATCCTTTTCTAAAACACTGCAAAGTTCTCTTCTTCCTTGTCGAAACTTTTCCATAATTCATGTTGAAACTTCACCATATCTTTGCTGAAACTCTACCATATTCCTTTCTAAAACTCCGCCATATCCTTTCCTGAAACGCCACAAATTTCTCTGCTTCCTTGCTGAAATTCCACTATAATCCTTGTCGAAACTCCGCCATATATTTGTCGAAACTCTACCATCTTCCTTGTCGAAACTCCACCATATCCTTTGTTGAAACATTGCAAAGTTATTTGCTTCCTTTTTGAAACTATGCCATAATCCTTATTGAAACCCTACCACATCTTTGTTGAAACTCTACCATATTCCTTTCTGAAACTCGACCATATTTTTTTTCGAAACGACGCAAAGTTCTATACTTCCTTAACAAATATCCACCATAATCCTTGCTGAAACTTTGTCAAATATTTACTAAAACTTTGCCATATTCCTTGCTGAAACTCCACCATATCCTTTGTCGAAACTCTGCTAAGTTCTCCACTTTTTGCTAAAATATCGTCATTTCCTTTACAGAAACTTTGTCAGTCACTATGTTTCAGCCAAAACACTGGAAATTTTTCCAATATCATCACTTCTCTTAATGATAAATGGTTGGAAATAATATCATTCTACCAAGTATTTAGTACCATTTTCGTTGTGTTTCCAAAAATTATGTCGAAAATCTGCCAACTACTCCACCTGCTAATACAGTTGAGTTTGATGTGGACGTGTTCATCCTTCTAATTATTACAAGGGCCCACATGATCCGTGAATCCACGTGATGAGGATCGCCTCCACTAAAGGTATTTTACAAGGAAAGTGGTCAACTCCAATTCGTTCATTTGTCATGGTAAGTGAAAATGTACGGATCCTAACCATAAGTATAACTATGCATAAATCGACAAATAATCACGATTATACCGTCCTTATTGTCACCGTCAACAATTCTTTGAGCCAATATTTTTAGTTTGGAAAGGGGTTTCATCATTAAAATATCTCATATGTATTAACTACAGTCTCTTCAATCAATCCATGCTATAAATTCCCCCACGAGCTTCTTTTTCCCTTACACCACCTTTATGTTGTCTTTCTAAAAATACCCAATGATTTTCCACACTCTACATTGTTGTCTTGCATGATGCAACTCCAGTATCCAAATTTGGAAGTTTTATTGGTTTCTTGTGTAATTGAAATCCCTAGAAAAATCATGGGAGGGTTCACAATTTTCCATGAACCAAAGACGATGGACCCATTGCATCCATACATGGAAGATTTTGGAATTTTTTAGGAAGTAGTTGGACTTTGTATTTTGAAAGATTGATTGGGATTAATGAGGAGGTTGCATTAACATTTGCACAAAATTTTATAGAATATTATTTAGAAGTTGGAGGGATGAGGATTGAAGTTTCTAAGGAAATCATAGCAAAAGTAACAAGTATGCCCAGAACAGGAAAGAGTTATTTTGGTCAGAAGGATCCTGTGTAGAGCGCAAAAGAATATTTCTTAGCAGCAGGAGAAATTGTTCGACCGAGACGATGAGGGACTACATTTGAATCTCTGCCTCATCCTTTGGACCAGGTTGTAGTGTATCTAAAGAATTATATAACTTGTGAAGGTAGGTACCAAGTTTTTTATACCTATGATTTTGTTTTATTATCTCACTTGCACCATGGTATATTAGTAAACATGACCTATTATCTTCTAAAGTATCTACAAAATATGGCACACTATATTATAAGGGATAAGTACCATCAAGGTTCTCTTACCAATCATGGTCTCGCTAAACTGATAATATTAAGGGATTTACAGCATAGGCATAAATCATGGGTTCAATTGGTCACTAGAATAAACCCTATGGCCATAGAAGAAGAAGATAGTGAATGTGAAAAAGAAGAGAAGCATATCTAGTCAGATAAAGAAAAATATAGGGAAACTGAAAGGGTAGAAGTCGATCAAGGAGGTCCAAGTCCAGTTCAATAGACATACAACCCTGGGACAAGTCCCAGTCCCTGTCAAGGAATCAATGAAGAAATCAATATAGAGAATCCTTCTAAAAATCCTAGGACTCAAGATGATGAGGTTTTGCCTCCCATAAACGAAGAATTAGAAATGATTCCAAAGGATTCTAAGGAATTAACCCATGAAGTATTTCCATTGGAAAGTGGAGAAGAAATATTAATGGAAGGGATTGAAAACTCAAGGAAGGTGACTCGAGAGGTTGAACCCTCTGAAGAATTTAGAAAGATGGATGAAGAATCATCACGAAAGGATGATTCTTCCATTTTGAATGAATTTGAAACACTCACAGAGGGGTTCATTTCTTCTAGGACATCATGAAGTAAAATAATATTGAGCACTTCATATTAGTCACCGTTCCCATTAAAAAAATAGGAATCGGGCCACTGTCGTAGAAAAGACAACAAAATTGGATAAAATTACATGTATTGAAGTCCCAATTTTAAGATATTTGTCATCCTCTGTCACACAAGAACCAAGGGGTGTAGATAGACACTAAGGGATTTCTCCTGTAACACAAGAACCAGGTAGAAATTTAACCTCAACATCAAGGTTTGTCGACCCACAAGAGCCTGTTGTGAAAGACAGTCTCGTTCAAATAGAGACGGTGTTTTTGGAAAACTACATGTTGAAACAGAAGGTGCAAGTGCTCCAGGGAGAATCGCAATGGTTGAAATATATATTGAAAAATCAAGCAATTCATATATTGAATACATTAACAGAGGTTGATGATCAAATGGGGACTATCATTTCTGAGGACATTGAGCACGATGAATATATATGCCTAGAATGTGTGGATATTTTCAATTTTGCAGGATACAAAGTTACTCTCATGGAACCCTCAGCTTGGAGACTGATGCAGTCAAGAAAGGAAGACCTATAACAATGCAACCAAGCAATTATCAAGATCAACATAAATTAATACCATACAATTTGTACAGTCATAATGAGGTCACTGGAGCATAAGAAACCGCTACAACACAAGAACTAGTGGTACAAAAGGAGGTCACTAGAACACAAGTACCAGTGACACTAGAGAAAAAAGAAACCATTATAACACAAGAACCAATGGTACAAAAAGAGGTCACTGAAACATAAGAACCAGTGACACTAGAAAACAAAGAAACCGATGTAACACAAGAACCAATGGTACAAAAAGAGGTCATTGAAACATAAGAACCAGTGACAGAAGAAAAAAAAGAAGTTGTTGAGACACCCAATTTAGTTGTTGAGGCGCAGGATCAGCAACTCAAGACTCCACCCTACCCAAAAAATATAATAATGTAATGGTTCAGGAGCCTTGTGAAATCATTGAATTAGATGAAGAAGCCCAAGAGGAAACAAAGGATATTCCTCTGCTAAAGTCTCAATTAAATAATTTGAGATATCAGGATACCTTGTATATAGAAGTGGTAATTCCTCTTCCCACACATAGGAAGGTCATTAAGGATATTAGGGAGAAGTAGGTAGAAGAGTTGATGTTTCAAAAGTTTCACTAGGAAGAATTGCAGGAAGAATTAAGGGAATTGAGAAAATTTAATACTATGAAGAAAGCAAAAGAGCATATGTATACATTGATTCAAGAATTATTAAGTTGTATGGATTCATCTCCTTCTTATTCAGTTTTATTATATGTACAAATGACTCTTTTTAAGTTGAAATCTCTTAAGGAAGGAAGGCCCCATCAGCTTGTTACAGTTCCCCAATTTTTAGATACTCTCTCTCAAAGTGATTTCTTTGAGAAAAATTTGTTATGTGAATTGTATTTACATGAGGTCTCTTGTCCCATGAATATTCAATTTAATACCATCCCTCAAATAGAGGATGTGCATTTAAGGGAATTCACTTATTTTGTTGCTAACCAAATGTTTTAGTGGAATGGCTCATAGACCATTCAAAAAAATGAAGAAAAATCTACTTTATGCATCCGAGGTGAACCACAATCTCTTGTGGCAATTATTGGCAAGTATCAAAAGTTCCTTTCTTCTCTACCAAAGGTTGATCATTTGGAAAGACTTCTAGAGGATTTCATAAATACATTTATACAGCTTATAATGTGTAAAGAACATTATGCATGGGAAGGTAGTAGATCCATATGGGATGCTTCTTCGATACTTATGAAGACAAAGGACCCTTATTATTTTGAAAATTTTACTCAAGCTTTGACTCGGGTCCCTGGTTATGTTAAATGCATTCAGAGATGTGGAAAAAATTGGCTAGGTATGCATTTCAAACTTTCTATCCTATGGTTTCCTAAAAAGAAGTATAAAAACATATACATGCTAACTAAGAAGGAAAAAAGACATTACTGGGAGGAGTTGATTACTTGTAATGGATATAAGGATAGGGTAGATAAACCAGAATCCTCTTTCAATATCACTCACCTACACAGACAAACTTTGACCTAGATTCAATTTCAGACTAATCAAAGTTTGTTGCATAAGAACGTGCAACTATGTAGTTGGGGAGAGATCTTGGGTGCTAAAAATGACCCTTTTTTCTTAGCTTTTTCATGTACCTTATTCCCTAGTTTCCTTCATTATTACAGCTGAAATGATATTCTTTCTAAGGAAAAATAGAATTATGGGCAAGTATAACTCATTTTTATTTCGTTGAAGTAATGCTTAAACTTATATGTGTCTATGGGTTTTGTTCCTGAATAATTTGACCTATGAGATATTAATGCAGTTAGTTGAAGGCTACAGGAAATTTGGATAAAGAAAGTTGTTGATACACAAGGAAGTGTATTAGTTTTTCGATACACAAGGATAGTCCTAGTTGTTGATACACAAAGAAGTGTATCAGTTTGTCGATACACAGGGAATTGCCCCAGCTATCGATACACAAATGGAAGAAAATTCATAAAGCACAGTTTCACTTCTTCGGGACAATAGCTCAGTGTTGTTGCAGGACAGGTCATTCTACTCATCTACATGGCTCATTGATATTCACAAGGCATTAGATTAGTTCTATTTGTTGAACTAGAGTCACTCATGAAACATTTTTCATTTCTATTGTAATATTATGATGAAACTATTTCTATTTTGGATATTGATTCAACATCCTAAGGATCTTCAATCCTCGTGGCTGTCTGAATTTAAGGTATCTCAATTGTTCCTCCTTAAGTATTTAAAGAGGATTGAGTTGTCCATGAGGGGATTATTAAAGAATCAATAATTGTAATAGAGGAGGAGAAGTCTTATACTTAATTTATTTTATTAATGGAAGTGATAGAATTTTCTTGATCTATTGTGTATTAGTTCCTCCTAAATTGTGAAGGATTCTTTGTTAGAAAGAAAGGTCCCACCTTCTCACAGAGTTTCGTGATTAGATAGTTTTTTAGTTTTGTTAATATTTTGGTGTGGAATTGCAATTAGAATTGGAGTTGTTTGAGTCAAGTTACATTTCCTCCCAGTTTATTGAAACAGTGTGCTCTGAGTTATTACTTACATTTATGTCTAAGTGTTGAAATAGTTGGTTAATTAGGAATGCAATTTATTGAATAATCGACTGTTAAATTTCCTTTATTTCTGAGATTATTAATGATGAGTGACTTTGATTGAATGAGAAGAAATTTCAGAGTGTTTCAATTCCAAGCAACTTTCCTTACAATAGTAATTTGGATTTAAATTCTTCCAAAAGTAAACTAGTTAAGTATTTCCAAGATTTTGAAGGCTACAAGAAATTTGGATAAAGCAAGTTATCGATACACAATGAAATGTATCAGTCTGCTGATACACAATGAAGTGTATCAGTCTGCTGATACAAAAGGAATTGCCCCAATTGCCGATACACAAGAAAGTGTATCAGTTTGTCAATACATAAAGATACTAATTAGAGGAAATTTCACTTCAAAATGGGCCTCCTGAAAATAATTAATAAAATGATAGTTAAAATAATAAAATAATATTTATTAATTTTGAAGGAAGAAAAGAAAAAAGAAAAAAATTGTTTGTATTTTCGACATATCTCCCCGTGTTTTTACTCAAATTTCAATCGGGAGAGCTCGTTGGATGAGGAATTAAATTCTGCATGCAACGAGTACTCACTCGGCATACTTTTGACAGACCCCACTACCCAAAAAACAAGAAATACCTAAAAAAACATGATGATGACATCATCATCACATTTTTTCAAGTATTTCTTGTTATTTGGGTAGCAGGGTCCATCAAAATTATGCCGAGTGGGTACTCATTGGATGCGAAATTTAAATCCTCATCCAACGAGATCTCCCGATCGAAATTTGAGCAAAAACACGGGGAGATATGTCGAAAATACAAACAAAAAAAGTAGTTTTTTTTATGATACCTATCCCCAAATTTATATTAAAAAAGTGTTTAAGACCTATTCAGTATTTCAAATTTAAAGCAATTTCATTGGCTAACACATGATGACATGGAATTTGAATCAAAGTTAAAAAGCCCATTTTGAGTTGAAATTTCCTTTAATGGTAATAGACCAAAATGGTTGGTGCAGTTGGGGCATAAGCAGTAGGGATAGCTTTTAACAATTCAGTGAATCTAGTATTGAACTCATCCATCGTTTCAGTATCCTTCTTTTTTATATTGGTCAGAGATACAAGTTGATGCTGAGGTTCTTTCTTTTCACCGAACTTATTGGTGAAAGAGGCTTTGAAAGCAGCTAGAGTATCAAAAGCGTTGTCTGGTAAATTGTTATACCAGTCGCCGGCTTTTCCATCCAAAGATAGAGCAAATAACTTCATGTAGACATCATCATGTTGGCTTACAGGATCATTGACATAGGCATTGATGCATCTAGAAAAGTTTCTAAGGTGCATGGCGGAAGTTGTGGCATCAGTGCCAATATAGATCAAGAGTTTCTTGACAGCTTTGTCTAGAAGACGANTTTTTTTATGATACCTATCCCCAAATTTATATTAAAAAAGTGTTTAAGACCTATACGGTATTTCAAATTTAAATCAATTTCATTGGCTAACACATGATGATAGGGAATTTGAGTTAAAGTTAAAAGGCCCATTTTGAGTTGAAATTTCCTCTAATTTGAAGCTCCCATATGTTGATACACAACGAAGTCTATTAGTTTGTTGATACAAAAGGAATTGCCCCAACTGCCGATACACAAATAAAAGAAAATCCATAAAGAGTGGTTTCACTTCTTCAAGACAATAAATCAATGTTGTTGCAGGACAATTCAATTTATTCATCTACGTGGCTCATTGATATTCACAAGGCATTGGATTAGCTCGATTTGTTGAACCAAAATCTCTCATGAAACATTTTTTCATTTCTATTGTAATATTATGCTGAAACTATTTTCACTAGCAGAATTTTCCTGATCTACTGTGTATTAGTTCCTCCTAATTTGTTAAGGCTTCTATGTTATAAGGAAAGATCCCACCTTCTTACAAAGTTTCCTGATTAGATAGTTACCTAGTTTTGTTAATATGTTGGTGTGGAATTGCAATTAGAATTGGAGTTGTTTGAGTTGATTTACATTTGCTTCTAGGTTGCTGAAACAGTGTGCTCTAAGTTATTACTTAAATTTCTATCTAAGTGTTGAAACAACTGGTTAATTAGGAATGCACTTGATTGAACAATCAACTGTGCAGTGTGGTTCTTTTTCCAGAAGTATAAAAGGGTTGTGTTAACTCTGTATTATGTCACTGAGTTTAGTTAATGTTAAATTTCTTTTATTGTTGAGATTATTAATGATGAGTGAATTTCATTGAATGAGAAGACATTTAAGAGTGTTTCAATTCCAATTATATTTCCTTAAAATAGTAATTTGGATTTAACTTCTTGCAAAAGTAAACTAGTTAATTATTTACATGTTTTTTGTGAATTCAAGGCTGGTGAGTCTCTCTATTCTTGAATATTGAACTAGCATTAAGGATTTGATTGATCAGTGGAAGAATACAGTTTTATATTGCATTTTTTATTCTTTGTGAACAGGGTAATTTATGTTTATCAGATACTGTGTGTTCATGCATATATTTTGCGTAGTTGCCTTTAAAATAACCAGACTTTCATGGGTTGACAATTTATATTGAGCACATTGTTTGTGAATTAGTTGAGCAATTAAAGTGACAAACAATATATAGAGTAGAGCATATATATTAAGGAATACCCCATACACTTCAATGGACTTCATCATCTTCTTCATCCAATTCATCATCTATATCATCCAATCCATATTCAACATTGTAATGATTGGCCATATCATCATTGTCATCGATGTCATTTTTTATCATCATGCCATTGTCAATAACATCTTCATGGAAATTGTTTGCTACATCATTTGATTCAAATAATTATTCGTCATCTTCCTCGGGAACATGATGTTGTAACTCATGTTGATCATCCTCAATATCATATTCTTCTTCAATACCATATTGATTATCTTCCTACACATTATACTTTACCAGCCTTCCCCTTGGATCGTGTTTCACGACAAATGACCAACCCCCTCTACCTAGAACCTCAGAGTAAAATACATGTTCATGTTAGCTTGGAAGAACATAGGGCTCAGTTCGTGGCCTAAACATCCTTGTATTAACCATGGTAAATCCATTATCATGTTCAATAATAGTTCAATCGATATCACATTGATTCAATCATAACCTATACCATTTGACAACAAACAGAACTAATATGAAGGAGTTAAAATCACACTGAATAATATCTTCCAAATACCCATCGTATCAATTTTTTAATAGTTATGGATGTCTGTCACTACTAGAGAAAACATTGCTCACCTCAAATACTACACTTATATCACAATTAGAAGTGGCCTTTGTTTCATCCAACTTTTTGATGCGAAATTTATGACCATTGCACCACATAGCCTTATGGTGTTTTACCTGCAACAAACAATACACATAAATGTTGCATCCTGAATTTATCATGATTAAGTGCATTTTTATGCTATGCGGGGAAAGAAATGAACATGCACACCAATATATTTGAAAAAAAACTGAATAGTCTGGCTAATTAATATGTTCTCCTACTTATCTTTTAAACCATATGCTAAATCGGTTTCCCTTTCTGTAAGATTGGTATCTACATTACGATGTGTTGCTTTAACCAATGAATCTACACCTTCCCATGATATCCCATGACCATATTGTTCACATCGTTCAATCCATACCTTCATCGAATCAATATTGTTTGCTATGTATAAATGAAGTGCATCCCACTCACGACCAACTACTTCATGAAAGTAAAATTACAATTAAGTACAAATGTATATTCATTTAACATGCAGGTATACACTTTTAATTTATGCATATTGAATATTAAAAATGAAATAAGTATGATATATACATAAAAAAAAATCAACAAATGTACTATAATTAATCTCCACTAGCTAATAATTACCTTTCACCTTCCTTGATATACCTTTTCCAAAGAGGTACTCCCCTTTGAAATTGTTATTGGAGTCTGGATCACAAATGCAACCTAAATTGAGATTTGATGATAATATAGGAAGGTATTCAATAATATACATCATGTTCTGGTATACCATATATCCCTCCAACATAGAACCCTATGTATGTTCTTGTTGTCTAACCAAACCCTTCAAAAATTTCAGGTGCCTCTCAACCATCCACATGGACCTTGAGTGTACTGGTCCACACACTTCAATCTCCCCAACTTGGTGTATAAGATAGTGTTCTTGTGCATTGAAAAATTCCAAAGGTAGATGCTTTTTCATTTCACACATCAGATGCGGATTTATCGCCTCCAATACTTTATATATTCTTTATGGATTCCTTTAGATGACAACCATCTACAACTGATGCAAACACATCATGAGATTTAACAAAAAAAAACATTATTTTAGAGAACAATTATAAAAATAAATATCAAATATAAGTTCTACCATGAATTAAACAAACACTTTATGCACGGAAGATATCACCACTTACCTCATGTATTTTCCAAGATCATATGTAACTTGTTTGACATTATTGTTGAAGTTATCAAGGAGAGATAGAGGTAGAACATACTATAACAATATAAAAATTGTTTCATTATTTTTTCAAAAAGTAGACAAAAAATACCAACAATAATATGCACAAGAATAAAAAATATAGCAATATATATATATACCATAATAATTACCTTGATGAAGACATGTAAATCATGCATTTTAGCCCCCACAAAATCACATTTCTTGGTTATGATATTATTCATGTTCAAACAGAATCCGGTGGGAAATTTAATTTTTCGTATGACTTGTTTTACAAAATTGATTTGTTTCTCCGTTAACAACCATGTAAGTGAGTTTATATTAATTTGGTCTTCATTTCTATGTAATTGAATGACATATTTCATTGCATTATTGGCTTCCTTAACGTCATTGCAAAATTTTACAATTTTTTCTTTGTCACTCCTTAGATCCAATATTTGCCATAATGTTTCATATACATTCTTTCCAATATGCATTGTATCAAACATATGAGAAATTTGTAGGTGCTCATAGTATGACAACCTACTGAATTGTTTAGGATAACTTTTCATTCCTCATGGAATCCCATTAATGCCTTCATGATCACGACAACCATCATGAATCACAGTTTACAAATAATTTACATAAATCAATGTCAATTACAATAAACAACACACAACATAAAAAGGATTAAAAACATTTCATATATGATGATAGACATATAATTTGATATGTATGTACCTTGACAATTTCTATTATATTGCAACTTCCATAGCTGAGGTGTAATTCTCTGCATTTTTAATGCAATATCTTGCTTCCCATTGAATAGATGTTTATCTGTAGTTCAATACCTATTATTATTAGAGAGAAAATGCCTATACTAATTAAACACCACCTTTCATAAAAATTTTGAACGACGATATTTTATCTTAGGACCACAAACTGGACATGCAAATTTTCCCTTTGTTTGAAGACCTACATAAAGAGTTGATGGTGTTAGCACTGGAATTGAACCCAAGGTTGTGAAAAGATTTTTCCCAGGTAACAGCAAAACCACTTTCGAAGAGAGAACTGGCCTTCTACTCTTCCAAGAGGGATCTCGAACCAAATATTAACAATGCTAGATATGTACAAGTGAAAATATGAATTGTTTGTAAGGGGGTTAAAACAGAACATAGAACCATTGGGAGATGGAGTCAATATGTGTAATAGATATAAACAGAACGTATGCAAAAGATTTTAACACATAGGCAAGATATCCATTCAGCCACAGTCAAATTATAATTGTTTGGTGGAAAATAAGAACATGAATAGACCATTAACACAGAGCATTGGAGAATGAATTATGTATTAACTTTAGAAGAAAGCTTTGGTGGATATCGAAAACAACAAACGGAGCATAGCATGTATGAATTCCAAACTGTTATACACTTATTTCAGACATGAAGAAAAACATAATGGGAGAGATAAACTGAAAAAAATTCACATGAGAAAGGAAGCAACAGATTGTAACACAAGCAACACATGAATCCATGTGTAAAACGTCGACTTCAGCTCTGCAACTTTATTAAAAACTCTTGAAAGCACACACTGCACAATTACATCGGTTCCAACTCTTTCTCCTTCTCCAGGAGGTACATTTATAGTATTTTGGGACTTCCCAATCCAATGATCAGGAATCAAAATTTGTTACAATTGAAAAACAACTTCTAACAAACTCTAATGTGACGTATATGCCGTGATTTACATAGAAAATGAAAAATGAACTATGGACTGCGAGAGAAAATATGCATAAGAGTCTTTTATGTTTCCATCCAGTAGGTGACAGCTATACAAAGTTCTGGGAGGGGTGACCATTGGAGGGGTGTGTCCATGGAGAAAATTTCCTACATACTGTCATTGCCACCTCTATGGTTGTGTCTTAAACTTGCTCGACCCATATTGCTGAATTGACCTCCATTGGTCAAGACCAGGAAAAGTTGCAACCGCCATGTCCAATGCTTGCACTTTGAGTTCCATAGTTTCTGGGTATGAGGTCTCGGGTGCTTTGGCATAGGTGGCTTTAAAATCAAACAGCAGTTCAAATTCATTGTCCAGCTTATCAAAAATGGTCCTGCCTGACATGGATTGTTGCATGTCTTGAAACTTGTTATTGTCTGATCAACAATGAACCAAACACTCCAAATACTCCTTTTGAGATAATAAGGGTCCCTTCTCTTCCCAGAAGAAAGGAATCCCTCTGTCTACCAGTGGTTTGAATAACCAGATAACCTCCTTGACCTTGTGCTCAATAATATCTATTTTGGCTTGTACAGTGTCCAACATCCTATGTTTAGGAATTACCTTTCTGGCCCCAAAGATGATAGCAACTTAGTTTTCAATATTGTACCGATTGGTCAGATCATCCAACAAGGCGCTTAGGAAAGCAACGGCATTTTCTGTTATTACTACATGTCTTTTCTGCACTCCTCCCAATACCGTCAAAACCTTTTTCTTGGCCTCTATCAAATCATTTTCCTGGTCTAAGATGAAATCTATATAAGGTCAGAACTTGTCAACCTCTACAATGATTTGATCCCAAATCAAATGTCTAGCCCCTTGTAAGGATGATATACCGATCACCTGCTGGCTTAACTTGGCATTTTGTTGTGTCAATTCTTGACATTTCTCTTCTATCTTTTCCTTTTCTTGTCCCTCCTTTCCTTTTTCCTCCTCTAGCTCCTTAATCTGTTGCTTTAACTTAGTAAGCTCTATATCTTTCAGACCTATTTGGGACATTGTTCTAGAAAGAGAACCGGTGTCTACTTCTCCAGCTACACTTACGAGCTGAATTGTAATCTTTGCGCATTTTTTCTGAAACTTTTTTTCCTTTATCGCTAGTGTGGCCTTTAATTCTTTTTCGCTCTCCTTCAAAAGCTTGGTATCTACTTCCCACTACCTTTCCTTCTCTTTGATATTTAGCAGCGTGTCTTTGCAATCTGTAAGCTCAGTGTTCAATGTCTCGTTCTCTTTTTCGAATTCAACCAACTCATTTTTCTGAGCGAGCTAGGTAGAAGGGATTTTCAACTTCTTTTTTAGTATCTGGATCTCTTTCTCTTTCTCGTTTAGCAATTTCTGAGCCAAAACTCCCTTAAGTGTTGGTCCCTCTATTTGTAATGCTTCATTTTTCAAATTTTTAATTTGGGCCTTGAGGGCTTTGTTTTCGACTCTTACCTTCCTCAAAAGATCTACATTTTTTATTTTACTTCCCTCCAGCTTGGATATTTGTAGTGTGGCTTTCAGTAACCTAGCATTCAAGATATCCTCGGTCTCTTTGTTAAGGTGTATTATGTCAGTAGTGGGAACCTTTGCGAGGTTCACATTAACCTCTGACACTTTATTTCCCATTGTCAAAGCCAGGATGAGGGTGTCAATGGAGTGATCCTTCACAGTCTTTAATGCCACATTTGGGTAGGGAAACTGCATTACCTCGTTATACAGCTCTGATGTCTACTTAAAAGTTTTATCAGCCCTTTCTTGGTAAGAGTCTAGCCAATCTTCTTTAGAGGCATGCCTGTTTGGATTCTGTCCATCAAATACATATTCCTGGATTTGCAACTTGGTTGCTTTAGGCTCTTCTTATTTTTGTTTTTTCTCCACGTTTTTCTTCTTCATTTGCCCCTTTGTATTTCTCCTTTTAACCTGCACTAACTGCTGCTCTTGTTCTATTTTTTGCTTGTTGGGCATGCTGGAAATGTCTACCACTTCAGTCTCCATAGGCTCTAGAAGTCCTCTTTTCATTGATCTCCCTGAATAACTAACCAACGATGAGACATTCCCAGCTATTGCAACTACTTTGGACAATTCCCTTTGGGGAGAAGTTACCCATGGCTAGGGTGAGACATAGCTTCGTCCTATGCTGATATCCATTGAGGTAGGGTTAGGGAAATAATCCTAGTTTGTCGCTTCCTTGAGCCCTAGTATTTCAGTGTGCTCAAAAGGCTTGCACTTGTGAGCCTTCCTTTTTTTGGAAATTATTTGATGTGGGTCATAATGTTAACCCAAAAATCCCCCACATAGCTCTCTATGGCATACACCACCCAAGGACACCATCTCACAACACTCATTTCACTCCATAAGACCTTCCATTTGACCCCCACACCTCCAAAAGAGCCCAAGGATGAAGAAAAGGGCTAAAAACCCCAAAAAGGAGCCCAAAATAGCCCCCTAGGAGCTAAAGCCCTCAAAAAGGGGCTAAAGTTAGGGCAGAAGGGGCTAAAGGCCCAAAAAAAGGGGCTAAAGCCATGACCAAGGGCTTAAAACCCTAAAACCCCTTGGAAAAGCTATAAAAGGAGGGTGGGGGGTCACTCTCAAAACACTCCTCGCTTGCCTATTGTTATGCTACCTGTGGATGCTTTGAGACCTTTTTGCTCTCAAACCCCCCACTCTCCCTCTCCTCCATCTCCATCTCATCAAGCCATTGCTTCCCAACCAAGAGAGAGGTGCTCCCATGAGCTAGGGCATGGTGGCCCATTTCCACCTAAGTGAGGTATAATTTCTTTTCATGTTTATTTGCTTGTTTTTCTTTCTAACTAATATTTTCATTTGCAGGTTTTTCATTGACATTGTTTGCAGGTTTGCTAGTGTAGTAGCTTAGGTTGTTTGTAGGTTTCGAGGCGAAACCCTAACACATTTTATGCAGAGGGGTTCACAAGGGATTCATCTCCTCCTTTATTTTCTATTATTATCTCTTAAATCTAGTTTACAGTAGCTGCCATTTGCTTGTCCTTGTTTAGATTAGCTTAGTTTAAATTCGTTGCTCTATTTATGTCATATTTCATTCCATTTTTTCCTTTTTTCTAAGAGTTAGAATCTACCCTTGTGCCCTATAGGCACAAGGGAGCTATTCCTACTCCTGTAGTGAGGAGAAATTCTCACTACATCTTTGTCGACTCCACTGGGTCAATCCCACAGGATCCCTAGGCCAAAAATTTCAAATTTTCAATTTTTTTCAATTTTACCCTAGTTTTCAGAAATCTTATGTTAGATCTGTTTAAATATGCTTTATTTCATGTTTTACTCAATGCCGAAGCCTCTTCTAGGTCGAGCTGAGTCAAACTGACCCCAGTACTAGTTACTGTCAGCCAGATCTGGCCCTGCATCACCAAAAAACCCCTTTCTAGAGCAGGTCGCTCTTATCGGGGGGAAAGGTAAGACTGGGGCACTCTTAATTGGCCAACAGGTACACCCAGGGTGCACTTAATCCTCATACAGGCATGACTTCAGCCCAGAAGCTCAGGTTACAGCTGTTTTCACATTCTGTGTGACCCCCTCGCTCATTTCTGGAAAAATCTCATGGCCCCCTCGCTAGATTTGGTCAAAAATGTGCGGCATGTCATACATAAGTTGTATTTAAGTTTAATTAACAACAATTTTTAGTTTCAAAGGACTGTTAGTGCAGCCCGGCCGCCTCTGTCCACCATTGTAGGTCTCTTTCAATTCTATTTTTTATTTTTTGCAAATCAATCCATGAACATGTGTATATGCTAAATCAATAATTAAGGCTTAATAAAATGAAATAGTCTAACTAAAAGTAACTTAAAAATAACCATCTTGCTGCCCCCTTCCTCCTCTACCCAGTCATCACCCTCTGGGGTATTCTAGGATACGACAAAGGGTAAGCTCGTATAGATCTAGGAACTCCATGGTATTTTTCCCAAACCGCTAAAACCAGGTGACCTAGAAGGTAGAGGGGGTAGAGAAGGAGGGATTGTCACGGTGCTAAGTGTCCTCCCTATTGACCAACCTAGCACTTGGGAGGTGACCTGAGGATCTAGGGATGGGCTTAGTCCCATTGTGTTGAGAGCCCAACACCTTCTCTTGGTTGAAGAAGAATATCACTGAGAGGTAGACATTTAGTTAGGCCAACAATTCAGGGTTAATCACTATACTTTCTTACAAATTTATATTTATGTTTGCATACAAAACCATGATATGAACTCTACCATGAATTCATAAACCATATTGCAAACCAAATACCAGAACAAACAAGCAAACCAACACACCATACCAAATAATTAACCCAACTCAATTCATGACGCTGAGTAAGCCTTAAAATTTACCAAATTTACACTAAGTTCAATCAATTCTGTAGTCTTTGAGGACATAAGTCCCTGACTGCTTCAACTATGGTAAGTACTTGGGCTTTAACTCATTGTGAGGAGTACCACAGGAACCCCAAAATAGCTGGCCGCTGAGAGGAATTGCCAAGCGAAACGGGCAACGACCCCTTCCGATTGAGTAGAAGCACCCGTGAGGAATAAGCCAAGCGATTTCTTCTAGCAGTCTTGGTGGTTGAGAGACCACCTTCATCCAATATGAAGCCATTGAAACTGGGGTCCAAATCTCATACCCACTAGTTTTATATACAAAAGCGAACACAATTAATCCTCCACGATCTTCCTCAAGAGGTGAACCACCACCATTTGGAACACTCAGTTGGCACCGTCATAGCCATTCTCAGTGATCTCCCATACCATCAGAGGGCCACACAGCCTTTGATTCTTATTCAAACCCATATTAGTTTGAACCAGACCTCCACACCGCACCATCAAGCCCCGTGGCTAGTGCAAATCCGAATCCATTTTCTGGCCTAACCTTAGCAAGTGGACCCATGTCCACATCACAACCTGTCACCCATAACTTGGCAAGCGGTCCAAGCACATTCATGCATACTATCATTAGCTAATTTCCACCACCAATAGTGACCATCCATGCTGGCCCAGTGGTAACACATGTGGGCAGTGGCCCCTCCACACACATTGTCCCCCCTGCCACATAGGGGGGCAATGCACCGACCACCCACATTGCCCCTACCACCATACATGGGGAAACGCCCCCATTACCCATACCATCCCACCCACAACACTTGGGGGCATTGGCCCATCCGCCATGGTGCCACCACAAGCACCCCTAGCCATGCAGATGCATTATGCACCTGCAAACCCCACCCCCATTGCGGCCCCATCCCACATCAACTTGGGGTCAAATATACCCTTCATGGCTTGTCTGAACTAGCCTGACTTGGATAGATTAACGAATGACCCCATCTGCCACCAAGCTTTCTGGCCACCCATGCCAACTAAGCTACCATCAGACATCCCAAAGTTTGAATGCAAAGTCGAGGAATGTCCCCAAAATCATATAATGACATTCCATCTATGGTGCTCATCCAACAACATCGTAGATGACTCCATCAGGTTGAGGTTGTTCCAACTCACCCTTATAGGTGCCGCAGCCAAATGGTACATTGAGCTGCCACAAGCCAAGCACCCCAACTTCAACTCCCTAGCCTTCATGTTCCTACAGTATTTCCAACTCCCTGTCATATATGACGAGGGGGTGGAGATCCTATTATCCTGTCGCCAAAACACCACCACTCACATCACTGATCATATCCATGAGTGGTGGCGGCACCGTAGCTTGTGTAATATCCAACTTGATGACAGGATCTTCTTGGATTGGTTCCTCAAGACTTTGCTCCCGCCCATCGCAAAGGACATCGCATCTGAACATCCCCAATCTGAAGAAGAGGCCATACCGAAGGCCCAATAATTTGACCTCATCTATGCCCAGTCAAGATACTTATATACTATCATTCCAGATGCTCCCCATCTGAGTACCTCTTACCGCAACGCACCGAGGGCATCCCACGCAGCAAACGATATAATAGGGTTAGTCTCCCATCAACCACAGCCTCGATCGACACCACCTATCGTTACACCCCAACCAAGCAACACTACTAATGTTGCTTACCAAAACCAAGCTCCAGACTATGCTAGAATGATGTCCCAGTCCGGAGCAACAACCTCTTATGCACAACCTGTGCCACCGCAGCAGGATCAGGCCATGGCTTGGCCAACACAATAGTATGTGGGAAAAATTCCCACATTCATGGCACCACCACCCCTACAAATATACTATGCACCACCAGTGAAACAAGTTCAAGCCCCTGTCCCAACTCCACCCACTCCGTTGGGACAAGTGTTCGCACAACAAAACCGTCCCAACTAGCCTGCCCCCAATAATCAACAAGGGTAAGCTAGAAACAACTAGCCCCATAACCAAGGCAATAACCAACCGCAGGGAGGCGGTCAGCAACCGATCCCTCCCAATAATGCCGCAGCTAACCGACCAGCCCAAAACCCCCCAAGATAGAATCCACCAAGACGCAACACACCGTTGTGCACAAAACAACCTTGTACACTCTATTATGTTTATGGGCATTACACTTTTGAGTGTCCCCTCATGGCTCATGCTAAGTAGGCCATTCAAAATGAGGCCCAACAGGCCACCAATGCCCCCACTCAAGCCCAACCTAACCAGGCACCACAAAGACCTCCTCCCATGGTGCTTCAAAACCCACTACGAGTCTAAGGATTGGTGGTAACCGCTCCCCCTTCCCAGGCCAATCCCAATGCTCTGGCGGCACCGCCCACGGCCGAAACAGGTGTTCACCAGCTGATGACCATGACCACTGAAGAGGTCAACTTACATACTAGATGAAATCAGTATGGTACCACCACTGAACTTGCCGACTCATCAGCAGCATCCACGTCTAACACAACCAAACTACCACTCCAATTACCCCCATTCCCGTGCCCCCCCATACGTAGAATTGCCAAAAATGCCACAGCTAGAGCTATAGTCAACTATAACATTGTGAATGATTTGGCCCAAACTCTAATCACCATGTCCGCTCTTGAGGTACTTAAAACGTGCCCAACATAGCGGAAAGCCTTACTAGCCGCTCTAGGGGCAGTAGACCCCTCTGATTCCAAGCTATTCACATTTGACACAGAGAACGGAGAGCCGTGCATGCCCTCCACTATCGCCTTCCAAATCCTAGTATCCATCCAGAACTTGGTTGTGCACCGATGCATAGTGGATGAGGGGGCATCCATGTGCATCATGTCTACCTTGGTTTGGCAGAAGCTTGGATCACCGATTCTGCAACCGTCCTCCATGACTCTACAGGATTATGATGGACATCCCACTAAAGCCCAAGGAATCATCCCCCATGTCCCTATCACGTTAGCCAGGAAGACAGTCCTGATTGACATCAAAGTCGTCAACGCTCAATTGGACTACAACCTCCTCCTCGGAAGGAGTTACATGTACGCCATGCAAGCCATCACATCAACTTTCTTATGCCTCATGATGTTCCCCCATGAAGGGAAGATTGTGACGGTTGACTAGCTCACCTACCATGATCTGCAAGGGTTAACAGCACCTACCAATGTTATCCCTACCATCACCACCATTGAGCCGCAAGGGGTGACCACACACGCTAACGTCATCCCTACAACCAACACTATGGTTGAAAACACACCAGCTTCCCCACCGTTGAATGTGGGCCCTGGGTTGTTTACTGATCCCACCATGATGGCCCCTTTCCCGTTGGTGTCACCACCACCGACACAAAATCAAACTGTGGACTTGTGCATGGTCTCATTAAGCACCGTTGCACCCAAACAGCAACCGCAACCGCAGCCCCAACCACAACCACAACATCGTCCACAACCGCAATGCCAATAGCAGTCGCAACATCACCCATAGCAACAGCATTACACATAGCTGCAACCACAACCTCACCCCCACATGCAACCAGCTGGGAGTTATGTGGGCTCATCTCCAATCCATACAATTCCCTTCCTCTTTCCCCCACCTGGTGTCATGAGAAAGCCAGTCATGGCCACCTTAAGCCTACCCAATTTTACGTTGGGGATCCCAGTGTGGTATCTAGATCCACCAGCTCAACCAGCAATGCCCCAGGTTGTGTTAACTCTGGTGCAACCTATTGTGGTTGAGTCTCACCCCCCACCTGGTCCGCATAAGCCAACCACTGTACCCGCACCTGCATCGCCCCAACCCAAAAGGGTGAGGGGAAAGAACACCAAAGCCACCACAGAACCACGACAAGTCCCACCTTGTGTCGTCTGTGAAAAACAGGGCCATCCAACTCAGAATTGCCCTGAAATTCCAGTGATCCGTGCACATCTGGATGCTATGGATACGAATGAAAACATCCTCGTGGTTGAACTCCCAACTGCGCCAGTAGTCAGGAACAAGGAATTGAGGACAAACCATTCTTGTGCCCTTTGTAGCTTGTATGGACATTACTCCCACCATTGCCAAAACCTGCTCGAATTTCAAATGGCTCTTGCTGACCTTCGTCACCATTCCCTTGAGTCTGAGATCACCTTCATCGAAGAAGTTCACCCCCCACCACCTTCTTCAAACACCATGTTCATCTACATGATATCCAATTCTACATACCCTCTTGTCTCCATCATCACCAACGGTCCATCAGACCTATCTCTCCCATTGTTTCTGCAACCGCAGCTCCATCCGTAGCCGCAACCTCAGTTGCAACCTCAACCTCAATTACAAGGGAAACAATGGGGTTCATTCCCGATCAACACAATCCTTTTCCTTGTTCTTTTCCTTTTCTGTTTCCTACCATCCAGGATCGTGAGTAAGTCTACCTTAGCAACCCTCCATCTACAAGATTTCACACTAGGAGATCCTCTGTGGTACCTTGAACCACCCACCGTACCTCTGAGGCCCCAGGATGTGTTTACTCATGTCCAGCCAATTGAGATGATGTTGCACCTACCTCCAGGTCCATCAAAGACTCCTTTTGTCTCCAGGCCTACCCCTCTTCCTCCAACAAAGGTTAGGGGCAAGGCCACAAAAACAACAACCAATACCACTTTCATGATATCTAGCACCAGTTTCCAGTTCACCTCATCGGCTGTGGAAGATCCGCCTGATCTATCTTGGCACCACTTATGCGATGACGAAGATATATGTAAGACCACCTTTGGTTTTACCCCATTCTATTTAAACCATAGTGTGGAATGGGTTCTTCCCATAAAAGACCAGATTCCATCACCCTGCCTTCCCAATGACCTTCATCTATGTAAGGGGGCACACCTCTTCACTGACTCAGATGATCGACTCTTGAAGAAGTCGTGCAACGAGCTCCACCTCAAGAGAGTCTATGCCTGATGAGTCCCTTATAGCGTAATTTTTTTCCTTTCCTTGTTTTTCAACGTTTTTTAGCACAAGTTAGGGGCAGCACCGTCAGCTGCTAGTCCAAAGTCACCCGAAACTGGTTCGAGACACCTCTCACACCTCCGGGATCAAATTTTCATTTCCTTGTGAGACCATCGTCTCATGTTTAATTAATCAATTACGGGACTATTTCCCACAAGTCACCTCGGTTCACGAGCCATGACATCACGATGCGAGTGTCTATGGACCGGTACTCGTATCACACTTCTCGACCGCTACTCATACAAGCTATTGGGCCGCCGCCCGTTAAGGATTGTACTATAATTTTACTTTTTGTATTTATAATTGTCTTTTTTCACCACACCTTACACGGACATCTAGACCATCGTCCACAAAACCTTTTGTTTTTCTTCCATGTATTTGACATAGAAGTGTCCTCGGGCCGCCGCCCGTTAAGAAATGTAATTTTAGCTTTTATTTTGTATTTTTAACACATAGATTGTCTTTTCTGTTTACCGCACTTTACACAGACCTCATGACCACTGTCCACAAAATGTTTTCTTTTCTTACACGTATTTGTCATATAAGTGCCCCCAGACCTGCACTCACATCGCATGTAGTCAAGTTCGTCCACCGAAACACACACACATGCTCTCCTGACCTCTGTCCGAGAGCCACCTCGGTTTGTGTGCCTCTGCCGCATCGTCTCACAAGCGTCTACCACGATCTATCCCACACATGTATTGGTATGTTTGAGAGCCTTCCGCTCCGTCCATACTGCACGGATGACCTTCAGACCTCTGTCCACCGTCTTGACATGGGGCACCACTCATGCCACCGCAGTCAGTTGACCACGTTGGAGTTTCATTTAATCTCTTTTCTAACTCCTTAAAACAATGAAAAGATCGTCGAACGTAGCTGCTTCCTTTCCCACTCGCTAAAGTATAGGAAATGGCATCTACATCATCTCATTTACCTCCTTTTGCGGACCATGTAGACCATCTCATGAAAAGGACCTCCTTGGCACACTCAAGCCAAGACCATTCCCCTCTGCATACTTTTGTGCTTTCTTGGGAAGAGGGGTTGCACTTTACGAAAAAGGTCACCACCGGTTGTCGTTAAGCTCTTTTCCATCCATTTCAACAACAAAAGATCACCGAGCAAACTTGGTTTCATTCATGCTCGTAAAAGTATTTGAATGACCATCCAATCAGTATAGGTTTAACCTTTTTGGCCTGATTGGACTACCAACGGTAAAGAAGTCTCTCATCCCCTCCAGGATGGGTGAGCTCTCCTATGTATACTTTTATCCTTTTTTGGACACAGGAGACTACCAATGAAAAAGATCCCCCACTGGAGTCTTCTTCGTGCTTTCAGACTCTGTAAAATTGAAAGCACCATCAAGCACTTACCTTCTTGGGCTCGCCAAAAATCCACGAGATCATACTGCAACAGTGTCCCTAGACACCACCACACTAAAAACAGTTTGGCAGAATCCCCACATTGGGTCACCTTTGTTTAGAGTACTCTGCAATATGTCTTCCTTGGATCCCATCAGTATCAAAAGTGTCAACCTTCTCCAAGTATTTCCCATCTACAGCAACATTCTCGGTATTACAGCTATGATCCCATTCCAAAGAGTTAAGTTTCATTTGCTGCCTGGTCCGCCCTATCATCATACTCTGAACAAAGGAAGTTTGAGTCTCCCACTCCCACCCTGCCCTTGTTCAGTCTTTTCCTTTCCCTCCCCCCCCCCATTTCAGTGAGTCAGTTCACAGATTGCTTCACACCTTTCGATTATCCCTCACACTCCTGGTTAAGGAAACATCATTGCCTTGACTAGGGGTAGGTCTCCCTCTATCGATGCCAACACACATATTCCAAAGGATAGACCTAGAGGTCCCTGTACCTTGGTTTCATTTACATCATTGATGAGTTCCTTGGACCACTTGAGAGGAGTCCTTAGTGCCTCTCGGGATGGTTGTTTCTTACATGCTCAACTTCAACTCCATCATCTCATCGTTGAGATTCGTACAGGGTTTGTTCCACACAGTACTTGGTCAAAGACCCCGAATGTCACCTGACTCTAGCGCATTGGTGAGTCCACTCGAGGGACCTAAACAGGTTATGTCCCTTGTGATTTTCGGGTTGCATTGGAGATAGTGATCAGAAGCCCTAGCAGTGCTTCGATATACCTTTATGATTGATGCAGCATACTTGTACCACAGATACTTTGACTCAAGGTTAGCGATTCCACACAACTATGTACCAGATCCAAGAAACTGTCAGTCATAAAGATGTAGCATTCCATGAGAATGCCATGGGTCCAATGTACCGGATCAGTATTGTATTCAGCCTCACATGAGAGGCAACCATCATTGTAACATCAGTTGTATATGATCGGCTCTTTTATTTTAGAGCATAGATCAAATGATTATTTTGACATTGTCACGAGCATGGGGATGCTCGCCTTGACCATATACATGTCACACATTTATTGTATCTCACCCATTGATGGGAACCAAATTAATACAAAACCAAAAGCCACCATGCCCCAGCCCCGAAAGCACCACCTCTACATAGCAAATCCTATGATGTTCGTCGGCCATACGATGAGCTCCTGCCCTCACACATCAGGGGGCAATCTGTTAACCCAAAAATCCCGCACATAGCTCTCTATGGTCTACACCACCCAAGGACACCATCTCACAACACTCATTTCACTCCATAAGACCTTCCATTTGACCCCCACACCTCCAAAAGAGCCCAAGGATGAAGAAAAGGGATAAAAAACCCAAAATAGCCCCCTAGGAGCTAAATCCCTCAAAAAGGGGCTAAAAAACCCAAAAAGGAGCCCAAAATAGCCCCCTAGGAGCTAAAGCCCTCAAAAGGGGGCTAAAACCTTAAAAGGGGATAAAGTTAGGGTGCAAGGGGCTAAAGCCATGACCAAGGGCTTAAAACCCTATAACCCCTTCGAAAAGCTATAAAATGAGGGTGGGGGGTCGCTCTCAAAACACTCCTCACTTGCCTATTGTTATGTTGCCCGTGGATGCTTTGAGACCTTTTTGCTCTCAAACCACCCACTCTCCCTCTCCTCCATCTCCATCTCATCAAGCCATTGCTTCCCAACCAAGAGAGAGGTGCTCCCATGAGCTAGGACATGGTGGCCCATTTCCACCTAAGTGAGGTATAATTTATTTTCATGTTTATTTGCTTGTTTTGCTTTCTAACTGATATTTTCATTTGCAGGTTTTTCATTGACATTGTTTGCAAGTTTGCTAGTGTAGTAGCTTAGGTTGTTTGCAGGTTTCAAGGAGGCGAAACCCTAACCCATTTTCTGCAAAGGGGTTCACAAGGGCTTCATCTCCTCCTTTATTTTCTGTTCTTAGCTCTTAGGTCTAGTTTACAGTAGCTGCCATTTGCTTGTCCTTGTTTAGATTAGCTTAGTTTAAATTTGATGCTCTATTTATGTCATATTTCATTTTATTTTTTCTTGTTTTCTAAGAGTTGGAACCTACCCTTGTGCCCTATAGGCACAAGAGAGCCATTCCTGCTCCTATAGTGAGGAGAAATTCTCACTACACATGATTCACAGCTTGTTCTAGAGAAAATCCCATGTCTTTGAGTAAGTTTCCAACCAGTGGCAAAGCAGCTCTGCTCCTAACTGTGTATGGTCCCACTTCCCAAGGGAAAATCAAATTTGAGCTCTTCTTATAGTTCAAAATTCGTCTTTCTCAACAGTGAGACTTTTCCTGATTAATTCCGAGGAGAAAACCTCGACAATTAGAAAGGCTGGAAGAATGTATGGTTGATGCACAAAGCCGTACAATATTATGATTGTTCCAAATTCTATCAGGAACCAGTCTCCTATCATCTTGATATGAGACAACTGCAGTACTTGCCTCATCTCAGGAAACACCCTGAGTTGATTTTCCTAAAAGAAAACGTCATATACTTTGGCCATCAATTGGTTCATGAATTTACAGTAGTCCTTGGCCATATCACTAGTGATCTCTAACTCAGGCACTTGTAAGTCTTCTTCGTTATAAGCTATAAACATTCTCAACAAAAAGGACTGGAATCTGAATACTTTAGTGCCAGGGAAATTTGCTAATTGAGAACGAATGTTCTCAGCTAGGAATTCATCAAATTTAAGACAACAGGACTGAGAATATTTCCCTGGAAATTCAGGTTCAACAGGGCAGGTACTCAAAACAAACAAATAGACTCAACAATGAATCTGTGACATAATCGTTAGTATCTAGACCTAAAAACTGACTAGCCAGGGATATACACCACTGATTTTCTTCATTAAATTGGCTAACGTCGATGGGGTAAGACAAGCTGATGACTTCACCATTAGGTTTTGAACAGGACCTCAAGAAAGCTTTTCTATTTTTGACAGTAGACTCTCTAAAGAAACGTATGATATTCTCTTCTCAGTATTTTTGGGATATCTGGACAAACTTGTCTGGGATGTGAACTGTTTTACGGACGACAGGAGCCTGGACTGAACAGAGGATTTTGGATTTTGACCTATTCTTAATGGCTCCTTTAGTGACAGAGAAATTGTTTGCACACTACTCGAAAAACTCAGGGCAATGGGGGGTTTGGTCAATAGAGAAAAAATAGAAAAAATATTTAAAAACACCACAGGTATCGCTACCCTAGTCCTTGAGGACTTCCAATTTACCCCTAGTGGCTTCAAAGATTCCCCCCACCAGAATGGTATCAAAAATCTCAGCATTCTCATCCATGAGACTTTCCTCTGCCCTTCAACATGCGACCTCTGGTTCTGCATTATCTCTCACGCCTACCATTTCTACTTCTCCTACTTTTTCCATTTTAAAATAGCACTGAGGGAGTATCATGGGCCTACCTTGATTTTTTAGCACAGTCTTTTGGTATGTCCATGTTGGCGCTCTATATGCAGTCAGGGCGTTCGGTGATCTCGAGGCTTTGGAAAAGACAAACCTTTCCAACTCCACATAGACCCTTTTATAGCTTTCTGTATTGTGTAATCTCCGTGCCCTTTCCATGCAGTTTGCACTGTGGATCTTTCTCCTTGCGATCTGAGCCTTGGATATGTGAGGTCCTTTATACCAAATTCTTCCTCACTATATGCATGCGTAGCTTAATCTAGGAAGGTTGACCTTCGTCGTTGATCTCCAACTTCCTTTCATCGAGGTCGTTCACTTCTGAAAACTTTAACCTTCTACCTACTCTTCCTTTTCTAGTCTGGAGAGTGACTTTACCTTACCGTATACCTCTTATCGATAGATCAATATTGACTTCTCCTCAAGACCATAGATCTGAGCAAACCTTGCCACTTTTCACGATTTGAGATCCTGACCCCATCCGCGCTAGTTTAGATCGCGAAATAAACCACGACCGTAGATCTATCTCTGCCCTTGTAGTGATTGTTGATATTTACGACCAGTACCACTTTTCATGATTTGAAATCACAACTATATCCTTGCTAGTCCAGGATGTGAAATCATTTATGGTCATGGATCTGCTTTTACTCCTATCTCGGCCATCAACTATCTCCTATGTTTAACCTATTTCAAGATTCAGAAAAGTGGCTTTGGCCGAGTACGTTCACTGTGTGAAATGCTTTGGTGCCATTGATCTGTCTTCATATTAATTTCAACCTTCTATTATGGCTCCCATTTAAATCATTCAACGCACCCGACATCCCCCTCTTTACCCTGCATCCATGATCCGCGAAATGCTTTTCCACTGTCATTTTTTTATCATTTCGAATTGCGGTCGTTGATTTAAACTGTCCTTTACCTCATTTTCGTCACCGCTTGTCCTAGGGGCAGAATGCCATCTCATAGATTCCTTCAGCACCCCTACAAACTCTGGGGATGCCTTCCCAACACCTCTTCAATAGGGTCATTCCCCACATATCTCTCATAATTGAAAATTCGAATATGGTGCTAACAACCGTCTCCACAAGGGATGCTATCCTCCCAGCGAGTTAGCAAAGAACCCATAGACTAGTCACCGAAACCATTGACAACATCCTCTTATTTTTCTTTCTAAAAGAAAACATAATTAAAAAATGGTTACCTCTTCTGATCTTAGGGCCTTCTTTGCGGGCTTCAAATATTCCGATTCACCATCTGTACTAACTGAAACATAAAACATATTTACACTATAATACATGGACCTTAGTCCCTTTACTCCAGGTAATGTTTTAGAAAATTCCCATTCACTGGGCCCCCCTCGTATTGTGACCCATCTAGATACTGCATAATGAAAGCATTGTCTCCTCTGAGTGCCGCAATAAGGTATGGGCCCACCCATAAGTGGTTGAATTTTCCATGTTTGCCTTTGTCTTCGTGTGGGGCATCCCATTTTAACACCAGGTCGTCAACCCGAAAAACGTCCTCCTTTATTCTTCTGTCAAAGGTATTCTTCATCTTCTCCTGATGTATTTGGACCTTATCATAGGCTTTTTCCCTCATTTCATTCAGTTTAATAATCTGGTTGATCCTTCTTTGAATGGGATTAGGCTTGTCTAATGTGTCTCGCAACAATTTCATAACTCGAACCCCTAGAGATGCAGGAAAAATTACCTCGGCTCCATATACCAATTGAAATGGTGACATACCAATAGCCCTCTCTGTGCTGATTCTGCAGCCCACAAGGCATATTTCAACTTTGTGTGCCAAGCTCTTTTGTTGTCCTCCAACAGTTTCTTAATAATCCTCACCATACTTTTGTTAGAGGATTCTGCCAGTCCATTTCCCTGTGGGTAATAAGCAGTAGAATGATTTAGGATTGTATGATATTTATAGAAAAAATTAATCATATTATTGGACTTAAACACAGGTGCATTGTCCGTCACAATTCACTTAGGACAGCCAAATCTTATCAGAATATTGTCTTCTATGAAATCCATTATCACTTCTTCTATAGCTCTTCTAGTGGGTATCGCCTCAATCCACTTTGTGAAATAATCAGTAGCTGTTAGAATCCACCTATGTTGTCCTGAGGAGTTCGGATTTATCTCTCCGATGAAATCCAACCCCCATTGCTGGAAAGGTGCTTCTACTGATATAGGGTTCAGGGGAAGTGAAACCACTTTCCTTTTTCCTTCAAAAATTTGGCACTTATGGCATTTAGTCATCTCCTTATATATATCTGAGAATAATTAAGGCCAATAGAATCCTACCCTCATAATTTTATTTGCGGTTACCTTCCAAGAATGGTGCCCTCCACAATCTCCTTCATGGAACTCTTTTGTTATATGTTGAGCTTCATTCTCTAGAAGACAGTTCAACATTATTCACCCAGGGTCTTTCCAATAAAGATATTGTTCTATGATACAAAATTTCACAGCCTTCAGCTTCACAAACCTAGCTCTTGTTTTGCTTAACCCTACAGGAGGTTGTAAATTCTACAATACAAAAACAATATCAACATACCAGGGAGATATAAAAAAATTAGACTTCACCGGTACTTCTGCATCCAACTGATTAGATTGATCAGCTAAAAAATTCAGCTGCAGAGAATCACAATGGGAATCTGTCATCATTCTAGCAAATCCTTGCCCCTTGATCCATTTTGTGGGATTAATTTCTATGTCATACTCTAGAAGCACTGCAATCCATTTAGTTATTTTCCCTTCTGGATCTGGCTGCGTAAGTATGCTTTTCACCATGCTGCTAGGGACATATGCAATTATATGGGAATGGAGGATGTAAATTCTAAAATCCTTTAAGGGCTTAACCAAAGCATAAGCTTGTTTTTCCATTATATCATATTTCAATTCTCCATCTCTCAATATCTTACTGAAAAATGCTATAGGATGCTCTTCACCCCGATCATTTTTCTGCAACAAAAATGCCGCCATAGTATGCTCTGAACCATATGAGAACACTAAAAAATATTTCTCAAAGTATGGACTGACCAGCAAAGGAGCTTCTGAAATGGCATGTTTTATATATTTGAAAGATTTCTTGGCTTCCACCATCCATTTGATTTCATGATCTTTCCTCAGCATATAGGTAATGTCCATCAGGATTTCGGCAAAGCTAGGAATGAATATTCTCAAGAAATTTACCTGACCAATGAAAGACTGTATTCCTTTCTTACTTCTCGGTTCCTCCACCTTCAAGATGCCTTTTACCTTATCTGGATCAATCCTGATTCCTTCCTTTGAAATAATATGCCCTAACAACTTTCATTCTTCTAGAGCAAAATTTGACTTTCTTGGATTTAATGAGATGTCATACTTCCTGCACTTAATGAAAACCCTTTCTAAATTCCTGGTATGATATTTGACCATCTGGGAATATACAGTAATATCATCCATGTAAATCACCACAAACTTGTCCCTTTCATTTGCAAAGAAAATATCCATGGCACGTTGGAAAGTGGCTCCAGCATTCATTAATCTGAACGGCATCTTTGCGTACATGAAGGTACCCCAAGGCATGGTGAAAGCAGTTTTTTCTTGGTCTTTGGGTAACACCTTCACCTGATTGTAACCAGAGAACCCATCCATAGAAGATATTCTTTCTGAGCCCACCACCCTCTATAGGATCTGGTCCATCTTTGGCAACGGGTAATTGTCCTTCAAAGAAACTCTATTCAAGTTGCTGAAATCCACACATAGCCTTATCTCCCCATTCTTCTTCCTAACAGGAACCAAATTGGCTACCCATTTTGAAAACCTCGGAGTCACAATTATTTTCGCATCAAACAACTTTTTTATCTCCTTTTCAATGATAGGTACTACTTTTGGATTGATCCTCCTGAGCTTCTTCCTAAAAAAATTTTCTCTAGGCTTAATCAGGATAGTATGTTGTATGATGGAAGTGTCATACTCTTTTAGGTCATCATAACTCCACGCAAACACATCTATGTATTTCTTCATCGGGTTCACATACCCTTCCTTTTCTTTAGCGGGCAGTTTCTTGGACAACTTTATAATTTTTGGGTTATCTTTAGTGCCAATATTTTTATCTTCTACAGCGTCTTCAGCAGGCTCGACCTTCAAATCTCTGGCGACGTCATTTTGGTCAAAAAGAGACTCTAAGGGGGTCAAACCTTTGGGGATGTGATTACTTTTTAACTGGACTATATCCTTACCTCCCAAAGAGTCTTTTTAGTTTCCCTACTTCGGCGATCTCCTCCTCCTTCCCATCAACATCTAGGAAATTCTCCGAGTCAGCATCATCTTCATCTATGCGGGTGTTTACAAACTCACCAAACAATTCCAAAAACCTTTTGATTTGCATATCATCTTCTAAAACCTACCAATATTTGGTGTTGTACGGTATGGAGGGCCTATTCACAATGTCTACTTTGTATTTTCTCTTACCCGCGGTAGGAGTCTCAAATTTCCCGGCTATGGTTGCCAGAGAGTCTGCCACTGTATTCTCATACCTAGGAATCACTTGGACCTTATGTTTAGTGAAATAATTCCCGAACATGTCCCATACCTCATTCCGGTAAGCTCTCATTCTTGGATGCCTAGTCTGGTAGCTGTCATTCACCTGATTCACTACAAGTTCCAAATCTCCAAATATTTTGACCCTTTTAGCTCCCAAATTTTTTAATGCATGTAGACCCAACAACAAAGCCTCATACTCTGCTACATTGTTAGTGCATTCAAAAACCAACTTGTAAGAATAAGCTTTAGTATCTCTAATGGGGGACATTATGTACACACCTGCACCAGCACCTACTTTAGCCACTGAGCCATCGAAATACATCTTCCATAGTCCTTCGTCTTTCTGCTTTCTTCCGAAGCTTCCCGTTCATTTGTCTCTTCTTTATCCTTTTTACCTTTTCATGGCACAGCAGTTTTTGAGTTATAAGGAGATATATCATTGAAGAAGATAGACGACCCTAGGTCTGTATCGACAGCATAAACATGATGGATATCAGGTTGAGCCTAACTGACCATGACATAAGGTAATCTTTTCTCACTGTATAGCTTTTTGTTTTCATTCCAAACAGGAATTGTTGCGTAAGACATATCCATTTTCAATCTACCCTTTAGCTTTGAAGTCCATGACCTCGAAAGAAAAATACCAAACTTGGGAGGACTATCAGCCACAACAACATCCATGACCATAGTTTTAGATGGTAATTTATTTAAATATACCACCATGTCTTTGATCAAAGGAATATAGGCCTTTATAAGGCCTAGTAATCTCTAACCCCAAACTTTCCACCACTCCCTTTGGCATGAGATTATGTGAGACTCCTGAGTCCAACACAGCATTGTGCAACACCATGTCATGCACATTTAAACTCATGTAAAAGGGTGGTACTTCCTCATCTTCACTGTCCACACTATCAATGTTAGATCCCAAGATAATAGTAGGATTGTCTTTAGTCAGTTCTAAAATATCTGGGTGAGCTTCTCCTTGATTTATTATCATTTTCGTTATAGTGTCCCTGTATTCCTGATTCCTCAATAATTCATTGAAAGGGATTGAAATATTCAACTTAGCAAGTTCGCTTTGGAGGTTAAACATGGAAGAGGTTTTGCCTAGATCCACAGGCGTTGTTTGTTCCAGCTCCTTCACATTACCAGTTCCTTTTCCCACTTCTTTAGATACAACAGGATCCTTTTGTTTCTCATTCCCTTTTTCTGGGCTCCTCTAACCACCAGAAGGTTGATTTGGATTTAACCCTCCTTTGTTTATAGCAACATCTCTACTCCTTAATTTGATCTTTCTGACATCATCTATAGCATGCATATATCCCTTATGATATTGCTCCAATTCCTTCGTCAGGGAATTATCATCTACTTGTGCAAACATATTATGTTCCTCTTCAGTCAAATAGATTTCAGAGTCTAAATCGCTGAAATGATGAATCTGATCTTTGATAGATTCTACATCGACTTTGGTAGCTACATAGTTTTCAAGGAAAGGAGGTCTAATTTGTTGATCTTATTGGTTCCTTGGATTCCTCACATCCCTTTGTCTATTCAGTTGGAGTGGGGGGGAATCAGTCTTCTAAAATTGGGATTTCTGATCTGAGGTTCATTATGCTCTTGATTTACTGGATTAGCTTCCACCGTTAGTCGGTCCATTAACTTCTCCATAGTTTTGAGCATCATTTCAAACTTTACATCAATAGATGAAGAAGTAGAAGAGGTGGGGTGTATTTCTTCTCTACCTTTCCTCCTGTCAACCTCCGCTCTCAGTTTTATCTTTCCACATGCCATCATATTGGCCTCTACTTTTAGGGAATCAGTGAACATGGCAGGAAGAGTGGTTGATTTTCTTTCTCTTAATAATAAAGAAAAATCATTATCAAATGCATTAGCATAATGAAGCTTAGCTTCCCCGGGTGAAGGTTTGATGTCAGCAGGTATCAAGTTATAGGCTCTCATGACCCTGCTAGAAAACTCATGGACCGACTCAAAACCCCCTTTCTTGAGATTGTTGTACTGGGACAGGACTTGCAATGGGATTTGTTTATCGTCCCATCTTTCTAGAAACACAGTTTGAAAACCAACAAAACTGAGAATAGACCTAGGTGGAAAATCATTGTACCATTTCTTTGCTTCCCTAGACAAACTCTGTGCGAACAGCCTCATCTTGATGTCTTCATAATCCACTTCCTCTAGGTCTATAAAGTCATCAAACTTACCCACATGGTATTTTGTCGAGACATTCCCCTCCCCATCATATAGTGCAATTCTTTGGGCATAGTTTAAGGGGAGGTCATGCAAAACTACAGGTAGGTCTAATGGAGCAAATCTAGCACCACCCATTGGGGTCAGTCAATTAGGAGCAAGCTGGGGGTTAGGAAACTGGATGTTCTAAAAAACAGGGACTGTCTTCTCAGCTTTTGCCGAGGTCTCAAGGTTTAGCCACAAATAGTCAAGAAGATAGGATTCCAGTATACTAGGGCTAACCCCAACTTTCTTTAGGTCGGATTCAGATTTTGATTTGGTCAGTAATCTTTCATCTCTAGCCCACCATTCAAATTCCACTATGTCACACAAATATTGAGATGATGATGCACCAAACAATGGAAAATCCACTTTCTCTTTATTTCTATTCCTAAGTATTCTTTATGGATTTTCCACACTTTGCAAAGTTTTGGGATTAGGATTACCTCTCGTGTGGATCCTTCTAGAAGCTAGGATATCTCGTGTAACACTGGTCGAAGTGAGTGTGGAGTCACTAGGGAAAATGTACAACCTTCTTGTGCATGCAGAAATTTCTGTTTGCCCCCAGAAATCTCTTTCTTGAAATTTTGTAGTTCTTGTCGTTCTCCCAGGGATGATCTTCAACTCGTCCCCAGCAACGGTGCCAGTTTGTTAGCACTGGGATTGAACCCAAGGTTGTGAAAGGCTCATTCCTAGGTAACAGCAGAACCACTTTTAAAGAGAGAACTAGCCTTCTACTCTTCTGAGAGAGATCTCTCACCAAATATTAACAATGCCAGATATGTACAAGTGAAAATATGAATTGTTTGTAAGGGGGTTGAAACAGAACATAGAACCATTAGGTGATGGAGTCAAGATGTGTAACAGAAATAAATAGAACTTATGCAGGTGATTTTAACACAGAGGCAAGATAGCCATTCAGCCACAGTCAAATTATAATTGTCTGGTGGAAAAGAAGAACATGAACAGACCATTAACACAGAGCATTGGAGAATGAATTCTATATTAACTTTAGAAAAAAGCTTTGGTGGATATCTGAAACAACAAATGGAGCATAGCATGTATGAATTCCAAATAATTATACACTTATTTCAGACATGAAAGAAAACATAATAGGAGAGATAAACTGGACAAACATTCACATGAGAAAGGAAGCAACAGACTGTAACACAAACAACACATGAATCCCTATGTAAAACGACGACTTCGGCTCTGTAGCTTTATTAAAAACTCTTGAAAGCACACACTGCACAATTACATCAGTTCCAACCCTTTCTCCTTATCCAGGAGGTACATTTATAGTATTTTGGGACTTCCCAATCTGATGTTCGGGAATCAAAATTTGTTACAACTGAAAAACAACTTCTAACAAACTCTAATGTAACGTATCTGCCATGATTTACATAGAAACTGAAAAATGAACTATGGACTACGAGAGAAAATATGTGCAAGAGTCTTTTATGTTTCCATCCAATAGGTGACAGCTGTACAAAGTTTTGGGAGAGGTGACCATTTGAGGGGTGTGTCCACAAAGAAAATTTCCTGCATACTGTCATTGTGACCTCTATGGTTGCATCTTAAACTTGATCAACCCATATTGCTGAATTGACCTCCATTGGTCAGGACCAGGAAAACTTGTGACAGCCATGTCCAATGCTTGCACTTTGAGTTCCATAGTTTCTGGGTATGAGGTCTCGGGTGCTTTGGCACAGGTGGCCTTAAAATCAAACAGCAGTTCAAATTCACTGGCCAGCTTATCAAAAATGGTCCTTCCTGACAAGGATTGTTGCATGTCTCGAAACTTGTTGTTGTCTGATTGACAATGAACCAAACGCTCTAGATACACCTTTTGAGAGAATAAGGGTCCCTTCTCTTCCCAGAAGAAAGGAATCCCTCTGTATACCAGTGGTTTGAATAACCGGATAACCTCCTTGACCTTGTGCTTAATAATATCTATTTTGGCTTTTACATTGTCCAACATCCTATGTTTAGCAATTACCTTTCTGGCCCCAAAGATGACAACAACTCTATTTTGTATATTGTACCGATTGGTAAAATCATTCAACAAGGCACTTAGGAAAGCAACAACATTTTTTGTTGTTACTACAGGTCTTTTCTGCACTTCTCCTAATACCGTCAAAACCTTTTTCTTAGCCTCTATCAAAGCATTTTCCTGGTCTAGGATGAAATCTATATAAGGTCAGAACTTGTCAACCTCTGCAATGATTTGATCCTAAATCAAATGTCTGGCCCCTTGTAAGGCCGATCTATCGATCACCTATTGGCTTAACTTGGCATTTTGTTGTGTCAATTCTTGACATTTCTCTTCTATCTTTTCCTTTTCTTGTCCCTCCTTTCCTTTTTCCTCCTCTAGCTCCTTAATCTGCTACTTTAACTTAGTAAGCTTTGTATCTTTCAAGCCTATTTGGGACATTTCTCTAGAAAGAGAACTAGTGTCTACTTCTCCAGGTACACTTACGGGTTGAATTGCAATCTCTGCGCATTTTTCCTGAAGCTCTTTTTCCCTTATCGCTAGTGTGGCCTTTAATTCTTTTTCTCTCTCCTTCAGAAGCTTGGTATCTACTTCCCACTGCCTTTCCTTCTCTTCGAGCTTTAGCATCTTGGCTTTGCAATCTGTAAGCTCAGTGTTCAATGTCTCTTTCTCTTTTTTTGAATTCAACCAACTGATCTGTCTAAGCGAGATGGGTAGAAGGGATTTTCAACTTCTTTTTTAGTATCTGGATCTCTTTCTCTTTCTTGTTTAGCAATTTCTGAGCCAAAACTCCCTTAGGTGCTGGTCCCTCTATTTGTACTGCTTCATTTTGCAAATTGTTAATTTGAGCCTTGGGGGCTTTGTTTTCGACCGTTACCTTCCTCAAAAGATCTAGAGTTTTTGTTTTACTTGCCTCCAGCTTGGATATCTGTAGTGTTTCTTTCAGTGATCTAGCATTCAATATATCATCAGTCTCTCTATTAAGGTGTATTATGTCAGTAGTAGGAACCTTTGTGAGGTTCACATTAACCTCTTGTTGGGACATGTGCCTTAAGAGTCTTTTAGTTTTGATAACTCCGCGGTTTTTGAGGAAGTTGTAAGCAGAGTTACGGCTCAAAATAGTCTTAGGGGTGTCGGGGTAAGTCAAAGTCGCTTTTTTTAATAAACCCATGGTTAATGTCCAGGGTTTAGGGTTCGGGGTGCCCATGGTTTAAGACCATGGTTTTGTAAAAGTGCGTAATATAAATAAGCACTTGTGTAAAGAAGTGAGGTTAGGTTTTATGGTGTAAAAGAATTAAGGTGAAGCTAAGGCTACTGTGTAAGAAAAGGTTTAAGTCCCAGCTGTGTGTGTGGATGACCTCTACAGCTGTGTGCGCAGAGGGTTTTGTAAAAGGATAAGAAGACCTACAGCTATGTGCGCAGGGGCCTGCTGCTGTGTGTGCGGCTTTTGAGGACTTGAAGGGATCTGCAGCTGAGTGCGCAGATCAAAACTATGGTTTTTGTAGCAAGATTGAATAAAACACAGTTCTGTGGATGTAACCCCTACACTAGGGGTGAACCACGTTATATCTGGTGTTGTGGTTCTTGTGTTAATTCTGTTTTGTTATCTTTTATGCATTAATAACTAGATATATCTGATAAAGAAGATCACTGCTAATAAATAGCTTCGCTGTGAATTCCCAGAAAAGGGTTAAGCAAGTCACTGTTGTTTATTTCATTGTGAAGTTATATATGTGTATGTCGAGGCTCTATGCTAATTAATTCCAAGTTGTTAAATGCTAAGGTACAGTAATATCCCTCTTCTGCTTGCAGAAACCTGATTCTACAGCACCCCATAGCTGTTTCGGGTGAGACTGCAACCTGTTTGCAGGTTGTTGCCGAAAGGGCCAACACTGTGGGTCTTTTGTTGGTGCAAAGCAAAAGGTTTAAACCCGGGTCTGCCCTATTTCCCAACAAAGTGGTTCCGTTGCCGATTGAACTCAGTGTCTGCGCAAGAGGGGTTTATGTCGTACCTCGAGGGCTATGATCTGGAGGCCCTATGTGAAGGACATCGGTGATTGGCTCGATGAGACTTATTTAAGCTTCGCCGCGTAAGAGAACAAAGATCCGAGTCGTAGTACGAGTGACTTTTTGCAAAGGTATGTTTTTTGTGATGTTTATGAAAAAAAATTTGGTAGTATCCACATAGAGTTGCACCAGTGGTTATCCAGGTTGGCCGAGAAAAGGACGAACTTCTGGGAGGGTCAGTATTCTGCTTGGACCCCCACTAGAATTAATATATTGAAAAGGGTGAACAACGAAATATCTCGCGCGGTTGATTTCTGGACCACGCGAACCCTTGAGGCATTTGTGACGGAGTTCGCTATCGACACAAGCACATCCTTTAGTGAAGCCGAGTGCCATTTTTTCAAGGGCCCAAGGGATAAGTTTTTGAATTCATTTAGTCTCAGAATCAAAATTCTATTGGTTGAAAAAGGAATATTGTTGATTGAATCCAATTGTTAGATTTTAGAGTACTAACCTATGTTTGCAAGTGACAATTCCCTCGCCGAGCAAAGTGGTTTACTGCGAACTGGGAAAAGGTACAAGAGGGATTTTGGGTCCTCCTTCTTAGTTTCAAATACCACGTCTTTCCCTATCAATCCTGTCGCGCCAGCCCCTGAAGAAAACCCTCCGGTCACCCCGCAGCGAAGGTCTGTTACCCCCGAAAATCCATCGCAGTCCGACAGTCATCCTAGCTCAAGTGTTCCTGTCGCAGGTCAATCTACTCCAGTAAACCCCCCCCCCCACCTACTTCTTGTCCCCCTCCCAACCCCCCTCAATCTACCATGGCCCACCTAACCGATGATATTAAGCTCCCTGTTTTCAAAGGCACTGGATCAGAGGATCCAGAACAGTTCTGGTTTTTATGTGAAGCGGTGTGGAACGCTAAGAAAATTACAGATCCAGCTGTAAGACGTGCACAGATTGTTACTTCTTTCAGGGAACGGGCTTTGACCTAGTTCATGAAATTCTCCAGTACTCAGAATCCTACCTTAGATGCTATTAAAGCTGTGGTCATTAAAGAATTTAAGAAACCGAAATCAAAATCGCAATGTATCACCGAATTGAAAGAGATCCAGCAGCGGCACAGTGAGTCAGTGTGGGACTTTGACCAGAGGTTCAAAATTATACTAGACCAAGTCAGTTTTACCATTGGACCTACGCAGCACAAGGAATGGTTTATTACAGCATTGTTACCACATATCCGAACTCCCCTCATGCAGCAAAAGGTTGCTGACCAGCAAGAGGCGCTAGAAATCGTGATGAAGCTCGAGACCGCCCCTGTCGAAGATAACTCCGGCATCGGTCAAATCCAAGCGCAGCTGGCTGCAATGGCTCTGGAGCTTCGTGATATGAAGAAAGCAAAAACTGGGCATGAATAGGTTTGGTGTACACACTGTCGGACAGAAGGTCACGACAGGGAACAGTTCCCGGTGGTAAGCAATTACCTGAATACTGGTGCGCCAAACCCGCTTAATCCAGCTGTTCTATACTGTGAAATCTATCGGACAACTGGCCAGCATCGACCTGAAAGCTGCCATCTGCTCCAAAGATATGTGCAAGTCCCCAAAAACCCTTACTGCAAGTTCTGTAAGTCAGTAGGGCATAATGAAGATGAGTGTCGCAGTTATGACCTCATGAGAGAACGCACCTATGATTCTTATCGAGTGCAGAATGAGGGCCAGGGCAATGAGGGTTACGGTTACCGCGGAGGTGCCTCTGGTCGAGGTACCTTTGGAGGTCGTGGTCATGGTGGTATAGCAGGAAGGGGCCGAGGCCAGGTTGTGTGTTACAACTGTAACCAAGGTGGGCATCTGGCTCAGTATTGTCGGAACCCAACTACGACATGTCGATATTGCCGCGCAATCGATCATGTGATCGAGTAGTGTCGACAACTGATTGCTAAGATCCAGGAAAGAAATAGTGGGCCTACCCAGAATATTCAGTTGATCTCCGTCGAGCAGAGACCAGCCCTAGCCATTAATGATGTTACGCGGAGTGGAGCTATGACGCATATACAGAATAGGGAGAGGTAGCCTGTCGAAGGTTGTGTCTGTAAGGCCCCCGAGAGAACCCCCGCAATTGATGTTGATAGAGACCAAGAGGCAGCTATGCAAGCCACGCACGATTATCCGAGCCCATGCATGGAACCCGCACAGCAACCTCAACAGGAGTCACAGCCGCCAGATGCTTCGACAGATTAAGTAAGTACACTGTCCTCCTTTTTACAAAGCTGTATGAAACTCTTGCGGAATCAAAATGCTTTAAAAGAGATGCAAAAAGTTCTTGCTTTCATAGAACCTCAGAGAAGAATTGATACGGAGAAAACTGTTAACCGTGTCCGAAGAACGGGTAGGGAAATGAGATTGAATGTTCATATAGGGGAATATGATATGACTGATGTCATTCTGGATCTAGGATCAGACGTAAATGTTTTAACTAAGCAAACTTGGGAGCAAATGGGGAAACCTGCCCTTATCTGGTCTCCTATATAGTTGAGGTTATCCAATCAGCAAAGGATTGTACCTCTGGGGAGATTCCCTGAGGTACCAATAGATATCGATGGGGTCCTTACTCTCGCGGACTTCAAAGTTATTGAGCTCATTGATGACAGCAATCCCTATCCAGGTCTGTTGGGAATTGAATGGGCAATGGAAAATGCTGCAGTTATTAACTTAAGAAGAGACAGATGACCTTCGAAGGAAAGGGTCTGAGAGTTATCATACCACTCGACCCTTCCTAAGGGGAGAGGTACACAGAGCCACTCAGAGATGCGGATCAGGATGCTCTAGAGCACATCTATAACATCACAGGGCAGGAAGAAGATTATATTAACCCAAATTCCGAAGGTCTCATGGATTGGGAGTGCGACAGCTCCTGTATGACTGACTCAGACGATGGGTTAGAGAGCTGGTAGAACCGACTATATGAACTACATGGCCATAGATGCACCAGGATTACTAAGTCCATCAGATGGCTTAGGGCACAGACAAGAACCCTACCTACTTCTGCTGCTTCGACAGATCTAGAGGAGTCTGCTATCCCATCCTCAGAACAGATACTGGAGTCACAAGAACTGGAGACTCTGGAGTCAACAAGTGGAACCACTGTAATTAGAGGCTGGACTGCCCATAAGAATTACACTCCTAGATGGGAAACCTGTCAGACATTCTTGCACCTCAAATTTGTGTAACAGTCACGGAGGGCGCGCAGCTGGTTCGGTGGACCACAGGACCCCTTGGAGCGTTGTGTTGAGGCATGGAAGGTTGTCCCTTGTACAGAGCGGGTACATAGTTTTCTCTCTATCCAGGCACCAGAAGTCAAACATAGGTACATGGAGGTAGCGCTTCGGCACGCTAATGTGTCGGGTGATAAAGAGATAGTCCAGTTTTGCCTCAGCAGGATGGCACGAAGTGCTAGGGGAGCGAAGTTCCTAGATTGGTCGCGGAACTTGTCCGCATGTGCCGAAGGTCATTATAGGGGTGAAGGTCCGTATCATGTCGAATTTGTTGTACTAATTGTGGCGCAGCATAAAATCCAACCATTGGAACACAGTGGATTTGATGGCGCCAGTACTTTAATTGACTTAATTGCCTGTCCTATGGGTATCCGCCAAAACTTAGTGCCGTGGCAGCAGAATCTCTGTCAGATTTGGTGCCTTCAATTCACATTTATGAATGAGTTGCTCGATGGATTGTATAAGAAGACACCTAGGTATGGGCAAATCACATTCCGTGGTTTCACAGTTGAACTTATGTCTGTCGACCAAGAGCTTCAGGACTTATTGAGAGAATTTGAATGCATAGGTCTATAGAACATTTTTCACCCCCCACCTGCGCCTGCAGCACGTAAGGAGACTCTACCAGCACCAGCTCCACCGTTGCAAACCCAGTCTACCAGGAAACAGTTTAAGCCTGAAGTTCGTTCTAAGCGGAACGAAGATCGCCACAAACAGTCCGGGCAAACATCGGAGGATTCTGGAATGGATCCGTCTGGTTCAGTAGAAATACCAAGCCAAGATTTAGAGCATATCACACCACGACGGCCACAATATGTCCCACCTCTTCATCCAGGAGTTAAACCTCCTCGGCAGAGCAAACAGTTCACAATAAACACTCCTTCCCTACCAATGGATGTGCAGCTGGTTGGGTCCATGACCGGGAAGATAGACCGGCTTAAGTATTCCAACCATGATATAAGTGACCGTAGTAAGTTTCCGCAGTTCACACCAGAAACATATTTGCACTATGTCAAGTACGACACGGTGACACTGGTAGAAGTTAAACGGTGGGCTGCCGGCTTGGATCGCGTTGGTCTGCTGAAGATGCTTGATGTTCCCCATTTCAGTCGCGGCCCACACGTGACCATAGTAGTCAAACAGCTGCTGGCATTAGTTCATAATGGCTACTTATGGATAGGAGACAACAAAATCCCTATCAATGGCAAGCTCATTCAGAGGATCACTGGTTTACCCCGAGCAGGGCCTAACCCGGTGACCGAATTCCCATCGAAGCATGAGGATACAAATCTCACCTAGACCATGAAGGAACGTTTCGGTCTGACAAAGGGAAAATGTGGGTATCACACTTCTACGATTAAGGAAAATCACATCCGCTTTGCAGCAGAGCTCCTAGCCTGCAAAGTAATGAGGAAGTGCAGGCCCACTGAAGTGCCCGCCCCGGTTATCCAAATTGCTATGAACTGAGCCGAGGGTTATAGCTACAACTGGGTAGACTATATTGTGACGGAATTCCTAGAAGAAGTTCAGGATTCACAAGAGAAAGGTAGGCCCTTCCATTACTCATGGCTACTTGTCCTTATCGCATTAGTAGGATGGCGAGAACCTCTTGAGTCGCAGTTCCCTGCTGCTCTAGAAAACACATCTGGCGCAGCCAGATACGCGTCGCTATGGGTTTCCCAAGATAAAAAACACCAGCAGGTGACAAACTATGTGTTTGCTTTTTATATGATGGATATCCAGTTTCAGATGGCCAAAACCCCGCAGCTCAGTCAAACATTGTTCTCCCACTATCACGGTGCAGTCATCTTTAGTGCTGACATGCTTCATACCTTCATCCACGCTCGCGCAGATGGAGAGCATCAGTGGTTCAAGCTACCATATGTAGTCACTGAGGGTGATATTCGGGTAGTAGTCCAACACTAGCCGGGTGAATGGTTGAAGGATGTAGGGAAGAAACCCCAAATTCCAGTCCCCATAGTTACCAATGTGGGCGAAGGACCAAGCAACACACAACAACAGGTTCCCCTGGAAGACAGTGAAGAGCAAACTGAGTCGCAGCAGAATGACAGCATCCTGGATGGAGGAGAGGAAACCGATGAATATGAAGGACAGGATTCAGTCAAAACTACTCCAGACCCTAATAGACAGGATAAGCGCAAGACACTCGATGCAGAAGAAGTGAACAAACCGCGGTCCCGAAAAAAAGCAAAGGCGTCAAAAGGTAAGAACATTGATGAGGCACCCAGCTTGACAGGTGAGGAGCTTGATGAGGCCTTGTCGAAGTCTACAGAAGTTCTTACTAAGAAATGGTCAGAATTTGCCGCTTTGCATCTCGATGCCATTTTCGGCGTAGCAAAACATGTGTCGAAACTCAAGGAACTAGCAGAAAAATCTGTGCCAGGCCCTGCAAAAAGCAACGCACCCGTAAGCGCGCAGCCAGACTTACGGCAATGGCTAGATCAAGAACACAAGGGCCAAATATCCGCCGTGGCCCTTATCACAACTGATGTATCTGCTCACGCGGAAATGACCATGAGAGTCGGAATTGATTACACCAAAATGTCTATGGTGGAACTATTTCTCTGCCAGTCTGCTATCGCAAAGGAAATTCAGGCCCGAGATCAATATTCCCAAGTCCAGTTGGATGACACCAGGAAGCAGAATGATAGCCTCACAGCACAGCTAGAAGCAGCAGAACAGCGAAAGAGGGACGCAAAACGTAAGAGGATTACATTGGTCCGAGTGCTGGATGAAGCATGTCGAAGTCTCCCCGACTTCGACATAGAGCTGGTGGAAGAACCAGAGCAGAGACTGGCAAGGCTGAAAGACTATGCGCAGCAGTCCCGCAGTGCGATTGAGAAGCTCAAAGAAGAGCATGAGACCCAGACCGCGGAGCTTCAACTCCGCATCCGCCCAGAAAGTCCCCCTAAGGTTAAAGAGCAGCGTCGAGTAGACATTCAGGCATCCGTAGCAAAGATTTCTAATATTGTGGGCAGTACAGCAAAGCTACTTGGAGACAGTCTATAGGTTTGGACAACCCTTCAGGAAAACCCAGAAATAGGCCAGCTACAAGAAACCATCAGGCAGCGACAGGTAGAGCTGGAAACCGTAAAAGTTGAAATCAAGACTCTTCCACCTATAGAGAAAATGCTTAGAGTAAAGCGCAGCAAGGAAATCCAGCAGGAAATTGAATCATACAGGGTGAAAGTAACTGATTTAGAAGCCTCCATACAGCCACTGGTCGGTGAAGCTTGGGAATTAACTACCACTGTGGATAGCCAGTTCAAAATCCTGCAGGAATATGGTGTATTCACATAGGAGAAGGCCAGCAAAGCATCATCCGCTGTCCTGCAGGAGTTAGTGGAAAAGGAGAAAGCAGCTGATGACATCATGCACAGTCTCAATACTCAGTTTGATGCCTTCACAAAGAAACTGCGTCCGACATAAGACTAGCGGTGTCCCGGGACAGGCCACGAGTGAGTCTTAGGGGCCTGTTGGGACGTGTGCCTTAAGAGTCTTTTAGTTTTGGTAACTCCTCGGTTTTTGAGGAAGTTGTAAGTGGAGTTACAGCTCAAAATAGTCTTAGGGGTGTCGGGGTAGGTCAAAGTCCCTTTTTGTAATAAACCCATGGTTAATGTCCAGGGTTTAGGGTTCGGGGTGCCCATGGTTTAAGACCATGGTTTTGTAAAAGTGCGTAATATAAATAAGCACTTGTGTAAAGAAGTGAGGTTAGGTTTTATGGTGTAAAAGAATTAAGGCAAAGCTAAGGCTACTGTGTAAGAAAAGGTTTAAGTCCCAGCTATGTGCATGGATGACCTCTGCAGCTGTGTGCGCAGAGGGTTTTGTAAAAGGATAAGAAGACCTGCAGTTGTGTGCGTAGGGGCCTGCTGCTGTGTGCGTAGGGGCCTGCTGCTGTGTGCGTGGATTTTGAGGACTTGAAGGGATCTGTAGCTGAGTGTGCAGATCAGAACTATGGTTTTTGTAGCAATATTGAATAAAACACAGTTCTGTAGATGTAACCCCTACACTGGGGGTGAACCACGTTATATATGGTGTTGTGGTTCTTGTGTTAATTCTATTTTGTTATCTTTTATGCATTAATAACAAGATATATCTGATAAAGAAGATCACTGCTAATAAATAGCTTCGCTGTGAATTCCCAGAAAAGGGTTAAGCAAGTCACTGTTGTTTATTTCGTTGCGAAGTTATATATGTGTATGTCGAGGCTCTGTGCTAATTAATTCCAAGTTGTTAAAGGCTAAGGTACAGTAATATCCCTCTTCTGCTTGTAGAAACATGATTCTACGGCACCCCATAGCTATTTTGGGTGAGACTGCAACCTGTTCGCAGGTTGTTGCTGAAAGGGCCAACACTGTGGGTCTTTTGTTGGTGCGAATCAAAAGGTTTAAACCCGGGTATGCCCTATTTCCCAACACCTCTGACACTTTCTTTCCCATTGTCAAATCCAGGCTGAGGGTGTCAGTGGCGTGATCCCTCACATTCTTTAATGCCACATTTGGGAAGGGAAACTGCATTACCTCGTTATACAGCTCTGATGTCTCCTTAAAAGTTTTATCATCCCTTTCCTGGTAAGAGTCTAGCCAGTCTTCTTTAGAGGCATGCATGTTTGGAGTCTGTCCATCAAATACATATTCTTGGATTTGCAACTTGGCTACTTCAGACTCTTCTTGTTTCTATTTTTTCTCCATGTTTTTCTTCTTCATTTGCCCCTTTGTATTGATCCTTTCAACATGCACTAGCTGCTGCTCTTGTTCTATGTCCTTATTTTTGGTCATGCTAGCAGTGTCTACCTCTTCAGTCTCCATAGGCTCTGGAAATCCTCTTTTCATTGAAATCCCTGAATAACTGACCAACGATGAGACATTCCTGGCTATTGCAACTAATTTGGACAATTCCCTTTGGGGAGAAGTTACCCATGGCAGGGGTGAGACAGAGCTTCGTCCTATGCCGATATCCATCGTGGTAGGGTTAGGGAAAAATCCCAGTTTGTCGCTTCCCTGAGCCTTGGTATTTCAGTGTGCTAAAAAGGCTTGCACTTATGAGCCTTCCTCCTTTTGGAAATTATTTGATGTGGGTTGTAATTCACAGCTTGTCCTATAGAAAATCCCATGTCTTTGAGTAAGTTTCCAACCAGTGGAAAATCAGATCTGCTCCTAACTGTGTATGGTCCCACTTCCCAGGGGAAAATCAAATTTGAGCTCTTCTTATAGTTCAAAAAGTGTTCTTCCTCAGCAGTCAGTATTTTATTGATTAATTCTGGGGAGAAAACCCTGGCAGTTAGAAAGGCTGGTAGAATGTAGGGTTGATGCACAAATCCGTACAATCTTATGATTGTTCCAAATTCTATCAGGAAACAGTCTCCTATCATCTTGCTATAAGACAACTGCAGTACTTGCCTCATCTCAGGCAACACCCTAGGTGGATTTTTTTGAAATAAAAGGTCGTATACTTCGGCCATCAATTGGTTCATGAATTTATAATAGTCCTTGGCCATATGACTAGTGATCTCTAACTCAGGAACTTGTAAGTCTTCTTCGTTATAAGCCATAAACATTCTCAACAAAAGGGACTGGAATCTGAATACTTTAGCGCCGTGGAAATTTGCTAATTGAGAACGAATGTTATCGGCTAGGAATTCATCAAATTTAGGATAAAAGGACTGAGAAGATTTCCCTGGCAATTCAGGTTCGGTAGGACAGGTACTCAAAATGAACAATAGACTCAACAATGACTCTATGACATAACCGTTAGTATCTAGACCTAAAAACTGACTGGCCAAGACTATACACCACTGATTTTCTTCATTAAATTGGCTAAGGTCGATGGGGAAAGACAAGCTGATGACTTCACCATTAGGTTTTGAACAGGCCCTTAAGAAATATTATTTATTTTCGACGGTAGACTCTCCAAAGAAACGTATGATATTCTCTTCTCGGTATTTTTGGTATATCTGGACAAACTCATCCGGGATGTGAAGAGTTTTACGGACGATGAGAGCCTGGACTGAATAGAGGATTTTGGATTTTGACTTATTCATAATGACTCCCTCGGTGACAAAGAAATTGTTTGCACACCACTCGACAAACTCATGGCAATGGGGGGTTTGGTCAACAGAGAAAAATGGAAAAAAAAGATTTAAAAACACCACAGGTATCGCTACCCTAGTCCTTAAGGACTTCCAATTTACCCCTAGCGGCTTCAATGGTTTCCCCCACCAGAATGCTGTCGAAAATATTGACATTCTAATCCATGAGACTTTCCTCTGCAATCCAACATGCGACCTCTGGTTTTGCATTATCTATCACATCTACCACTTCTACTTCTCCTACTTTTTCCATTTTCAAATAGCACTGAGGGAGTATCAGGGGCCTACCTTACTTTTCTAGCACAGTCTTCTGGTTTTTCCACACTGGCGCTCTGTAGGTGGTCGGGGCGCTCGGCGATCTCAAGGATTTGGAAAAGACAAACCTTTCCAACTCCACGTAGACCCTTTTATAGCTTTATATACTGCGTAATATTCATGCCCTTTCCATGCAGTTTGCACCATGGATATTTCTCCTTGCGATCTGAGCCTTGCATATGTGAGGTCCTTTATGCCAAATTCTTCCTCACTATATGTGTGCATAGCTTAATCTGTGAAGGTTGACCTCCGTCGTCGATCTCCAACTTCCTTTAATCGAGGTCGTTCACATCCGAAAACTTTGACCTTCTACCTACTCTTCCTTTCCTGGTCTGGTGGGTGACTTTACCTCATGGTATGCCTCTTATCTATCAATCAAGATCAACTTCTCCTTACGAGCGTCAATCTGAGCGGACCTTGCCACTTTTCATGATTTGAGATCCTGAACCCGTCCGCACTAGTTCAGATCGTGAAATAAACCATGACCGTAGATCTATCTTCGCCCTTGTAATGACCTTTGATCTTTGCGGCCAATACCGCTTTTTGCAATTTGAAATCATGACTATATCCTTGCTAGTCCTAGACATGAAATAATTTATGGCCATGGATCTGCTTGTACTCCTATCTCGGTCGTCAGCTGTCTCCACTCTTTAACTTATTTCATGATACGAAAAAGTGGATTTGGACGAGTACGTTCACTGTGCGAAATGATTTGGTGCCATTGATCTGTCTTCATATTAATCTCAACCTTCTATTATGGCTCTCATTTAAAGCATTCAGCGCACCTGACGTCCCCCACTTTACCCTGCATCCATGATCTGTGAAATGCCTTTCCACCATCAATTTTTTTTCATTTCGAATTGCAGCCGCTGATTTACACTGTCTTTTACCTCATTTCTTCCACCGCTTGTCCTAGGGGAAAAATGCCATCTCACAGATTCCTTCAGCACCCTTGCAAACTCTGGGGATTCCTTCCCAACACCTCTTCGATAGGGTCATTTCCCCACATATCTCTCATAATCAAAAATTCAAATATGGTGCTAACAAATGGATTAACAATATTTTCAATTATAATTATATAAAATGAATGGATTATTTGAAAACACTTGCATGCATAATATATCAACTTCATAAAATTAAATACTATTAAAGTCAACATTATAATTACATACCGCAAAAATGGGTTAACCCTGGGGCATCATGTATTGTCCATACAAGCATTGCATGGAATTGAAATTGCCTTTATCGTATTGGTCTAGATACATCATACATAGTGATGTCATTCCATAGCTTTAGTAGTTCATCAATAAGAGGCTCGATATATACATTCATATCTTTAACTTAGTACTTACCTGATTGGTTTGAACATATAAAATATATAATTATTAAAACAATTAAGATATATAAATCATACACAATAGTAAAAGACAAAAAAATATATGACATTATGAAACAAAATACGACAAGAAAGATGCCACTATATTAAAAAAAAAATTGTTGTAGACACGTACCTAAAATAATCATTGCCAACATTATGTGCTCCCTCTTTATTGACAACCATGGAGAAATGTTATTGTTGATAACAAAAATAGGCCACACCGAGAAAATAGATCTCTTCTCTGCATATGGATTGACACCATCTGATGCCAAAGAAAACCTAACATTACGAGGTTCTTCTTTAAAGTGTGGCCATTTTTCCTCCATATCTCTAAATGCATAAACAACTGCAGGCATTCAAATAATTGCATCCTGAATTATATTATGTGCATGGTAATCCATAAATTATGCTATGTTTTTGCACCTAAATAGTGGTTTCAAACGTGGAATAATGGGAATATAATGAAGAACCTTGCAAGGAACCTTTTTTGTTACTTGATCAGTTCGATATCTATTAATATGACAATTTGGGCATTCTATTTCAAATTCATGTTGTTTATAATATATGATATGGTCATCGGGGCATGCATCAATTGCTTCATATTACATTCCAATTTCTTTCATAATGACAGAGAAATATTTATATGTGCGAGGTAAAATATTTGGCGATGGTAATAAAAATTCAGCTATCAAGCTACAACAAATTAAAGTAAAATACTAGTTAATATAATATATAAATAATATTAATAAAACATGTTTCATATGTATTAATTTTACTTATGAATTAACAATGAAATTATCAGAGGATAGAAGATAACCTTGATCACGATCATATGTATTTGATGGAATATACTACATACCTTAACATATGTGTGACTGATCTATTTGAAAGACCATTCATAACCTTCAAGTTCATTATTGACAATATAGTAGAGAGAATATTTGAGTTGGAGCCTTCATAAAGGGGTTTGTATGCCTTCTCAAGAAGAGGTAAATAATGAACATCATCAAATTCATCGTTTTCATGATCATCATCATCATCATCATCCATTCTAACATTAAATGTATCATGGATCAATGTATTTGTATTGTCGTCTTCAACTATGTCGTTAGTATGATCGTCTTCTTTTATATGATCATTAACGTGTTCATCATTATTCATAGCTCCATGGTCCATCTATGCTTGTTTTGAAAGCACATCCTCTGGGCGATATATTTTCACAGGATATCCTTCCTTTATAATTACATGAAACCACCAAGAGATACTAGTTAATATAAGAAATATTTAAATGATACATAAATTTACAAAATCAAACAATATAAAGGCATATATAATGAAAAACTTACAAATGGACAGTATTCATGTCCCCCCTCAGCATGTCCATATTCCTTGCAATGTCTTTTAGCTATTGCGATCTTTATTCTTCTCCTTTTAGAGCCCATGCATTGACTACATGGAAAATAGCATTTCACGTCACCCTTTCATTTTAGTCCATCCCACAATCTAGAAAGCAATTCACGATTTTGATCGCGTGCATAAAGAATATTGTTATGTTTCGACATTTTCTCATACCAAGATTAACTGATGATTATCGATCTTAAAAATTCAAGGTCCACACTTCACTATTTTTAATCACAATAACAATTGAAATAATTGTGCATTTTTGTATGTAAAACAATCTGTGCACAGATTATAACTTCCTCAAACTGTCGCATGTATAGCAAACATGTTGAAATATTCCTATTATGTAGTTTCTAAAAATAAATTCTCGTCGGATATCTGACGAAATTAATATTTTTACTATTGTAATTTTTTCATCATATATACGACAATATTCGTCTAATTATAGATGACCGTTGAATATCCGACGCAAATTGGAGCAAATTAAAAAAAATGTAATTAGCAAGGTGTTCTACTCTTGTTTTGATATTAGATGAGTGATTGGTGGTCTAGAAAGTTATAGTTTATTAACAACTCATCACTAGGAGACAAACGATGTATTGCTTGCACAACAACAAATCTGGAGGCTTTCTTTTTTTAGAAAGGGATCCTATTCATTTGAGTGTTCCTCAAATGAATAATTTGCAAAAGAGAACCTAGAACTATTTATGAACAGTACAATGTTCCCATGAGTGCATGGATGACCATCGATATATAACAGGTTCTTCATGTTAAAGTTTCAATAAAGAATAATCATTCATCCACATACTATACAAGGAAATGTTGTGTTTATATTTACCAATATTCAAGTAATCAGACCAATAATAAAGAGAACCGCAAAATGGCATAAGTGATACGAGTGTGTGTGAGGAACGAGTACATGTGAAAGGATAAGCAACCCAAGATTAGCGACATCTATCTCAAAATTGGAGATCATAAAAAAATTACCATAAAATGAGAATTTGGTACCAACATCGGGCACAAATTGACAAGATGGACAAGTGCCATACAAAGCGCAGTTGTAACAAATTTGGTATTCACGTTGCAAATGTATAGGAAGAGATAAGTCGTCAGTACCTTCCAACAATTAGACTGACCTTGGTGTGTACTTGGATATTTTTTCTCTCAACTCATATAAATTTATGGATCTTTTAGTAGCTATGTTTTGGGTGGTATTAATATCAAGATTTAGATCTGTTGGCCTACTTTTCCCCACTCACGGGACCCAGGTTCAATAACAACACAATACCAACAAAACACCCAAAGACATCGGCCTGATGGAGCAAGCTTAGCTGGCAACACCTATGAGGCAGGCACAGTCTCACCCAAGATATCTTAATGTGTAATTTCCAGAACCATGTTTTCACAGTCATCGAGGGATTACATTCCCTTGGCGCGTGGCCAAGGTGCTTGATGGAGTTGGAAGGATGGAGTCTTTTACTACTTGACTATGGCGCAACAGTGCGACACAGCCAACGTGTGACACAACCTTGTCCCTGTTAACTTAACAACTGGTACAACTATGTGACGTAGCTGATTCCTTAAATGTAGATGACAACGGCGCGAAAGGATTATAACTTAACTACATTTTAACATGAATAATATACAGTGCTCGACAATGCTTTAGTCATTCATTCATTTACTGTTGTTATCAGTATTGCGACATTCATTCAAACAATAACTATAAACAATTCAATATAATCAAACATTCAATATTAATCGTTAAACATTCAACCATCCACATTCAAGATTCATGCGACACAAGAAATAACGTGGAAACCCATTTGGGTAAAAACCACCAAGGTGCTCTTCATCTGACATGAGAAATATATGGCACCTTGCAATCTGTGACTTACAGATTGTTTTGAGATATGTCTTTGCATCTCATACTCTTCTTTCTCTCATGCTCTCTAGTTTTTATGATTTTCTTCTACTCCTACTGGTCCACACACAGCTTGGATCGACTCTTCTACTCTACTATCTGTGGACTCAGCTATAGATCGACTCTTACAAAACGGTCTGTGTACTTAGTTGCAGATCCATGGCTCAACAACCTTCTACTATCAGACTCCTCTCTTAGTTCCTTAAAATACTTCTACTCTTACTGAATCTTGAAGAAGCTAACCTTTATACAGAGTGGGTTCCTCCTATTTATAGTGTTTACAAGACCGCGCAGGGTCGACTGAGTACAACTCAGTTATTACAGTCATAAGTAGCTACAAAATATCTTATATTACATTGATGATAGGACATACTAGCTGCTAAACTGTCCTTCATACATTTAAATCAGTCCATAACTAGACGCAAAACTATCCTTTAGTCTTCCATCAACTCGAGCACCTATAGTCCTTCTCGACCTACCGCCTTTCATCCTTTTCTCTTTTACTTTCCAAACCTTCCACCGAATCTGGGTGCGCTTTTCCTCGTTGTAGCTTGCTCTGCTCTACGCTTCCTTTCTGTCCTTTTCCTTCTTTTATCTTGCCGTGCACCTGCTTTTCCTCTTACACTTGCACTTTGATTTCTTTCCTTAGCTTTATCCTAACCTAACAATATCACTGGAACTTTTGTTTAACTAAACATATGCAAAGCGATTAGTCAATTTAGGGGAAAACATCATTGTTTTGGATTTCAATTTTTCAAAAAATGAGCATCAAGAAGTGTTAATATGTGTCCTTTCTATATCGACTATTGGATTTTTACTGCAATATGAGGTATTAGACCATCAACATTGGGTAGTGATTAATCATTTATAATGGGTGAGTGTGACACTCCAAGGGTTCTCCTTCAACCCTTGACATTTTGAATAACCACATACTATTAGGGTGTCATAAAAGATATCTAGCTCTTGATGAATTACCATTTATGACCCAATATTGTGGCTATAAGATGGCATGTTACAATTGGCAAGGTAAAGCAGTTCTCCATTTTCATCTAACAACTGCTTGCAGTACCTTGCTTTTGATAAGAGCTTGTGGCATTTTTCAACTAGTGGAATATCTTGTGCATCCAAACTCAATCATGAATTGGGATCCTACAAAATTGAATGCATTATTATTCATATTCACGTGCATAAATAACATAAATTCAATTAGATAATCAAAATTTAAATAAAATATAAACTTACTGGAGATGGAAAGGGAGGAGTTGATGAACTTTGAACAATATGGGATGTTGGGCTTGGGATAGAAGGGTAGAATTCATATAGAATTCTTCCTAAGGAAAGAAGAGTACAAGGAAGAAGAGGAAGGACCTGCGACATGGGAGACAACATTGAATAATAAGAGAAGGATGCTACGACAGAAGAGGGAAGGTAAGGAGAACGGTAAAGAGAAGGCATGGGACGAGGAAGTTGTGCCAGTTTTGTAAGCTTTAATAGAAGTACAGAGCAAGATATGTGATGGCATGGCAGAATATTCGCAAAAGCAGGCATGCAGATAAGGTAACAGCCAAAAATTGATAGTAAGGCATGATGCTGAGGCAGCAGCAGCCCTTAGTGATCGTGGGTACGAGCTCGATTGGAGCCAGCGGAAACCACACGCGTAAAGGCATTTTTGTAAGTTAGGTCGATGGTGCCTTTTTTGTCATATATTGAAAGAATAGGAAAGACAGACTGTGGGATGAGGATAGTAAGTCGGTTTGGATAGTGAATGAAGATGAGTCTATTAAAGTCTGTATCGAATCATTATTGAGTCTGTAACAAGCATGTATGGGAATATATTGAGTTTGTAATAAGGATATAAAGGGAGAAACCCGAGTTGTAAATGGGTTAGCCGGTCAAACTAGTTATCCTATTAGCTAGTTCTTGTTTAGACACTTTTGAGCTGATTAGTCGATACAACAATTTTTGAGAAAGTGTCTAGGATCTGGGAGAGGCACTGGAGCTAAAATAGAAGTATATAGTTTTGGTCACTGACTCTAGATCATTGTGTGCATCAAAGTAGTGGTTCTACAGCCGAGTGCACAGATAGATAGAGAAGGTTGAGTTGATCCATGCTGTGTGCAGGTCACTGAGTAGGAGTAGACTAGAGTGATAAAGATAAAGAAGAATAGAGAGCATGAGAGGGAGGAGAAGTCTTTAGAGATAGAAGAGAAGATCTTGAATAGATTATGTGGCTTTATGTATAGACAAAAGGTGCATCTACTTCCTCATGCAAATTCCAGATGAAGAGCACCTTGCGGATTTTGCTTGGATGGGTTTCTACGTTACATGTTGTGTATATGTCTACAATGTCTCTTCACTGCACAATTGCGTAAGATTTCATAGGAAGGGCGCATCATACCCCGTGTTGATAGAAAAAGTGAAAACCACCAACCCACTTCTCGGTCTTCATTGGTAAACCTTGTCGCAGAGCCAAGGACTTAAAACACCCTCCCACACAAACTGTGGAAACGTGGTTCTAGAAGTGTTGAGGCCTAGAAATCGCAAGTAACAACAGTAGGGATTCTCCCTAATAAGTGTTTCCAATAAGGTCATTTATTGTTTGGTATGGGGAATCCGTCCGGTTTGCGGTCCGGCTACCGTGGGGCAAGTAACGGTTAAAGCTTGTTTTACCGGTTGCAGCTCGGTCCACCATGTATTTTTTTTTAGTTTTATGTTTATGTATGATATGCAAGTTCCTAACTATGTGCAGTTGATAGAGATAATGAAGAGTGTCACAATGTGATGCACAGGTTCTTACCTCTCGTCTTACCTCTTTTGTTTCTAAATCATGAACATGAAAACAAATTATACTAGTGCTAACTAAATCTATCTAGCCTATCCCAAGGGAGCAATACTATAATTAATAATGAGTAATGTACTGTATAACATGCATTTAGAATACTACAAATAGTTGTTCATATTTCAAAAACACGAATATAAGTAGACAGATAACCAAAGAGATAGCTCATTGTCAATTAAAACATTCATTACTCAGATATGATGTGGAAATTTCATAGAAATAAAGAGGAAAACATTCACAACATGAAATAATTCATGAGTTGGAACGATCTCACAGTTCATAGAAATAAGCTGAAACAAAAGTAGTTCACATTCAACCAGTCTATGGCAAGCATTTGAAACTCCACAGCGCTTTCTCCAGCCGAAAATATAAACTCTTTATTATAAGATGAAATAGTTCTTCTTATAAAAACATTGCACAAAGATAGTCTGAAAAAAGGTCCCTCTTTACATATAATTCTCCTCTATTTATACAAAAACAAAAACTCCTGAACTACCCTCTTTGCCTTTTGGGATTCCCCTAACCTTTCCTTTACAAAATTTTGTCCTTTAGCATAGGGACTCAAAAAACAAATATACAATATAAACAAAATTAATAAATAGTCCAACTAGGATGGCCCAGCTTGCTCATTCATAAATCTCCTCCACGCATTTGCATCTGTTTCTATGTTTTCAAAACCAAAAAGGTTCTAAAAATATGATAGTAATCTCATGCTTAGCAGCTTGAGATTTTATATTCACCATTCTGGCTAGGATCAGTCGAAGTTGGTCTTCCAATAAGTGATTGATGACTGCTACCTACGCTATTGTAGTTTTTAGCACTTTCTCATCCAATCCCTTGACTAGCTCAATAGCTTGTTCATCCTCTTGCCATTGTTCCTGCAATTGCTTCAAAAACATTTCATGATCGGGCAGCTCTTCTAACTTCCTTTTAGCATAGGTCTGACACCGATTATAAGTTAGGAGAACTTTCCTACAGAATTCTATACAAACACCCTTTGTCCTATTACTAACTTTGCTGCTACTTTACTTGCAAACTTAATCAGCTCATATTCCAACTTTACTGTCTCTAGATCCTTGTGCTGGAGGTCCCTTATTAGTTTCTAACCATGTCACTCATCCTTGTAGGGAATCCAGGATGTCCTATGTCCTGTCTAAGAAATAGGAAGTCGTATTTATAATCTCCTCCAATCTTATTTCTACTTGTTGAACCTTTGACCTCTCTTCTGCCATCTAAAGTTGCATTTGATGAATCTTATTCCTCGGTGTAAGGACATGTTTCTTCAAAGGTTCAATATATGCTTTCTGCTCCATAGTTGTCTTTAATGAGACTTCTAGTGAGTTTTTCTGATTTTCCAAGGTTGTTGCCTGAGTCTCATATAGCTTAGCTTTCCCTTCCGCAGTAGTCTTTTGCAATTCCAATTTGGTCACTTTATCCTCTAACTATCCCTTTTCTTTATTCAACTCCTTAATTGATAATTTCAGATTATCTCTCTCTGCCTCCAAAACTTGATGTCTCTGTTGGAGTCTCTCAAAATATGCCGAAATGGCCTTAAACTCCTTTTCTATATTACTAGTGGATAGCATCAAAGCATCTTTATCTGATTGTAGAGTTTGGCACTCTACCTGGGATACCTCAATTTTACTAATCATATCTTCATATTTCCTTTTCAAATTCTGATTTTCATGTCTCTCCTTTTTTAAGTTCTCTTTCAACTGTGTGACCTTCTTCTGGGACTGCTCTAAATCTATCATTATTCTATCCACATTATCTTCAGTAGCTAGGGATAGGTCTACCCCAGTCTTGGCCATTAATCATGGATCTTTGTTGGTATCATGAACCACTATTTTATCGGTCACCATCACTCCTGTCTTACCTCCAGTGTTCACCTTTTTCTCTGTTCTTTTAATAATCCTCTTTTTTACCTTGTCATAGAAAATGGTGTTTAAATCAGGCACTTCTTCTCCTTATGTGGGAGTAAATGGAATTAGTTCAATTCCAAATACTATCAAAGGATTCTCTCTCACTATACTACTAGATGGAACAGCAGGTTCAAATGAATTAGCATCAAACTAGGTCTGTCCTTGATCAGCAGGGTCTTGTTCTTCTCATGTCTCTTCTCTCAATTCTTCAACTACCTTTTTTGCTCACTCTTTTTCCTTATTAGAATATCCTAATCTTAATCCCTCACTCTCTTTATTCCTTCTCTGTATTTCTTCTTCTTCTTTTATTTTATTTTCTTCTTCTATCTTCTTTGCTGCCTCTTCAGTTGTCTTTTTCTTATCTTCTTCTTCGGCTCGCAACCAGTCCTCTGCTTCTTATGCTAACCTGTGAGCTTGTTCTTGACTTTACTTCTTCTTCTTGCCTTTTAAGTTTCTCGGTAGCTTTTCCTTTCCCACCAACAGTAGTTATCTTTTGTTTGAATCTTCTCCTCAAAGCTGTCATGTTTTGAGCATTCCGGAAGACCTCTTCATCTTTATCCCAGAAATTTGTATACTCAAAATGCACTCCAGCTGCTGTGCAATAATCAACAACTTTATCCTCAGAGTCATTTCTATGGAAACTCATTTTGACCGAAGTGAAAATACTCTAGTTCCTTAACAAATTCTGCCACAGTCTTTAATGGCTATAATATGATCTTGCAGAAAGTCCATAGCTGCATCTTCACTTACTTTATGTAACGGAATGGATTCTACCCATCTGGTGAAATAATCAGTTGTCATTAGGATGTACTTATGCTGCAATGAAGAATTTTGATTCATCTCTCCAATAATGTCAATCTCGCATTGCTCGAATGGTTCTGAGATAATCATTGGTTTCAATGGTCATGTTGCTTTGGCTTGCCTCCCACCACTCCTTTGGCAAGTATCACACTTTCTAACATGAGCATGAGCATCTTTAAACAATGTCGGCCAGGAATATCCAGCTTTGAGAATCTTGTGTCTTGTTGTGTCTCCTGAAAAATGACCTCCAGCGGGTCCATCATGTAATTTTGCTACAACCTTCTTTGCATCTTCACGTTCCAAGCATCTCAGAAAGACTCCATCGTAGTTCTTTCTAAACAGCACTCCATCAATAATCTGATATAAGGTTGATTTCAAACATAATGCTCTTCTTTGCTTGGGATTCCAATGTTTCAGCAAATATCATTCTTGTAGATAATGAATCAAATCTCTATACCAGGCATCTAGAGCTATGAGTAAAGGACATACATCCACCATGTGTAATTCAGCTTCATTATCCCAGTTGTTATCTCCATTGTTTTGACTCTCAGCCATCAACTTACAGAGTCCTTGTCCTTTAATTATGATTTTTGGTTTGAATTCAAGATCATATTATTGCCAAGCAGTCACCTAGTTTCCTCTTCTTTCTACCAATTCCTTTTGTACAAAAAGGGATCGTACTACTGGGTGTGGGACTATTAATTTGGTGCAATTATTAAGTATGTATGGCCTGAATTGCTTCACCGCCTTAAAAAATGCATAAGCTTGTTTATCAACTGTGAGATAGTTCAATTCATCCCCTTGCAGACCAGTGCTCATAAATGATATGGGGTATTCATACCCCCCTTCTTCTTTCTGCTTAAGTACTGCTTCTAATGAATCATCTGAAGCAAACATGTATAAGATAAAATCCTTTTCAAAGTTAGGAATTTTAAGTGATGGTACATGAGCTATGGAATTTTTAATCTTGTCAAGTGCACCCTTCTCTGAATCAGTCTACTTGAATTGGACAATTTGCCTCACCATTTGTTGCAAAGGTTTGATGATTTGAGCAAAGTCTGACGCAAACCTTCGCATGAAATTTATTGTCCCCATGAAAGATTGCATACCCTTTTTATTATGGGGTAAAGGGATTTGTTCTATGGCTTTAATTCTCTTTGGGTCTATTGAGATCCCTTTTTTAGAAATAACATGATCCAATAGATTTCCTTCCATGACATCAAACACAAATTTCTTAGGATTTAAAGAAATGCCATATTTTCTACAACGTTCGTAAATCTGTTTTAAATGAAATGCATGCTCTTCTCTCTTTTTTGAAAATAGCATGACATCATCTAAATAAACCACAACACTACGGCCAATCAGACCGCGGAAGGCTATATCCATAGCCCTTTCGAAAGTTGCTCCGGAATTAATGAGTCCAAAGGGCATCCTTTTATATGCAAAAGTCCCCCACTTGGTTCTAAATGTGGTCTTGAGCCTGTATTCTTCTACTACAAGAACTTGGTTATAACCTGAGAACCCATCTAATAGAGAAAACAGTTCAGAACTTGAGACCATTTGTAGTATTTGTTCCATGGGTGGGACAGGGTAAGTATCTTTATCTGATGCACGATTTAGATTTCTGAAATCAACGTAAAGTCTGATATCTCCAGACTTTTTCCGCACTAGTACCAAGTTTGAGACCCATTCTGAATGTTTGACTTTAAATATGGTTTTAGCATCCAGCAGCTTTTTCACTTCACTTTGAATTAGGGGTTCTAGTTTGGGATGCATCTTTCTCAAAGGCTACTGATACGGTTTGACTCCAACTTTGATTAGAATAACATGCTGTATAATTTTGGTATCATATGTTTTTAGGTCCTTGTATGTCCAAGCAAATCCATCTTTATATTGTCTGAATAAACCAATGAATTTACTCCTCTCACCGGGTGAACAACACTTCCCCAAATTCACATATTTGGGTTCAGTCTCTGTCCCTAGATTTATCAGCTCAAATTGTAAAGACGAGCTATGTGTCTTGACATTTGCTGGCTTTCTGAACTTGTTGTCTAAGTCAAACATCTGTTCCAAAGTTCTAACTCCTTTTGGAATGAAATTTCTATTCTGTAAGTCTGCTTGATGTTCTTCGTTATCTATTATGGATCATTTAAATGTATCATTATTCATTAAACAATCCAATATTTGTTGTTCATCATCAAACACCCTCATATTGGTGATGTTGTCTGGAACAGAAGGCCTGAAAAGCAATTCATTCAAAAATCTGTTATTCATAGGTACTAACCTTGCAGCTGATGTAGCTAACAAGTCAGCTGCTGCATTTTTTGCTCTAGGAATTGAGAAAATATTGAATGCATGAAAATTTATTAATAATTCCCAAACTTCATTTTGGCAAGCCTTCAAATGCGGTGATATGCAGTGAATTTTGTTCTGAATTTGTTTAACAATGATTTCAGAATCTCTATACACTTTTTAGATTTTTTACTTTTAATTCTATTGCTTTTTTCAGTCCCTGGACTAATGCTTCGTATTCGGCTATGTTATTTGTGCATTCAAATTCTAATCTACATGAAAGAAAATATTTATTTTTTCCTGGATCGATCAAAACACAGCCAACTCCTTACCCTTCCAACGTTTTAGAACCATCAAAATAAAGAATCCAAAAACTTTCTACTCCTATTGCATTTGAACTACTAACTACCTCTGAGACTAAATCTACTATATTACAATCAATTTTATAAGCCCGTGAAAACTGAAGGAGATTGGAATGGGTGTCTGATATGTTACTGGCTTCTTCAACTTGGTAATTTCCCGGTTCAAGCTCAAGAAAATAGTTTCCCAACATAGAATTTACAAGTTCATTCTTTCCTTCCAATGGAGTTACATTGTATTTCATTTGAGGTTCCCTCAACACTTTTATTTGATTTTGACAGCCTTTATAAGGTAACCACACATGCGACCAATCTGATGAAAAATATTCTTCCAATTTTTCCGCCCAATCCTGGCTCAAAACCACACCATATGCATCTGGGATGTCTGCTATAAAAATGTCTATGTACTGGCAGACTCTTTCATCTGTTGATAAACGAATCAGGACATATTCCATTTCACCTAACACATTTACTGCAGTCCTATCCAGTTGGATAACTTGGCATGTAGTGGGCTTGGGTTGACCATTTATTTGCTTGCAAACTGCAAGTGGCATGACATTTACTGATGCCCCAGAGTCCACTAAATAGTTATGTACGGTGTAATTGAAAATTTCAAAAGTTAGGAGGAATGTTGGAGTTCTATACTTAGACTTTCCTCCTGAACTCGTTTCACCAATCTCTTCATCAGCTTGGTTATCCTTTTGGGGTTCCTTCACATGTGTTTCAAGTGCTTTCAACAGCTTTTCCTTTTGTTGGGGTAGATTGCATATTTCAAACAAAGAGATATTTGCTTTGGCCTTTTTAATATCTTCCACAATGTCATATCCCATTTCATGTTCAGTAGAATTCTTTTTTACATTCTCAACCTTATTTTCAGTAGATTTTACAGGCATATTGCTTTTATTGGGACTCTGAATTGTGATGACAAACTCTGGTATATTAACTTTTTGAGAATTGTTTTTAATATTTTTTATGTTCTCTTGAAGTTTCTTAATTTTGGGCAGTATCATGTTATCTTCTTTTAATGAATTTTGACTCCTTATTGTAACATTTGTCTCTGGTATATCATCTTCTTCAGTGATATCGTCATTCTCTATATTCAACATGGAAACACAATCCCATAAGACGGAAGTGTCTTCCTCTTGGGTCTCTGCTGGCTCATTAACCTTCTCTTTCTCATATACGGTTTTTGTCAACTTGGAATCCAACAATTGATTCATTACTAAGGTCATGGAATTTATCCATTGTGCGCAATTCTTTTCTAAATGAGGCTGATGATGGAATGTAAATAAATTATCCATGCCTACATGTATCAAATTCATGGTTGAGGGATTATGTGGGGGAGGCTTGGGTTGACTGTTATCGTCTCTCTTTTTATAATAAGGCTTGTATTGTTTATGGGCCTCCTTCTCTTTTTCCAAATCAATCACCCTGTTTGACAACTTCTGCATCATCTTCACCACCCCATCTAACTCCTATGACCGCTCATCCTAAGGCTTAGATAATAATAGAGGCTTCCTGTTCCCATAAGTTTTTTCTCCTGACTGCACAGGATAATGGTCTATACTCTCCATTTTCGCCTCCACCTTCTCAGCTTCTTCATATGTATCTACCAAAGTGGGTCGAACAGATCTTTTGACAAACATGGCCAGATAAGGCCTAAGATATGAGGTGTAATACTCAATTAGGGCATGCTCATATGGTTTGTCAGCTACTGTTGGAGCAGGGTCCTGCAGCTACAGTAGAAGCTTCCATTTTGGCGGATAGACAGTTTTGGCGGAGATATAAGAAGCTACGATGCCGTAGCATGGTTCTAGCTGCAGATCAGAGCGAAAACCGTGACTACCAGGACAGAGAAGTCAAAGAAGATGACAGTACCTAAGCGGCCGAGAAGAGAGAGCTCACCCACTGCATTGAAGGCAGTGGCCGAGAAGAGAGAGCTCACCCACTGCATTGAAGGCAGCAGCGAAGACAAGAGGGCTCAGCTACCCTCATAAAGGAAAAGGAGCAACGAGGCTGAGGTATTGAAGACGAAGGACAGAAGACGGGAAGCGGTGCCCAGTACCCATGGTCAGCATCGGGAAGCATGGAAGACTACAGAGAGCAGTGGTGTGACGGAAAGCGGCTACTCCAAGTACAGATATGCCGACTGTCACTAGTTAGGGTTTTTGGGTTACTATTGGGACAGGCCCACAGTGTTGTAATGGCAAGACCCTTGGGCCGCCTATAAAGGGATGTATTTTTGTATTGTAAAAGGTTAGATAGTTAGATGTTAGCCAGTTAGCTAACCAGTTAGCCAGTGAGCTCATAGTCAGTTGTATAGAAGCCAAGCTCTGGTTCTGCTGTTAGCCGATAGTTATCTTACAGAAACCAGTAGCTGGCTCATTGAGCATGTATGTAACAATCCGCAGGGATTGACAGGGAGAGAGAGAGGGAAGAGTATATTGTAAGAGAGGCAATATAGAGAGAAAGAGACGAGATCTAAGAGACAAGGGCTCTAGGCTGTGTGCGGAGTTACCCAGAATATCTCAAGCTACATATGCGGTGCAGCAAAACTGTGTTTACTTCCCTGAGTTATAATATAAACACAGTTCGGTGGACGTAACTTCTACCCTGGAAGTGAACCACGTAAAATCAGAGTTTTATGTGATTGATGCATGTGATTGTGTTTACTTGTTGTTATCTGTCACTCATTACATGAACTTTGTTTACAGTTGCCTGTATGTATGTTGTCATTCAGTTTACTGCATTACGAAGGGATAGATGCAAGTTGAAGCTATTAAGTATTCTGTATAAGAGTTTATCTGTGTTTCACTCATGGCATTTAAGAGTTGCATTGTTAAACAACCTTGTATGTTGAGTCCTGTAAGTCGAGCGCAAGTAACGTTAAGTGCGCTAAACCACAGTGGTAGGATATCGCAGAGAGGCGATATCGCACCATCAGAGGAGCTGTGGTGCGCGATACCGCAGGGTAAGAGTTGAGTGCAGGGGAGAGATTGCGCATCGCCCCGGAGGTTGCATCGCAATAGGAGTTCTTCCCCCATCATACCCACGAGTAAGAGGAAACTGCGCATCACGGAGAGAGACCTCACTAGCTAAGAAGAGCTGCAAGACCCCAGGATGCTACAGAACCTGGTCGAAGACACTTGAGTCTTTGGCCAACCCATTAGAATCACTTCGGGTGAGACTTCAGGCCGCTCCGCAGTCTGTCGCCGAAAGGGCCAGTGAGCTAGGGGTGTTGTTGGTACATTACAGTAAACCCGGGTCTGCCCATAGTAACCAACAAATGGTTTTGTTGTCGGTTTTGAACAAACTGAGCATTGATGTTCTGTTGGCATCCTACTAGAGATGAAATCAACCAGTGGGTTGGGTCTAAGGAGAAAGAATTTGCCGAACAAGAGAACAAGAGTCCTATACTACGTACAGAGGACTAGTTACAAAAACATATCTTTACAGACCTGCATACGATATTTTTTGCGACCTATGGAAACGAGCTTTATGACTGGTTATCAAAGTTGACTGATAAGAACATATTCAAGAAGAAAAGAAACATTGTCTGGACACTGGAGCTGATTCAGACCGTGAAGAGCCTTGATAATCCCATTATGAGGATAGTAGACTTTTGGCTTGCGAGTGTGCTAGAAGGCTTCTTCATTGAGTTTGCAGTTGAACAGAGAAAAATCTTCAACGAGGCTGAACGGTACTTCTTCAAAGGATATCGCGGTAAGTACCTAAAATCTTTAAACTTGTCCATTAAGATGTTATTGCATGAAAAAGGAGTAATGGATCTAGTTTTAGACCAGTAAGTTAAGAAACTGTCATGTCACAAGAGTTTGAGAGTGATTTTGATGACATTGGACGTACACGTAGTGGAAAGAAATATAAAGTAGATTTCAGATCTCCCATATTTGAAGACAGTTCAAATAATACTAGACAACAGAGTCATAGTAATACAGAGAGAACAGAAGGGGGTATCCCTTACCACCCTTATACCCCACAGAAACAGACCGGGACTTAGAACAATTCCGTAGGAGCTCCATCTAGTAGCTCACAGACAGTACATACTACCGCTACATCACCTCCACCTACACCGCCGAGTGGTCTTCACACAGCAAATCAAAATCCACCACGTAGAAATAGAATGGGGGATGATATGAAGCTACCTATATTTAAGGGTACAGGGGCAGAAGACCCAGAGCAGCATTGGTTTCTATGTGAAGCTGTGTGGACCATTAAAGGAATCCACGATGATAAAATTAAACTTGTACAGTTGGTCACCACACTTAGGGAATGAGCCTTAACATGGTATATGAAGTATGCCACAACGGTACCAAGAACACTTGTCCAAGTCAAGACTGCCATGATTAAAGATTTTAAGAAACCTAAGTCTGAGTCACAGTGTATCACAGAGCTCAAGGACATCAAACAGTTACCTACAGAGTCAGTCTGGGACTTTAACCAGAAATTCAAAGCCCTCATAGACCAAGTTAGCTATGAGTTTGCGCCGGAGCAGCATAAGGAATGGTTTATTGCAGCGCTTCTCCCTCACATCAGACTTCCATTAATGCAGCAGAAACTCCAAATGCAGGATGACACGTTGGAGATGGCAATGAAACTAGAGGCTTCGCCTCTAGCTGAAACTAGCACAGGTATGACAAACCTGCAAAACCAGCTAGCTAATCTCATGTTACAGTTGCATGAGATTAAGAAAGGGAAAGAGGTTGCACAAGAAATATGGTGCACAAAGCGTAAATAACAAGGCCATACTAAAGACAACTATCCAATTTTTGTAGAATATCTAGCAAGTGGGGCTCCTAACCCCTTACCACAGACACACGGGTCGTGGTGTGAAATATGCAAAACGAGAGGACATCCACCTTGGCAATGCCCTCTACTTCAGAAGTACGTACAGACCCCTAAGAACTTATACTGTAACTTCTGCAAGTCGGTAGGACACGATGAACATAATTGTAGAGCTTATGATCTCATGGTAGACAAAAACATGACTTCTACAGAGTCCAAACAGAAACACATGGTCCAATAGCAGGACCACAGCATGATCCGGCTCATGTGGGCCATGGAGGAGGATTCAGAGGACGAGGCCATGGAGGAGGCTTTGGCCGTGAAGGAGGCTTTGGCCATGGAGAAGGATTTCGCCGTGGTCATGGACCAATCACTTGTTACAACTATGGAGTTGTAGGACATTATGCTAGAGACTGTTAGAGCCCCACTACCACATGTAACTATTGCAAATCTTACGATCACACTATAGAAGAATGTCCTACCTTGATAGCTAAGATTAGAGAACCTAAGCTAGCAGTACACCAGAACATCCAACTTATTACTGCAGAGCAGGAAGAACCAGAACGAAGAGTCAACATTGTGACTCGCAGCGGTGCTTCCACCAGTGGGACATCGCAAGATACTGAAAAGAACACAAGTCACGAGTGGGTGCGCAAGGCTCCTAACAAATCAACACCACTTGACCTACAGAAGAATAAACAAACATTTCAGGAAGCTAAGACTTTCTTTGATGACCCTATGCAATCAGGATCGCAGGTACTGCCGTCTAGGGGCGTACCGCAGCAAACACCTTGTGGTGTTAGTCCTGTACGAGTGGATAGGAAGTGTACAATCCTTCCTACGTAGTTGTTTAAAACTCATGAGAAATGAGCAAGATATCGGAGAAATTCAGTGCATCCTAGATCATTGGCCGCCATCTTCTTCCATGAGCAGTGCGCAGCGTGCTGTTCATAATATTATGGGACATACAAGAACAGGAAGAGAGATGCGACTCACAGCACAGGTTGGAGAATTTGAAATGGATGAGGTGATCCTAGATCTAGGATCAGAGGTAAATGTTCTGACTAAGCAGACATGGGAACAGATGGGTAGCCCTAATTTAGTCAGATCACCTATCCATCTGAGATTAGCTAATCAGCAGCGGGTATCGCCATTGGGTCGATTACCGCAGGTGCCAGTTGACATTGACGAAGTTCGCAGCTCTGCGGAATTTGAAGTTATAGAAATCATTGGCGATAGTAGACCATATCCATCATTACTAGGCATTTATTGGGCGATCAGTAACATGGCTGTTATCGACCTAAAGAGAAGACAAATGACCTTTGAGGATGCGCAGATCCAGGTCATCGCACCGTTGGATCCTCTTCAGGGTCCTAGATACCTTGAACCTATCCGAGCAGAGGAAGAGGCACATAACATGGAGAGTCTCTATCAGATGATTGCGAACCAGAGCAACTACATCAATCCAACCACAGAAGGGAACATCAGTTGGCGATGCGACAGCTCATGCGCATCAGATTCGGATGTTGGTCTAGAAAACTGGCAGAACATAATTTATGAAGTCTCAGCACGCAGATGTGCATTTCTGACTAAGTCATTGAGATGGATTGCGCAGAGACTAATGAGATTCCATCATTTCATGGTCTAACTGATATCTAGGACTTTCTTTTGCAGTTTGAACAGCAAATTCCTCATGAACAAAGGATCGCAGCTATGGACCTGGTAGTACGAGCCACACCTGCAAGATGGTGGTATGCACATAAAGAGAATATCGCATCATGGGATGATCTTAAGAGATTGATGGCGATCATATTCTCTACTGATAAGGAGTATGTCCAGCAGAAATACACAGGAGAAAGTGACCCCAGGTCACATATTCAAACTTGTGAACAGAATTGGTTGGACATTCCCGAGGATGAATGGGTTCACCGATTCATTCACACTTTGGAGACAGTTCCAAGGAACTGGTATACAGAGACTGAATTGTGCAAGGGAACGACTACATGGCCACTTATGATAGACAGCTTTCTACTCACGTTCGCTTTTGAATCTGAGTATCCAAGTGTTGATCAGGCCCTAGCTGTAATAAACAGTAAGATATTTGAGGACTATACCCTAGCAGTACATACTCAACCTGAGTGGGCCATTCAATTAGAAGACGCCCTCGATTGCTATAACTTCGCAGCAGAACCAAAGGATGCGGATGAGGATGAGGATCCTCGTAGTCTCAACATTCCAGAGTCAGAAGGGACTCGTGATGTTGATGTACCAAAGCTAGAAATTCCAGCCATCACAGAACCTATCAAGATTAAAAAGATCAACATTGGCACAAACACAGAACGAAAGTTTGCTTCTATTGGAGACTATTGGGATGACAAAACAGTAGGACAAATTGCAGACTTGCTACATGACTATCAGGACCTATTCCCCACCAAGTTCACAGAGATGAAGGGAATAGTTAGAGACCTGGGAGTAATGAGGATACCATTGAAAGAGGATGCTAGACCAGTCAAGTAGCGCCCATACAGATTAAATCCGCGCTATAAAGAAAAAGTTAAGGATGAGATCGATAAGATGCTAGCAGCAGACATCATTGATCCCGTAGAAGAGAGCGAATGGGACAGTCCCATGGTCGTACAAGAAAAGAAAACCAAAGGAGATATCAGGATCTGTGTCGACTTGCGTAAACTCCATGATGCATCGCTTCATGATCCATTTCCGACACCCTTCACTGATGAAGTGCTAGATAATGTGGGAGGATAGGAGGTCTACTCCTTCACTGATGGATTTTCAGGCTATCACCAGATCAGAATCCACCCAGAAGATCGATCTAAGACCACTTTTGCGACAGAATGGGGCTCATTCCAGTTTACGGTAATGCCCTTTGGTCTTAAGAATGCACCAACTATCTTTTCTAGAGTAGTAGTTGTTGTATTTAAAGAATACATCCATAAATTCCTGGAGGTTTATTTTGATGATTGGACTATATTTAGATTAATTAACAAGCACATAGGAGATTTAAGACTGATGTTAGAGAAATGTAGGCAGTACCAGATTTCTCTGAACTTGAAAAAATGTATATTCTGTGCGCCGTTTGGTATTTTGTTGGGTCACATTGTTTGCAGACAAGGCTTAATGGTAGATCCTGCAAAGATTTCCATCATTGTCAATCTCCCAGCACCCAACTCAGTGAAGCAATTGAGGACAGTACTTGGTCATACCGGGTACTACAGAAAATTCATCAAGGGATACACAAATATTATAGCACCGATGGAAAAACTTTAAAAGAAAGACGTGAAATTCCTATGGACCAAGGAATGCCATCAAAGTGTAGACATACTTAAAGAGAACATGGTTACAGCACCCATCTTAGTATTTCCAGACTGGACTAAGCATTTTCATGTACATGTGGATGCATCTAGCATCGCACTAGGAATTTTTTTAACACAACCAGGAGAAGGAGGTATTGATCACCCTATTGCATACTCCAGCAGAAATCTCTCTACGGCAAAAAAGAACTACACCACGACAGAAAGAGAAGGCTTAGATATGGTGTACACTCTACAGAAGTTCAGGCACTACCTGTTGGGTGCCTCGTTCAAGATGTTCACTGACCATTCCACATTGAAGTATCTGGTCAATAAGCCAGTGTTAGGGGGAAGAATCTGCAAATGGTTACTCCTATTTCAAGAGTATGATTTTGAAATCATTGTGAAACCAGGAAAATTGAATGCTGGACCTGATCATTTGTCACGAATAGACTCAGGAGAAGAGCCAAGTAATCTAGAGGACAATTTGTCAGATGCGCAGTTGTTTTCTATCCAGCACAGACGAATACTATGTTGATATCATTCACTTTCTCACTACAGGATGGGCACCTGTTGAGTTTACTAAGCATCAAAAGAAGCAGTTGGTTGTTAAAGCAGCATATTTCACCTTGATCGTAGGACAGCTATACAAGTTAGGTCCAGATGAAGTCCTGCACAGATGTGTTATGCCGCATGAAAAAGAGGCTATTATCAGAGAGGCATATTCAGGTACCGCAGGAGGTCATTTCGCAGGAAAGCCGACTGCGCAGAAAATCCTGACCGTAGGATTATGGTGGCCTACTTTACACAAAGACACTAAGGACTTTTACAGATGCTGCGATATCTACCAGAGGGTAGGAAAACCTTCGCGATGAGATGAAATGCCGCTGCGACCACAGATTACGCTGCGGGCATTTGACAAGTGGGATATAGACTTTGTGGGTCCTATCAACCCACCAGGAAAACGAACTGGTGCAAGATATATCATCACCGGAACAAAATATCTCACCAGATGGGCGATGGCCAAGCCAGTAAGGAAATGTGATGCTGCTACAGCTGCACAATTCATTTTTGAAAACATCATCAGTAGATTTGAATGCCCAGTAATTTTGATGAGCGATCAAGGCACACATTTCTTGAACCGCACCATTGAGGCCTTGACGGAGGAATTCCAGATACAACACCATAAGAGCACTCCCTACCACCCACAAGCTAATGGTACAGTGGAGGCCTTTAACAAGATTTTAGAAAATGCTCTTACGAAGATCTGCAATATCCAAACGAATGATTGGGACCTCAGAGTTAACGTTGTATTATGGGCATATAGGACTACATGCAAGAAACTCACAGGACACACACCTTTCAGCTTAGTGTATGGACAGGAGGTTGTTATGCCTATGGAGTATATTCTTCCCAGTTTAAGAATTGCTCAGATCACCAAGATGGCTGATACAGACACGGTAAATGAAAGGCTAGCGCAGCTGCTTGCCTTAGAGGAAGACAGGTTCATCGTCGAATTCCATCAGAAAGTGCAGAAAGCATGAGAGAAATATTGGCATGACAGACACATTAAGAGTAAGGCTTTTCAAATCGGAGACCTAGTACTCCTCTATGACAGTAATTTTATTAAGTTCCCAGGGAAGTTCAAGATGCATTGGTTAGGGCCATATCAGATACAACAAGTTACAGAAGGAGGTGTCGTTCAGCTCAGCAAGCTGAATGGGGAGCTTCTTCCCACATTGATTAATGGCAGTAGGCTTAAGCTCTATAGTGACAGCCACTCCACCGCTCAGCCCTAACTCAGAACCGCTGTCACGGTGCAGATGTCCAGTGTAGTTGAAAGGAGGCATCGCACCGGGAATTAGTCTACACTGGCAGGTATTCTAAGTATAAGGAATCGCAGTAAGACGGTTCATTTTGTGCAAGACATAGGCAGCTTGCGAAAAAAAAACACTAAAGTTTGTTTTGTATAGGTGATGCGGTGTGACATCGCGATAAGGCGATGGTTCCCCGTGCCACGTAGACACTTCCCAGAAAAGACAGAGGGCTAGTCAATTCGCCTTCTGACAAGCAGTTAATGAAGAAATGACCGGTATACCTTACCGTATATTTGGAAACAGCATAATTAATTTTCCAGATTTGGTAAATCTTTGACGAGACCGATGCCTACACACATGTTTCGAGGGAAATTTGATCACATTTCAGCATTTAATGAGGATCGAGATGACGGGTGTGGTCTTGTCCATGCAATTAATACCACCAACGGGTTCAGCCTTGATGACTGTTGCGTCCAGGATTATCGCCTTCAGCATAAAAGCACAAATCATTCATTCAGGAGGGTTACGTTTGCAAAGATCCGAGAGCTATAAAGTGAGTTGTTAAGTTTCCCCTGTGCAGAGCTAATTCCGTTACAGAGTGCTGTGATTTCCCCATTTTGCAGCCATTGCCCGTCCAGAGTATTCCACCGAGTGGGTTCTGTCCGAGGAGGAACCTATAGAAGACATTTTGGAAAGGTTCCAGCGTGGTGGCCTTGCGTCCGCCATGACAACGCCGCCCAAGGTTGTGAAACTGGGACCATCACAGGTCAGACAGCTGCCAAGGATGAGGAGTCATGTGCCGGATGTAGAAGATGTCATCAAAGACTCTGCAGAAAAGAAGCAGAAAGACGAGCCGATCACTGAAGATAAGAAAGCAGAGCAGAAGAATGATGAGAAGAAATCTCCCATCAGAAAGAAAGTAAAAATGAGAAAAAGACGGCAATGGGAGAAGGTCGCTGACCTATCTGATCAGCCAAGAGAAGAACAAGAGATTGCTGAGGCAAAGAAATGAAAATTTGAAGATCAGAGGCAGCATCAATACCTAGATCGATTTGCTGAGAAGGAAAATGGAAAAGGACAGCAAACCCAACAAGCAGAACTCCAGCGTGCAGACAAAGGCTTGTTCTGGGAATGGAATTCATGGTTTGTATAGTGTTCATATGAAAGGCTCCAGATCGAGTGAAATGTTTTGAGAAAGAAGGAAGACACAGATTTATATCTTCCTTATAGCACGAGCTCTAACCCAGATAGAGAGGAGTTCTCGTGATACCAAGGATTTGAATCCTTATAGTAACGAAAGGGATAGCAAGTCCTGCAAGCAATGACACTGCAAGCATAACAATAAGGAAAAGTACGAGAGACCTACGAACTAAGTCAACAGAAGACTCCAGTATTAGTCAAGCTATGCTTGACTTGGCACAAGAGTGTGTTGAAGCTATGCAGAACGAAGTCGCAGGACTTCGGGACAAATTTAAATAGACTTCGCAGGAAGCTAAGGAGAAGCTACAGCAGGAGAAGCCCGCTGGTAGTGGCTCAGGGACGAGCCACAAGTAAGTGTTAGGGGACTATTGGAGTAGGGTCCCGCAGCTACAGTAGAAGCTGCCATTTTGGCGGATAGACAGTTTTGGCGGAGATATAAGAAGCTACAACGCCGTAGCATGGTTTTAGCTGCAGATCAGAGCCGAAAACTGTGACTACCAGGACAAAGAATTCAAAGAAGATGACAGTACCTGAGCGGCCGAGAAGAGAGAGCTCACCCACTGCATTGAAGGAAGCGACCGAGAAGAGAGAGCTCACCCACTGCATTGAAGGTAGCAGCGAAGACAAGAGGGCTCAGCTACCCTCATAAAGGAAAAGGAGCAATGAGGCCAAGGTATTGAAGACGAAGGACAGAATATGGGAAGCGGCACCCAGTACCTATGGTCAGCGCCAGGAAGCATGGAAGACTGCAGAGAGCAGTGGTGTGACGAAAAGCGGCTACTCCAAGTACAGATATGCTGACTGTCACTAGTTAGGGTTTTTGGCCTTACTGTTGGGACAGGCCCACAGTGTTGTAAGGGCAAGACCCTCAGGCCACCTATAAAGGGATGTATTTTTGTATTGTAAAAGGTTAGACAGTTAGATGTTAGCCGGTTAGCTAACTAGTTAGCCAGTGAGCTCATAGTCAATTGTATAGAAGCCAAGCTCTGGTTCTGCTATTAGGCGATAGTTATCGTACAGAAACCAATAGCTGGCTCATTGAGCACGTATGTAACAATCCGCAGGGATTGACAGAGAGAGAGAGAGAGAGAGGGAAGAGTAAATTGTAAGAGAGGCAATATAGAGAGAAAGAGACGAGATCTAAGAGAGAAGGGATCCAAGCTGTGTGCGGAGTTACCCAGAAGATCTCGAGCTGCATATGTGATGCAGCAGAACTGTGTTTACTTCCCTGAGTTATAATATAAACACAGTTCTGTGGATGTAACTTCTACCGTGGAAGTGAACCACATAAAATCAGAGTGTTATGTGATTGATGCATGTGATTGTGTTTACTTGTTGTTATCTGTCACTCATTACATGAACTTTGTTTACAGTTTCCTGTATGTATGTTGTCATTCAGTTTACTGCATTACTAAAGGATAGATGCAAGTTGAAGCTATTAAGTATTCTGTATAAGAGTTTATCTGTGTTTCACTCACGGCAGTTAAGAGTTGCAGTGTTAAACAACCTTGTATGTTGAGTCCTGTAAGTCGAGCGCAAGTAACGTTAAGTACGCTAAACCACAGCGGTAGGATATCGCAGAGAGGTGATATCGCACCATCAGAGGAGCTGTGATGCGCAATACCACGGGGTAAGAGTTGAGCGCAGGGGAGAGATTGTGCATCGCCCCAGAGGTTGCGTCGCAATAGGAGTTCTTCCCCCGTCAAACCCACGAGTAAGAGGAAACTGCAAGTCGCGGAGAGAGACCTCACTGGCTAAGAAGAGCTGTGAGACCCCAGGATGCTACAGAACCTGGTCGAAGACACTTGAGTCTTTGGCCAACCCATTAGAATCACTTCGAGTGATACTTCAGGCCTCTCCGCGGTCTGTTGCCGAAAGGGCCAGTGAGCTAGGGGTGTTGTTGGTACATTATAGTAAACCCGGGTCTGCCAATAGTAACCAATAGCTACAACAAAGATATTTAGGTAGGCAGCAAACCTCTAAGTGAAATTATGTACCCTTTCTTTCTTTTCTTTCTTTAGGGCAATTAATCCTTTCATCAAAGTAGCGTGAGTTTCTTGGATTCCGTATTTTTTTCTGAACAGTCTCTCAAAAATATTCCAATTTGTGATTGAGTTTGCCGGCAGGGAAAAATACCATGAATCTACTTTTCCCTTTAGTATATGCAGGAATAATCTGTAGACTACATCTTCATGTTCTGCTGCTTGCAATCCCTCTAAAGCCAGATAAAAACCTTGCAAATGATCATCCACAAGAATTCCTTCCTTTGGTGCAAACTTGGGTAAAGCTTTGTCAAAACTCTGAGGCATAGCATGCAATGGAGGGGTCAAGTTCAAAGGAGATCTATCCCTCCAAGCAAGTTGTGGAGGTGGCTTATTTGCATTCACATTAGCCAAGATTCTGATTGGATATTGAGGAGGAGACTGGATAGGATTTCGAAAAGGAGACCAGTGATGGGAATCTGGCCCCAACTGATTCAGAGGTTGGACAAATTCTTGCAAGGCTGTTTCTACCAATTCTTCAAGATCTTCCACCAACACTGAATCTTCTAATTGAGGACGATCTTTCTTACGATACTCTTTTCTAGGTAAAGCAGGAATAATAGGTAACCCTCCAATCTTCTTCACATACGCCCTGGTAATCCTCGTAAATCTTAAACTACTTCGTTATCAATGGGATAGAGATACCCTTTTTCTTTTTCTTCAGGAGTAGGTTTCTGAGGAAAACTGGTTTCAGAATTGTCACCGATGGAGTAATCTTGAGAAAACGAATTTCCTCGGTCAACCATGCACTGGTGGCCCTCCTTCTAGCGCCAAAACTGTTGAGGCCTGGAAAATAATAGGTAACAACAATAGGGATTCTCCCCAATAAGCATTCCCAATTAGCTCGTTTATTGTTTAGTATGGGGAATCCGTCCAGTTTGAGGTCCGACTACGTGGGTCAAGTAACGGTTAAAGCTTGTTTTAACAGTTGCGGCCCGGTCCACTGTGTATATTTTTTATTTTAGTTTTATGTTTATGTATGATATGCAAGTGCCTAACTACGTGTAGTTGATAGAGATAACGAAGAGTGTCGCAATGTGATGTGCAGGTTCTTGCCTCTCGTCTTACCTCTTTCATTTCTAAATCATGAACAGGAAAACAAATTATACTAGTGCTAACTAAATTTATCTAGCCTATCCCCAGGGAGCAATACTGTAATTAATAATGAGTAATGTACTGTATAACATGCATTTAGAATACTACAGATAGTTGTTCATATTTCAAATACACGAATATAAGTAGACAGATAACCAAAGAGATAGCTCATTGTCAATTAAGACATTCATTACTCAGATATGATATGGAAATTTCACAGAAATAAATAGGAAAACATTCACAACATGAAATAATTTGTGAGTTGGAACGATCTCACAGTTCATTGAAACAAGCTGAAACAGAAGTAGTTCACATTCAACCAGTCTATGGCAAGCATTTGAAACTCCACAGCACTTTCTCTGGCTGAAAATATAAACTTTTTATTATAAGATGAAATAGTTCTTCTTACAATAACATTGAACAAAGACAGTCTAAAAAAAGGTCCCTCTTTACATCTAATTCTCCTCTATTTATACAAAAACAAAAACTCTTGAACTTCCCTCTTTGCCTTTTGGGCTTCCCCTAACCTTTCCTTTACAAATTTTTTTCCTTTAGCATAGGGACTCAAAAAAGATAAATACAATATAAATAGAATTAATAAATAGTCCAACTAGGATGGCCCAGCTTGCTCATTCATAAATATCCTCCAGACATTTGCATCTGTTGCTATGTTTTCAAAACCAGAAGGTTCTAGAAATCTGATAGTAATCTCATGCTTAGCAGCTTGAGATTTTATATTCACCATTCTGGCTAGGATCAGTCGAAGCTGGTCTTCCAATAGGTGATTGTTGACTGCTACCTGGGCTATTGCAGTTTTGATCACTTTCTCATCTAATCCCTTGACTAGCTAGATAACCTATTCATCCTCCTGCCATCATTCCTGCAATTACTTCAAAAATATTTCATGATCGAGGAGATCTTTTAACTTCCTTTTAGTAGAGGTCTGACACCGATTATAAGTTAGGAGAACTTTCCTACAGAATTCTACACAAACACCATTTGTCATCTTAACTATGTTTACTAACTCTTCTGCTGCTTTACTTGCAAACTCAATAAGCTCATATTCCAACTTTACTGTCTCTAGATCCTTGATAGGTACACCTGTTGGAGGTCCCTTATTTGTTTCTAACCATTTCATTCATCCTTGTAGGGCCTACAGGATGTCATGTGTCCTGTCTAAGAAATAGGAAGCCATATTTATAATGTCCTCCAATCTTATTTCTACTTGATGAACCTTTGACCTCTCTTTCGCCAACTGAAGTTGCATTTGATGAATCTTATTCCTTAGTGTAAGGGAATGTTTCTTCAAAGGTTCAATATCTTCTTTCTGCTCCATAGTTGTCTTTAATGAGACTTCTAGTGAATTTTTATGATTTTCCAAAGCTGCTGCCTGAGTCTCATACAACTTAGATTTCCCTTCCACAGTAGTCTTTTGCAATTCCAATTCGCTCACTTTATCCTCTAACTATCCTTTTTCTTTATTCAACTCCTCAATTGATAATTTCATATTATCTCTCTCTGCCTCCAAAACCTGATGTCTCTGTTGGAGTCTCCCAAAATATGCCAAAATGGCCTTAGACTCCTTTTCTCTATTACTGGTGGATAGCACCAAAGCATCTTTATCCGATTGTAGAGTCTGGCACTCTGCCTGGGATACCTCAATTTTACTAATCATATCTTCATAATTCCTTTTCAAACTCTGACTTTCATTTCTCTCTATTTTTAAGGTCTCTTTCAACTGTGTGACCTTCTTCTGGGAATCCTCTAAATCTGTCATTATTCTATCCACATTATCTTCAGTAGCTAGGGATAATCGCAGACCCCAGTAGCTAGGGATTATCTTCAGTAGCTAGGGACCCCATCCCTGGAAATTAATCGCGGATATTTGTTGGTACTGTGCACCATTGTTTTATCGGTCGCTGTCACTCCTCTCTTACCTCTAGTGTTCACCTTTTTCTCTATTCTTTTAACAATCCTCTTTTTTACCTTGCCATAGAAAATGGTGTTTAAATTGGGAACTTCTTCTCCTTCTGTGGGAGTAAAAGGAATTAGTTCAATTCCAGATACTGTCAAAGGATTCTCTCTTGCTATACTACTAGATGGAACAGCAGGTTCAAATGGATCAGGATCAGACTGAGTCTGCCCTTGATCAGTAGGGTCTTGTTCTTCTTGTGTCTCTTCTCTCAATTCTTCAACTGCCTTTTCTGCTCACTCTTTTTCCTTATTAGCATATTCTAATATTAATCCCTCACTTTATTTCTGCCTTCTCTGTATTTCTTCTTCTTCTTTTCTTTTCTTTTCTTCTTCTATCTTCTTTGTTGCCTCTTTAGTTGTCTTTCTCTTTTCTTCTTCTTCGGCTCGCAACCAGTCCTCTGCTTCCTATGCTAACCTATGAGCTTCTTCTTGCCTTTTCTTTACTTCTTCTTCTTCTTGCCTTTTAAGTTTCTCACTAGCTTTTCCTTTCCCACAACAGTAGCTATCTTTTGTTTGAATCTTCTCCTCAAAGCTGTCATGTTTTGAGCATTCCGGAATACCTCTTCATCTTTATCCCAAAAATCTGTATTCTCAAAATGCACTCCAGCTGCTATGCAATAATCACCAACTTTATCCTCAGATTCATTTCTATGGAAACTCATTTCACCGAAGTGAAAATACTCTAGTTCCTTAACAAATTCCATTGCAGTCTTTACCTTGGAAAATTTGTAACTCACTATAAAAAAGGGGACTGCAGGGTATACTGCCTTTTTCTGCTCAAATAGGAAATTTCCCACTCCGTCAATGTACAACCGTCTCATGACCTCTTTATGGATCACATAGTCTGTAGCAAACCTAGGTAGAATGGAAGGAGCCCTTGAACCACCGTACGTTCTTAAATACAAGTCATCTTCTATCAAATAATAGTTCCCATTATTTTGCACAACTTTCAGAGCTTCCTCTAACATACAATTACATTCAACCAAGAAAATCAATGTATACAATGGCGTAATGAAATTCTGACAAATCTCCTTGGAATGGCTATAATATTTTGAGCATGGAATAACTTATAGGCAACATACACAGGGGCCCAGTCTTTATCCCATTGGCACTTCAATGCTAGGAATGGCTAGGTACATAAAATGCAATCAATCAATATTGAACTCATATAAAATTTTGTCTTCTTCTGGGACACTCCTCCTAATGCTGCACTTATACAAGATGATAGGCTGTTGGACACTATATTTTCCCAATTAAAGATTGTACCTTGGGTGGCTACAAAAAATATCACTGGTACCCAACCTATTTTAAATCTTTTTCCATTAGCCCTCCCGAAAATTTTGTTCAACATCAATGCAATGAAACTGTATGGAGTGCGAAGGGTTTATGTCTCGTACTCTCTGGAAAGCCTCGTACAGATGTTTTTACCTGAGATCATCATTTTTTTAACTGTTTCCACCATATCTAGGTTGAGCTCTTTCAACCAACTCTCAACCAAATAGGTTTGTACTGTTGGGAAATTATAAGCCATGGATAGATAGGCTGAGCTATATGCAGTACAAACCTGCCTCTCGGTGTTGGCTAGTATAATCCTCGTTACATCTATCCCTGGAAGAATCCACCCTATCACCTCTGAACAAGGGAAAAGTTCAGGTCTGGTAGCCACCTTCATAATGGATGATCTCTCAATGTTGGCATATATAGGCAGATCTTCGAACCCAGCTTTTGGAACACTCTGGCTTGAAATCATTCTATATACCTCTCCCCATTTATACTCCAACTCAAGTCTAGTAATGGCTTTAGTATCTTCATAAATAACCTCAATTCTGGTTATTATCTCTACTTCTGGTTCCTCCTCAGCTGCTTGGGCCTTCTTTTTCTGCTTTCGTGGCATATTTCTGTGATGATGATTAGCCTGTAACAATCATGCAAAATCATTTTAGTCTACATACTCCTAGCAAGCTATGTATTGAAAGCAACAGCAAAACAACCAGAATATTACCATCCCATCACTATGCATGCTGGCTAACTTTATTTTATCAAATAAATGGGCCTTTGGTATGAGAGGCAACAACAAGAAACTTGCAAAACCTATCTACCCCAATCTGTGAAAACCTCTGCTAGGGAAAACCCTAAATCTTCACAATACCCTTATGTCTACGAGTAGAAATATCAACCAAGGAAAAACCCTTAAAAACTACGAACCACTAAAAACCCCAAAAACCCCTTCTCATCTACGCACTCCTCCTACATCCCACAGAAACCTACCGCCGCTCAAAACATGGCCGCGCAGCCTGGGGTTTAAAATGGTGCAAGAATGAAAGGGGCGGTGCAGACGATGAAACGCTCTTCTGCACCCTACCCTTGCTTTCCAAACAACTGTCAAAGACGCACTCATGGCTGCTAAAAAATAACCACAAAGACTGGGTGAGAAAAGAATCGGCTCAAGGAAACAGTGTTCACAAATAGACAGGTTAAACCTTAAATAAAGAAAACCCACTGCTATTCTTTACAAAACCCCTGCAGGAAAATAAATACCTAACCCCAATAGGACATGCGGGTAAAACGAAATAATGTTGAGCAAAATAAAATAATTATGCGAATCCTACCTAGAAAAACTCTGCAGATGACCTGGACAAACAATGACCTCCACAAGTAAACAAATAATCGAGACAGTCGACAACTGCGTAGACTCCAATGGGAAACCAACACGATGATAATGACACTTCATACAAACTCTATGACTTTATAAGCTCGACCGTGAGAGGGTTAATTTAACCTGGTGGGAAAGAAAAGTTAACCCAACATAGGAAACATACTCCTGGGAAAACCAGCAACGTTGGATCGATTCAGCGCTTCATACCTGGGACATCGGATGGAAACACACATCGGCAGAAGAAAATACTAACTTATCTTGGTATTAGCGATAACAACGTGAAGTCACGGATAGATCCTGCACTATGCTTCTGCAACATCGGCTGTCAGCATCACTAAATCCTCGGCTCATTCCAATAGACACAATCGACGGTGAGAAAATTTCACCAACTTAATCAGTTATCGAAGATGGATAGGCAAAAGGAGACCCGGCTCATTGGAACCACTCCAGACTAGGCTTCCAGAAGATCATTAAACTGCCTCTGACACAATAGATGAAATGGCATCCAATATATGAGAGAAAACTTTGGAATGCTCCCGATGGGTATATCGGGGAGCTAGTCAACTATACATCCAATGCATTGCAAACTTAGTCAACTATACATCCGATATAAGCAGACAAACACTCAATTTTTTCAAAAAAAATCAAGTCCCAGACAAACTTTAATAATGTCATGGGATTCCTTAAAAATTCTAAATACTAAAAAAAATAAGGGGGGACCCTAAAAATTAAAATTTTTTGCGGAAAATAGTTGCAGCTGCAACAGGAAGTTACCCATAAGAACTGAGATATCTCGGGTTAGACGACATATGTGTTGTCGGTGCTACCAGATGGGCTCTGCTCTGTCGAGCTGATTTCTTGGGCTTTGTTGAGTTTACCAAAAACGAAGGTTGAACCTAGGTCGCAGGGAGACGAAAATCCAACAAATGGTTCTATTTCCAGAACCCTAAATTTTTTTGTTAGGGATATGTTATGGCATCCTACGAAACCAGAGATACAAAATTGGCTAGACACAAAAGAGCTAGAGTTTGCACGGAGAGAAAGTGAAGGATCTCGGTCGACATCGACGAAGTGGTTATAACGATACATATATGTAGATATTCACAAGATTTTCTTTTTCGATATCCCCATTGTGTTGTATGAATGGTTATCTAAGTTGGCAACCTAGAAAAAGAACTTTCAAGGCGAAGAACCGACAGAGTGGACTCTGTTTTTTATTGAGTGTCTGAAAAGAATCAACAATCCTATATTAAGAGATATGGACTTCTAGGTAGACAGTATCATAGAAGGATATATCACTGAATTCATTATTGATACAATAACCTCATACAATGAGGCCAAGCAAAAAAAAATTCAAGGAACGCACAGTTGATATCTCTCATCTTGGAAGACGTGGATCAAAATTCTTATATGTGAAAAGGGAATTCTATGGCTGATAGATTGAATAGAAAAGGGTGTCTATGTCTCAGTAGAACCTCACAGTGAGATATTCTGTGGAGAAAGTGGAACTGAACTAGAATCCAGCTTTTTGAGAAGCAGAAGAAGATTCTGGTTTGGCAAAAGATGAAAAACTCTGTTCAGACAAGGAAGTAGCAGCACAGAGCAAGAAGAAGAAGGCTACGAGTTCACATCATACCTAGATGAATTTTCATGTGATGAGGAAGAGGAGTATCAGCCAATCTCGAAAGGAAATGAAGAGTCCAAGGAGTCGACTAAAGCTCTGGAACAAGAACATGTACACAACTCACCTACGGTACCAGAGGTAAGATCGTGAGACCTGTCTCCAAGTATTTTTGTAAACACAAGTAGTACTAACGTTGTAAATAATGGACAAGGAAGTCTAACTAGTCTACATTTTGATTCTACTCTACCAGCAGTTAATACAGTATCGATCAATCCAATGGTTGGAACTAACATTAAGCTCCTAATATTCAATGGGAATGGGCTGGAAGACCCAGAACAACATTGGTTTATGTGTGATGTCGTCTGGACTGTACAACATATCTAGGATCAAAACATCAAGAAAGCACAGATGATCGCGACTCTACGAGGTCATGCGCTCGACTGGTATATGAATTTTCCCATAGTACCAGTGGGAGTGGTCCCAAAGACACTCAATGAGATTCGACTCAGGTTGATTGATGAATTTAAGAAACCAAAGTCATAATCACAATGCATCAATGATATCAAGGAGATCAAGCAGCTACTAATAGAATCTATTTGGGATTTTAAGACATTAATGGCTGAGGTGATTTTCTAAATGTTAGATGTGTGACACAAGGAATGGTTCATTGTTGCCTTGCTACCACACATCCCAATGTCGTTGATGCAATAGAAACTTGTGTCACAAATAGAGGCTCTAGAGATAGCAATGAAGTTAGAATCCTTTCCCGTTGGATACACTGGCTCAGGCATGATGCAAATTTAGTCGCAGCTTGCCAATATTATAGTACAACTCTAGGACATCAAAAGAGGCAAGGAAGTTCAGGAGGAATTATGGTATACCAAGTGCGGAACAGATGGGCACCATAAGGATAATTTTCTGAAGCTAATGAATTATGTCACAGGAGGTGCATCGAACCCGTTAAAGACCCAAGGAATTACTTGGTGCAGAGTATTCCAAACTAGAGATCACAAGTCCGAGGAATGTCTGTACTTACAGAATATTGTAAGTCCACGTGTTAGTCTGTATTGCAAGTTTTGTAGATCGGTAGGTCATGACTAAAAGGACTGTAGAGAAATTTAGCTGCTCCAAGAGAAAATGATGGAAACCTACCTAATGAAGAATGAGGAACAAATGCAAGTTGAACAAGCGCAACCTCAGTATCATCCTGCACATTTTCCACAACAATAATATCCTCAACCGTAATATCAGCCAAACCAGTATCCTCAACAACAACAATACCCTCCGCAAAGGTGGGGTGGGAACTTTAGAGGTCAAGGATAGCAACCAGAAGGAGGATTTATTCGAGGAAGAGGCCAAGTTGTATGCTATAATTGTGGGAATCTAGGACATTTTTCCCGATATTGTCAAAGAATTATGAAAAATTATACATATTGTAAAGCATTTGATCACACTGTCGAATAGTTTCCGCAACTTATTGTGAAATGGAAGCCTAGAATTGTCGTTAAGCCCAACCAAGTACGAAATCAGAATCCAAAACCCAATCCATTATTCAAATGATTTATTCCAAACCAAGACAACCCAACCTTCTTATACTAACAAGAGGAGGAGGTGCAACAAGAGTAGACCAAAACACACCGCAAGGACATCCACAGGTGTGACCTACGGCACAAAAGAAAGCTTCATTAGATGTCCAACAAAAGAAGGAAGTCTTCTTGGAGGCACGACAAGAATTTTTTGATACCAATCAATCGTCAACATTGGGACAAGTGAGACTTATGCCTGAAATATTTGAACAACTAATCAGAAGGCCACCCACTAAAAAGGTTATTAAGCTCAAGGTATTTTTCAAAATTTGTTTATCACTAATCCATGACAAAGATGTTGTCTCAGAGTTCACAGCACTCATAGAAGACAACATAACAGATCTTCTCCCTAAAAGAAGAGTCAACCAAGTCGGAAGGAAACGGAAGACAGACCGAGAATTACGAATGATTGCACAAATATGAGATTATGATATGGACTATATCATACTCTAATTGGGCTCATATGTCAATATATTGACAAGACAGAGATGGGAAAGCATGAACAGGCCGCGACTAGACTGGTCTCCTATCCAGCTAAGGCTTGAAAACCAGTCGAAGGTGCTACCAATTGGTAGACTGTCCCAAGTACCCATGAACATTGAAGGCTTGAGAACATATGCCAAATTTGAGGTCGTTAGCATTGTTGATGACACAAACCCCTATCATGTGCCTCTAGATATTGACTGAGCAATAGACAACCAAACCATCATAAACTTCAAGAAAAGGATATTGTCTTTTGAAGATTCTGAAATGAGAGTGGTTGCGCCCATTGATACCCTTGAAGGGAAACGATATGTGGAGCCTCTCCATAGCGAAGGGCAAGAGAATTATCTGGACCAGTTGTATAACATTTTGTCTTCAAAAGAATATTATATTAACCCTACAACTGATGGAACTTGAGTTGGCGAAGAGTAAGCTCGTGTACCTCCGATTCAGGTGAAGCCCTAGAAAACTGGCAAAACAGGCTGCATGAAGTCTCCATGGGCAAATATGCCATAATTACAAAATTTGTTTGAAGGGTAGGAGTCGAAGCAAGCACGTTGCCTACGTATGAAGGATTTCCTAACCTTGCATCCTTCTTGGAAGAATTTGAATAAAAGGTCACAGAATCACAATGATTGTCCACTCTAGACTATGTGCTGAAAGCTACGCCCACTAGATGGTGGCGTACATATAAATAGTCCATCTCCGAATGGTCACAATGTAGAAAACTGATGGAGATCAGATTTGGAGATGAGATCAGTTATGCTGATCAAAAATACATGGGATTGTCAGATCCTGGAAAACATATTGAACACTGTTGCATGGATTGGAAAGCATAACCGCGACATGAATGGGTTCAACGATTCATCTCCACCTTGGAAATGGTGCCAAGAGGTTGGTACACCTCATAGGAGATGCGACGAGGAACCATCGAATGGGAAATTTGAAATGTAAACTTTACCTAGACATTTGAATTTACAAGCAAACATCCCACATTTGATGTTGCACTACCTGTACTAAAGGTGAAAATATTTGCGGAGATAATTGTTGTAGACACGGACCTCCATTAATGCAGCATAACTACGCATAACAACATGTTGTGGTATAAAATCATGACAGATCCAAGGGATAGCGACCCAGTTGCCATTTAATCTCCATGTGTCAAAAGGGATGTGCGAAGTGGAAACAGATTTCACGTGTGAAAATACATGGTACCCTACTAGAAAGGACATAAAAAAATTAAAAAAAAACTGACAGCGATATTTTTGCGTACCAACCTACTAGTTAACAATAACTACTAATTCATTGACTAGACAGTAGTTGTATAATGCAAAAATATTTGATCTAAGAGCCCGAGTATTCCCATGCAGCGAAAAGGACGGATTCCTTTTGGAAAATTTAAATTGTATGTACGAAGTATGCCTAGCGTCAGTTAGGGTATTTATCAAGCCTCACTACCCCGACTTAGCTCCTAGCGTACCGAGGAAAAACACTATTATTGTGTCAAACTTTGAGCAACGAACTAGTGAGGTTATAGTATGGTCATCTCTATCTCAAGCACAAGGATAGTTAAATCGGAGCTTGTATTACCCACCCCGATAATGGAAGATGCTGCTAGATATATCCCACCACCAATGGCACCTGTTAATGAGAAAACCACTCCTGGAGTCAAGTCGAACACCACTAAACCAATCCGAAAGGAGACACCAAGCCCACCAATGCCTCAGCAGGCACAGCACACTAGCACCAGAAAGCGGAAGGGAAAAGCAGTAACACCCCTGGAGGCAACCCCGTTGGTAGATGATTTTGAGACAAGAAACTTATTGTTGCCATATGTCCACCCTGACGCAGAAATGCACCCAAATTTTCAATCCCGAGGAAAGGAAAGGCTCCACTATTGGTGTCGTTAGTACCAGACAGTGTGAGGGTAGTAAAAGATATTTTACCCAAAGTGCAAAGGCTATTTTATGGTGACCACGACAACAAGACACAACCAACCTTAGACCATGAATGGTATACATATATTGTGCAAGACACATTGGAGGCACCTTGCATGTATGTTATACAAGACTGGGCTGCAAAACTGGAGAATTCTGGCATATTATTGTCTTTATGCATGCCACATTTTGGCGTGGTACCCAGATTAACACCTATGTTAAGAAATTGCATATACTTTTCCATGACGAGGTTCTCTAGTTAGGAAAACGCATACACATGAATGTTGAGCTCGTTGATGCCATTACAAGACTGCCATCTTCTGGAATAGACCTAGCCCCACTTCTAAAAAAGGATCAAGAGGCAGCCATAGCTAAGAAAATGAAGGAAAAGTTCAGTGTACAAAGAAGTAAATGAGGGTTTGTGATTCATACCATTAATAACCCCATTGTTATCTTTGCAATGAAAGTATTAACATCAATTTAGTTCGCAAAATGCATCTAGACCAGTGTACGACATGAGCAATTGCGCTTGCAAACCTCTACACGCAAGGAGTCCAAATCAATTGGTGTCAATTCTTGTTGAAGGAGCTTATTTGAGATGCCACTGATGTACAAGAAAGGGGCTGGGAATTCCACTATTCCTAGATGTTAATTTTAATCTCGTTCATTGCATGGTCTAAACCAGAATACTACCAGGGTGTTAATCTGCAAGTCCCCTGTCAAGGGGCGAGGTACTAGAAGCTCTGGTTCAAGAAGAAGCACTAAGAATGACAGCAGGCAACCAATATTGAATTCTTTATGCATACAGAGGTTATACGCCATCAGGTAAGAAGCATGTCAAGGCTATATGCTTCCATAGTCCAACAGTTTCGTTCCATCATTAATTTTGAAGTAGGTCTGCATAATGTTTACCTACATCCACAACAGCAGCCATAGCAGTCGAAGATACCAGCCAAATTTATCATAACTAAGGAAGAGGTCCAAGAAATTCTTGATTGATGGTCGAAAGAGTGGCATGTTCCAATTCCTGAAGACCAAATCCAGAAGCAAGAATCGCGCAGATATGAAATGAGATAAAGTAACTGCCCTTAGAGAAGAAAAAGGTCAAAACTGTAGAAATGCATAGCCTGCAACGACAAACCACTGTGATGCGCACACAATAGCAGCAACGCGAGGAAAAGGTAGAAGATTCACAAGCAGAAGTAGAAAGGGTCACAGGGCTAATTCATCCTATGCACCAAAAGGTGCACAACGTAGCAGCCTCAATAAAAAGCAACATGTCGAAACACGTCAGTTCTGACCCGGTGGAGCACATCCAGAAAGTTGAAGAAGAAGTACGCATAGAAAAAGAGAAGCTGCTGAAAATCGTGGAGGAATTTTAGAACAAAGTTCGCGCAATTCATTTTATGGAGAAGTAGCTCGCGTGGCTCAGGACGAACCACATGTCAGTGTTGGGGGCCTTTTGGGCCCTGTATAGAAGGGAAGAATTCATATAGAATTCTACCTAAGTAAGCAAAGAAGAGTACAAGGAAGAAGAGGAAGGACCTGCGACATGGGAGACAGTATATAAGAAGAAGAAGAGAAGGATGTTGTGACAGAAGAGGGAAGGTAAGGAGAAAGGTAAAGAGAATTCACAGGATGAGGAAGTTGCATTAGTTTTGTAAGCTATGATGGAAGTAAAGAGCAAGAGATGTCATGAAATGGAATAATATTCATAGAAGCAGGCGTGCAGATAAGGTAATGGCAAGAAAGTGACAGACAGGCATGATGTTGAGGAAGTAACAGCCCTTAGTGATTGTGGGCATGAACTCGACTGGAGCCGGCAAAAACCACATGCATAAAGGAATTTTTGTAAGTCAAGTCGATATCGCCTTTTTGGTCATATATTGCTAGAATAGGAAAGACAGTCTGTGGGCTAAGGATACTAAGTCGGCTGGGATAGCGACTGAAGATGAGTCTGTTAGAGTCAGTATCAAGTCATTCTTGAGTCAGCAACAAGCATGTATGGGAATATATCAAGTATGTAATAAGGATATAAAAGGATAAACTTGATCTAGACTATAGGTAGATAGTTTTGGTCACTAACTCTGGATTGTTGTGTGCATCAGAGTAGTAGTTCTACAGCTGAGTGCACAAATAGATAGAGAAGGTTGAGTTGATCCAGGCTGTGTGCACATCACTGAGTAGGAGTAGAATAGAGTGATAAAGATAGAGAAGAATAGAGATCAGGAGGGGGAGGAGAAGTCTGTAGAGATAGAAGAGAAGATCTTGAACAGAGTCTGTAGATTTATGTATAAACAAAAGTTGCATCTATTTCCTCATTCCAATGCCTGACGAAGAGAACCTTGTGGTTTTTTCCTGAATGGGTTTCCAAGTTACATGTTGCGTATATGTGTGAATGTTGAGTGCCTTAGACAAGTGCATATTTACCATATTTAATGATTGATTGGTTATTGTGCTTTTAAGGGGATAATTGAATGAATGTTGTATGTTAAGTAATGAATATGTCTGCAATGTCTTTTCATTGTACAATTGCATAAGATTGCATAAGAAGGGAACATCATACCCCGTGTTGAAAGATAGCATGAAAACCACCAACCCACTTCCCGATCTTCCTTGGAAAACTTTGGCGCAGATCCAAGGACTTAAAACACCCACCCACACAAACTGCGGAAACGTGGTTCTAGCAGTTACCCATAAGAACTGAGATATCTAGGGTGAGACAAAATATGTGTCACAGGTGCTGTCAATTGGGCTCTTCTCTATCAGGCCGATATCTTGGGATTTGTTGAGCTGACCAAAAAGGAGGGCTGAACCTAGGTCACAGGGGGAAGAAAAGCCAACATGGGATGAGATGAAATTTCAAGAATTGGGCATTTTATATTATAATGTTTTCTCCATGCATTTGAGCCAAATAAACAATCAATACATGTCTACATTCCTAAAATTAATTTTGGGAACCATATTACATTCTAACTTTTAATATAGTTTTGAAATTATTTTGTAAGAATATGGTGAGTTTAAACAACATATGTATACTATGAAGTATTTTAATTTACCGTGGTTGTATCCTAAAATATCATTTGCGGTTAATAAACTATTTAAAGCTCAAACATACATTCACATTAGAGGAAATATCAACTCAAAATGGGCCTTTTAACTCTAATTCAAATTCCATGTCATCATGTGTTAGCCAATGAAATTTATTTAAATTTGAAATACCTTATAGGTCTTAAACACTTTTTTAATATAAATTTGGGGATAGGTATCATAAAAAAAACTACTTTTTTGTTTGTATTTTTGACATATCTCCCAATGTTTTTACTCAAATTTCGACCAGGAGATCTCATTGGATACAGAATTAAATTCCGCATCCAACGATTACCCACTCAGCATACTTTTTACGGACCCCGCTACCCGAAAAATAAAAAAAAATACCTGAAAAAATGTGATGATGTCATCATCATGATGTTTTTTTTAGGTATTTATTGTTTTTTGGGTAGAGGGGTGCGTCAAAAGTATGCCAAGTGGGTACTTGTTGGATGTAAAATTTAATTCTGCATCCAACGAGCTCTCCCAGTCGAAATTTGAGTAAAAACACGGGGAGATATGTCGAAAATACAAACAAAAAAGTAGTTTTTTTCTTTTCTTCCTCGAAAATTAATAAATATTATTTTATTATTTTAACTATTATTTTATTATTTTTTTTTAGGAGGCCCATTTTGAGTTGAAATTTCCTCTAATGTACGAGTTTTTAATTCATTTGGTGTGCTTTAATAAACCTAGAGCACCAATGTGTCTAAAATAAGTAAACACACTTGTGCATAACACACATATACACATTGAAGCTAAACATCCATACACAAAAACAAAAAAATATATATATGTTATGTTTGATAACGGATATTTATATGTGTGTTTTTCAATATTATCAGCATCTGTGTGCTTATTATATTATAGCGCACTAGAGCACTCATATCCTTAATATGCACTAGTGAATGAAAAATGCAGTATAAAATTATCAATAAGTTGAGTATGTGTAAAGTCTTCTATTTTTTGTCTGCGTGGTGCTCTTTGCAAACTAATTCGCATTTGTAATACCCCTGTTTTGACCCCATGGTATTAAAATTTCACATGATGTATATATTGTATTAAATCATGGAAAGGAGCTCAAGGCCAAGGCCCTGCCATTAATTTGGTATTGTGTGGATCGACGATAAAGGTTGATTCCGATGGTTATGGTGCTAAGTCAGGCACAGTATATTTTTGAGATAACATGTAAATATACAATTTAATAAAATACCGCAACTAGATATGCACTACAATGAAAGAGATGAGAACATGATTTCACAAGGAATAAGGAGGGGAGTTGGTTAAACTCCTGAGCCATAAGGTGAGGCTAGAGGTCTATGGGAGAACCCTTAAGATCCCATCTACACTTTTTTGTCCCATGTACTCAATCATTTAATTCTTCCAGAAGATCGGTTGAGGCAGTTAATTCCTTGGGCAAAGCAAGACATGGCAGTCGGTTTTGTGACTGAGCTAGCCTGCAGTGCTGATGTATTTGTAACTTCGGAATGTATTCACTTGTATATCTTATATTGTAACCCGATGTTCCTATCAGGAGAATCATTTGTATTTCATTGTACCCCAATGTTCCTATCGGGAGATTCATTAATATAATAGAGTCGTGTAAAGTCATTGAGGTTAACCCTCCATTGTTAGTCGGGGCAATAGTCCCCACAATTGAGTTGAGGTTAACCCTCATTGTTGATTAGGGGGGGGAATTCCCCACAGTTGTGGGGCACTAGGGTTATTAGAATCTCCTAGATATGTGGGCCCTAGTAAGTAATTGTCAAGTTGAAAATCATTATAAATAGAGAGTGATCCTCTCTATTTTACACATACACTCACCCAGCTATAGCGCATAGGTGAGAGAAGAGGAGCTCACACAAGTGAGAGAGTGAACAGCAGTTGGAGATCATCTTTTCTGTCTTTGGGTTTTACTGCTGCCATTGGTGCTCATTCTATCTCTGAGGAAGTTGCGGGTTTTCTCCTTTATGATTACCCCAAGGAAAATCTTTGTGTCTCTTGTCTCTTGTGATTATTGTTGTGCATGTTATTCTCTCAGATAATATCCTAGATCATATTGCTTAAATGATAAAAATCTAACCTGGTATCAGAGCTGACCTGAGAAGAAGACACTATGCAGCTACAAAAGCTAGGGACTCTTACTTTTTTGGTCTCTCTCCACAATCCATCAGCAAAAGGAGGCTAGGCTAACTCTCCATTGAAGGGCGCATCTTTCTGTCGAAGCAGAATTTGATTACGGGCATTTTCAGTTTTTGCTGCGGGAAATTACAGCTTTTTACAGAAGAGGAATTTTTTAGTGAACCTAGCATAGGATTCCTCTCCTCATCAAAATATAAGTTTAGATACCAAGGTCGATGTTTTTCATCGAGTAAAACTCCGAGAAAGGCAAACCCTAGTTTGACTCCGAGCCTGAAAATCCCCTAAAATACTAAAGCGGGTAGTTTTGGTACATTTGATATATCACGGGATTGAATAAGTCTCAGGGGCTGAAATTTTTATAGACCAAATATAAAATCCTGATGTACCCTATGTAAAAATTTCAGCCTCAACTTCGCTATATTCTTGGAGATATGATTCCTCCAAATCAAGGTTCCATCCTCTTCCAGGATTCATCCCTAAATGGGACACCTAGGGAGAATTGCTATATATTGGGCTACGAAGGTCCAAATGAAATTGTGCAAGATGTTCCAAATAGGGAACAGAATGTACTTTATGTGTTAAAATTTCCAAACCCTGATGAGGAAACAGGGACACATGGAAGTCAATACAAATTCGTTATGTTGAATAGTCTTGAAATAAGTCACCTTGGGAAACCTCTCATAAGTCCCAATTGGTGAAACCAATTCTACTCAAACCTATGGTTTCGGAAAGAGGAAAGAAGATGCCACCTCAGTACAAAATTTTAGACATAGAGGATTAGTACTTTCAGAGATACCACAGAAACAATATCAGGAATTTCTGTAGAGGAAATTGGAAAACTAGGGCTTCTTGTTCCAAGAGCTTCCCTCCATTGTTTTCAGAAAAGGAGTACATTGGATAGCTCGCCTTGAAGAGGAAGATGTTTCTATCCAATCAGAATTTTGAGATTCCAAGTTTTGAAAATTAGGGTTTTTCTGACAAACCCTAAATCAGCCTGATCCAGAACCAAGACAGACACCTCAAATCAATAAGATCTAATCTTTTGCTATTTACAGTTGAGGTTCTCATTTCAAGATGACTAATCACACCAGCTTGATGACAAGATTGGTGAAGCTGAAAACTTCCAAGCATGGAAGTATAGGATTTCACTGGTTCTTGAAGAAAACAAATTGGACACCTACATAAGTGGAGAGGTTCCATTTCCAGAAGGAGATGAGGCTAAAGGCCTTATACAAGAAGAACTTGGTCAGGGACAAGAAGATCATTGTTGATTCAATCAAGTATCACCTTATACCACAAGTGTCTTCCCTAAAGACACCTAAAGATATGTTTGATTCCTTGACCAAGCTATTTTGAAGAAAATAATATAAATCAGAAGAAGTATAGGAACTCCGTGATCATTGAAGAAATTGACTTGGATCAATATTTCAGTAAGAAAGGTCTAGGAGCCAAAGGGAGATGAGGCCAAGGCTAGAGCCAAGAGAATCATTATAGATTATATTAAATATCATCCCATCCCTCATGTGTCATCCTTAAATACACCAAAAGGAAGTGTTTGATGTTATGACGAAGTTATTGAAGAAGAAAGAGATATTGTTATAAATACCTTGAATTGCCTCCCAGGATCATGCGATTCATTCATTCGAGGAATGTGTGCTAGAAGGACGTGATTGCTTTCAGCAGACTCTAGGAAGAATGCACACAAGAAGAAGCTCAGCTCATAATAAGAGAAAGAGAAGATGGGAGAAACTGAAGATCGAGTGCTCATGATTCAAAGAAGATCCCTGAAGCGATGAGGAATATGAAGAACTCAATTCTTGAAGAACCTCTTATCCATGTTAGCATTTGGATAAGAAATGATGATATCCTTAATGAAGAAGATGATGAAGTGGAAGGCTCAAGAATGAGTATACCCACGAAATGAATAAAAGATAAGTATTCAATTGTCCTTTTATGATATTATTTTGTTATGCATTTGTTTATATCCAGTTGATGTGTTATGCATGATAGAATGTTTGCATTAATGACAGCATGTGATGGGTAAGTAGCTCACGGTGCCATACAACTCTCCATTGCTACTTATCTAGAATGAAACCTCTTTGCTGACATATTGGATTAGTGCACAATCTCAATGATGTCACGGTAGATATGGAAGGCATCTATAAAGTTTCCGTGAGATATGGATGAATGTTGCATTGGCTAAAATAGTCGCATGATCATATCTTTATGCATAAGAATTTGCCATTATGAATATGCCTTATGGAATGTTTCTAACCATACAAATAATGCATTTGACTTGTAGGAAAGATCACGTACAATCGCCTACAAGAAAAGAAGGATTAGACTTGTTCTGAAGAACAAGTGACGACAGTTCGAGAAATAATCCAAAATGAAGAAAAAAGGCATAGACTCACAGAAAGAAGGCATAGACTACGAAGAGACATTTGCAGCCACTGGAAGTTAAGACACATGACAAGAAGACTCATGTGTGCAAATTAAAGAAGGTCTTGTATGATCTCAAAAGGCACCCATGGGATAACACATACATGAGGAGCTTGAAGATCACCTAGAGTGATGAAGATCTTATCCTTTACTACAAGGTTGAAGATGAAAGCCTATACAAGATGACAAGCTCACAGATGGGTGTGAGAAGAACTTTTGAAAAGGTTCAAGATAGACAATCTTGGTATACAGTGACCCTAGATGGATACATAGAATATTAGTAGTAGAGGAAGCTACTTGTCACTCTGGTACATAATGTTTCAATATGTAGAGTATGAAAGGCAAAGGGAGAATGATGCTCCAATTCAGAGGGAGTGACTGCAGAAGATCCTGAGGTTCAACATGGTATGACAAGATGGACAATTTACTGATGGCTCTAGGCTTTACTGAGAGTAAAGCGGATTCCAACCTTTCCTTCAAGGTTGAAGGCGGAAAACTAGTGATGCTCCTATTATATGTCGATGACTTGTTCCTGACTGAAAAAGTGGAACTCATTAAAGTTGCAAGAAGGATACTTGCTGCCAAGTTCGAGATGAAGGACTTGGGGATGATGCACTGCTTTCTAGGCATGGAGGTGTGGCAAAATACAGATGGAATCTCCCTGGGACAAGGGAAGTATGCAGTGGATATCATAAAGAGGTTCAGGATGATGGACTACAAGTCCATGACCACACCTATGGCATCGAACCTAAAGCTATTGAATTATGCTTCATAATAGTCAGTTGATGCTACGATGAATCGTTAGATGATTGGGTCCTTGATGTACTTGATGAATATGAGACCAAATATTTGCTTTGTTGTGAACACATTGAGCCAGTTCCTGATGGATCCGAGACATGTTCACCGAATGGTTGCAAAGCATGCAGTGAGGTACCTAAAGGGTACAACTGATTATGGGCTCAAGTATGAGGCGAATAAGAAAATTAACCTGGAGGGTTATGTGGATTCAGATTGGGAAGGCAGTGCCATTTAGAGGAAGAGAACTTCAGGGTGTTGCTTCAGTATGAGATCAGGTGTGATCTCTTGGTTTAGCAGGAAGCAGTCCTGCATGGCGCTGAGTATAGCTAAGGAAAAATATGTTGCCACTTGCTTGGATATTTGGGAGGTAGTATGTTTCTTTTGAAAACTACTATTTGATTTGATTGATCTGACTTGCATTTTTGTATGATGCAAAGAGGAGTAGTGAAGCTCCAGTATGTGTTCCAGATCGAGATATCTCAAAAGAGGGAGTTCTAGCATAGCTGGTGAGACAGGTTGTCTGAGCATAAAATCCTGGCAAAGCTTGTAGGTTGCTCAGACGTAAATAGTCCTATAGGTTGTCCTCGGATGTAATCAGTCCTGGTGAAGCTCCCAGGTTATCCTTGAACGTAATCAGCCCTGATGTGATTCTATGCTAGAAATGGCCATAGTGAAGTTTGAGTACTTCAGGGAGAAGCATGGTGTTCTCCAGATCAAGTTTCCTTCGAAGAGGAAGTGATGAGTCCATGAGCCCTTCTAACATGGTGGTAGGCGGGTCCTCCCATTGTCAGATGTAAGTGAGGAGCCCTTCTGACATGGTGGTAGGTGGGTCCTCCCATGGTCAAATGTAAGTGCGAAGCCTTTCTGACTAGGTCAGATGTAAGTGTGGAGCCCTTCTGACATGGTGGTAGGTGGGTCCTCGCATGGTCAGATATAAGTGCAGAGCCTTTCCCCGGATGATAGATGGTGTGTCCTATCATGCCGGTGGATGTAAGTGCAGAGCCTTTCTCTGGATGGTAAATGATGTCCTACCATGCCAGTGGATGTAAGTGTTGAGCCGTTCCTTGGATGATAGATGGTGTATCCTATCATGCCAGTGGATGTAAGTGTGGAGCCTTTCTCTAGATAGTAGATGGTGTGTCCTACTATGCCAATAGATGTAAGTGTTGAGCCTTTCCTTGGATAGTATATGGTGTGTCCTACTATGCCATAGGATGTAAGTGCTGATCCTTTCTGACTGGGTCAGATGTAAGTGTTGAGACTTTATGACTGGGTCAGATAAGTGTTGGGCCTTTCCTTGGATGATAGATGGTGTGTCATATCATGCCAATGGATGTAAGTATTGGGCCTTTCCTTGGATGATAAATGGTGTGTCCTATCATGCCAATGGATGTAAGTGCTAAGACTTTCCTCGGATCGTATATGGTGTGTCATATTATGTCGATGGATGTGAGTGTTGGGTGTACCTTTCTGACATGGATGCTGTATGTGTTCCTCCCATGGTCATATGTAAGTGTTGGGTGGGCCTTTCTCACATGGATGTTAGATGTGTTCCTCCCATGGTCAGATATAAGTGTTGAAGAAGATGAAGACCTACATGGAGGCTAGGCCTATAACTAGCATGAAAAAGCGCTGGCTCTATAGAACTTCCCTCGACGAGTATAATTGAGAGATAGCACCATTTGATTGAGATAGCGAAGCAGTGATGATAATGATCCAGTGATGACCTAGCTTTGATGATGATCCAGTGATGATCTAGAGAAGAAGACTTGTGCTAATGAGTTGTGTCAAGAGAATACCTTCCTAGTTAAGAGGGAGTGTTAATGTATCTATAACTTTGGAATGTATTCACTTGTATATATTATATTGTACCCTGATGTTCCTATCAAGAGAATCATTTGTATTTCATTGTACCTCGATGTTCCTATCAGGAGAGTCATTAATATAATAAATTCATGTAAATTCATTGAGGTTAACCCTCCATTGTAAGTCGGGGCAATATTCCCCGCAATTGAGTTGAGGTTAAACCTCCTTGTTGATCGGGGGGAAAGTCCCCACAGTTGTGGGGCACTAGAGTTATTAGTCTCTCCTAGATATGTCAGCCCTAGTAAGTAATTGTCAAGTCAAAAATTAGTATAAATATAGAGTGAGCCTCTCTATTTTATACATACACTCACCCAGCTATAGCGCATAGGTGAGAGAAGAGGAGCTCACACAAGTGAGAGAGAGAACAGTTGTTGGAGATCATCTTTTCTGTCTTTGGATTTTACTGCTACCATTGGTGCTCATTCTATCTCTGAGGAAGTTGTGAGGTTTTCTCCTTTATGGTTTCCCCAAGGAAAATCTTTGTTTCTCTTGTCTCTTGTGATTATTGTTATGCATGTTATTCTCTCAGATAAGATCCTAGATCATATTTCTTAAATGATAAAAATATAACATGCAGTCTGAGCAAGTCTGCAGTCTAGGGAATCCACATTCTTTCTTATGAAGAAAGTAAGCACGTGGATGCATGCCAGTCCATATTTCCCTCAGTCACAGGAAGGTTTTGTTGTTCCTCAGCGTTCATTGTTCATTATTCATGATCATTCAATTATTCAGTATCCTGAGTTGCGGAAGTGTTGTTCTGCAGTATTTCCCTGAGTTACAAAGTGGTATGGAACCCTGGTATCTTATATGCAAGTGAAACCTTGTTTCTCCTATGTTACAGAGTGAATGGTATGAAAACCTATTTTCTGTGTTAAAGAGTGGAGCCCTGTTGTTGTGTCTCCTTATGGTTTGTTGTGATGTGCTCCTTGGTTTGGGTCTAAACTGTATGCAATACTTAGGAGTGGAAGAGACGTCAAATGGGATTGATAAACCCACTATAGAGAGGAACCTCACAAAAAGATAAGAGTGGCTAGTGAATCTTCTATGCACATCCTGAAGAGGAATGGAAGGGAAGGTATAGCCCGAGGGACTATGGGGCAGAGAAGGGGATACTTCCTTGTGTTGGGTGTGCAGGTATTGTGGATGCCAGGCCGAATAGATCTTGTGGAGGTGTCCTTGGCTCTTGAATGAGCCACTAGCTTAGCCATTCTTCCTTTCCACTGTATTAGCAGCCTAATAAACCCAAAGGTAGATTGGCTTGGTTGACATCCTGATTAACCCAATTGTATATTGGCTTGGATGGGCGGCTTGATAAACCCAATCGGATATTGGCTTGGCTGAGCAACCTGATAAACCCAACTGTGTGTTGGTTTGGCTATGTCTTATTATGTTTTGGCCATGTGTGATCCTTGGTTGGATAGCCTAATAAACCCAAGTGTGAATGATGCCTTGTCTAAGTAGCCTGATAAACCCATCTGTTTACTTGGTTGGTCCTTAATGTGAATGTTGGATTGACTATGTGCAGTCTGATAAACCCAACTATTAGTTGGCTTGGCTGAGTAGCCTGATAAACCCAACAATGTTTTGGATTGTTTGCATGCAGCCTGATAAACCCAATTGTGTATTGGCTTGGTCGGGCAGTCTGATAAACCCAACTGTAGGTTAGCTTGACTGTGTTGAAATCATTCCCTAGTTCCTTGTGGAAATCATTCCCAAGTCGAGGGTGGCAGTTGCGTTGAGAGATTGATGAACACAACTAGCCTATGGTTGGGTGGAAGGTTGCAGCAACACAGCTAGTTGTGGGACAGCTCCATCTTCAAGATAAGTATTCTCTGGTCATTCTTATTTCTGCAATCTATTGCTTATGAATATATTGATTGTGTTGAATTCTTATTAAAGATTTAAGTAGAGTTATTGTTGTTAAAAATCCCTACATTTGCATCTATATATGCCTTTTGTTTTCCCACTGCATTTTTCTTAACATTCATGGAGGCTAGAAGCTTGGTTATAGAGTCGGAATGCATCTGACTTAAGTGTTTTCGCACCCTGGAATTTTCCTGCGGAAGGCGGGAGGCAGAACTAGAAGTTGGAACAATGCAGAATGTTGGTTTTTCGCACCCCAAAATACGCTTGTGGAAGGTGGAAGGAAAAATCAGAGAAAGAGCTGAAATCTCTAAGGGAAAAGTTGGATTTTCGCACCCTGAGCCCGCTACGGAAGGCGAAATGTCAAAAAGCGAAAGTTGGCAAAGCAGAAAAAGGTTAAGGAAAAAGTCAATTTTCCACACCCCGGAATCCACCTGTGGAAGGTGGAAGTCGAAAAGTGGAAAAGAGTCGAAAGTTGTAAGGAAAAATGTGTTTTTCCGCATCCCAAAATCCGCTGCAGAAGGCGGAAGGCAGGAAGAGGAATTTGGAAAACTAAAAGAGAATTGAGGCCAAGTGTTGGTTTTTCGTGATCCGGGATATGCCCGTGGAAGTGCGAAAGGTGGAATGTGGTCAAATGATTTCGTCAAAAATTAAGTTTTCGATTCCCGAAGTCTGCAGTTGAAGGGGGGAAGATGGAATGCAGAAGGTGGAATGTGGTCAAATGATTTCGTTGAAAATTAAGTTTCTGATTCCCGAAGTCCGCAACAGAAGGGCGGAAGGCAAAATGCGAAAGACAGAATGTGGAAAAATGATTCCTTCAAAAATTAATTTTCGATTCCTAAGTTCAGCAGTGGAAGGTGGAAGGTCGAAAGTCGAAAAGTGGGAAACAATAAGATTAAGTAGTCATTTCATGGATTTTAGCATCCCTAAGTCAGCCCGCGGAGATCGAAAAGTCGGAAGCAAGAAGGAGAAAGTCGGAAAGGTCAGTTTCAGTGTGGAAATGACTTTTCTGGTTGTAGAGTGGATCTGTTGATGGTGGAACGACTGTTACAGTGGATTTTATGCTTAAGCATGAATGTTAAAGGATGTTCCATGACCCACGACTATGTTAAAGAGAAAGAAAAGATAGATTTTAAATTATTATGCATATTAGTCAAGTGCATGGGCACCAGGTACATGGACATCAAGGTATAAGAGTGGGTTTAGAGAGTTGTTTTCCTCCCTTTTGTGCTCCTGCAAAGGGGCAGGTACGCCACGGTGTGGTACCAGAGCTATTGGTTACAACATTGGGCCTAGATGGGCCAAGAGATTAGTTTCAGAGATATTGGTTTCAACATTGTGCCTAGATGGGCCATGTGAATAGTTTTCAGACCTATTGGTTACAACATTGGGCCTATATGGGCAGGGAGAATAGTTTTCAGAGCTATTAGTTACAACACCATTATTACGCAGCTAGCAATATGTTTATTAACACATTTTGTAGATCCATAGTGCAGTTTGGAAAAATTGGTTTTGGCTCGGCCATGAGAATCAACAGCATGAATGATGCATAGGATCCCTATGAGCTCAAGGCAGATGCTATGGGGAGAAACGTTCGAGTTGGAAATGATGAAACGGAATCCAATGGAAGAAGATATCAAGAGACTCCCCAGATATTATAGCCACCATGAGAATCCTAAGGGTGGAGTTGTAAAGTTACAGAGAAGACAATGAGAGAATGATTAAAGCTCGATAAGGGAAGAATCAGCTAAATACAGCCATGCTATAGTGTTTGACAGAAATCCAAAGGCAGATTAACTCTGTACATCGGGCAGTAAATCTGGAAGGAAGTAGGAGCAATACCAAAAGAAGAAAAAGGTCTTCTAGTGGATCATTTGACTCTTAAGGATCCATTGGGGGTTCAAGCTCCTCTTCTCACATGAATAAGAGAAAAGGGCATTATCAGAACAATTCACATGATGAATTTAAGAAGGCAAGGCCTCCTACCTTTAATGGTGAGGTAAACTCTGGTTAAGAAGCTGAAGCTTGACATCTTTGGATAAAAAGGTATTTCCATGTCCAAGAATACTCAGTAAATATGAAGGCAAGGGTAGCCATCTTCAATCTGAATGGAAGAGCATCTATATGGTGGGAGCACCTCAGCCAAGTGAATAAGATCAATGACAGAAAGATCGTATGGAAGCAGTTCAAGAAATATTTCAAGCAAATGTACCTCTCTGATAGGTACTAAGATGACAAGATTAAAGAGTTCCATGAGCTAATATTGGGATAGTTGACCATGGAAGAACATGCAAACAAATTCTTGGATTTGTTGAGGTATGTTAGATACATCAGGGATGGTAAAGTGAAAATTCAGCATTTTCTGAGTGGGCTACCTCAGTCATGTAAAGACAATATTGAGTTTGATGAACCTCGAACTCTAGAAGAGGTTATAAGGAAGGCCAAGTATTCCTATGATCAGAAAAAAGGCAAACCTGATTACCATAAAGCATGTAAGGACAAGAAGAATGAGAAGTTTGACCAAAGGAAGAAAGGTTTCAAACCTTGTCACTTCTGAAATCAGCAAAGGAATCCATCACAAGCTGTGACTAAGCCTGCTTAGAGTGATGGGAGACAAGCCAAGAGATCCAAAGGATCCAAGAGAACCACTTCAATGTTGGGGATGTGGAGGAAACCATATGCGCAGGAATTGTCCGCATGAGAATGGGTGTGTAAGGAAAGCTCACAACATCCAAGGAGCTGAAATGGTGGGTCTGTTAGATTTTTATCATTTTAAGCTAGCATTAAATTAGGATCTTAATTGAGAGAATAACAAGCACAACAATAAAACACATGAGATAATGAACACAAAGATTTTCCTCGGGGAAACCATAAAGGAGAAAACCCCACAACTTCCTCAAATATAGAATCAACATCAAAAGAAAAACCCCAAAAATAGTAACATGATCTCCCGACAACAGTAGCCTCTTTCTGTCAAGCCCCAGCAACTTCTTCTTCCTTAGTTATGCGCTACAACTGAGTGTGAGTGAGTGTATGATAAATAGATAGGCTCACTCCCTATTTATACTAATTCTTGACTTAACAATAACTCACTAGGGCCGACTTCACTGGGAGAGTCTAATAACCCTAGGTCCCCACAATTGCAGGGACTTTAACCCTTGAACAATAAGAGGGTTACCCACAATGACTTGACATGACTTGTTTACATTATAGAACCTCTCGATAGGAACATCGGGGCATGACATGACTTAATTGCATTACATATACTTCCCAGAATAAACATTGGGGTACAATACATGAAATATATAAGTGAATACATTCCAAATTTACAAATACATCAACACTCCCTCTTAACTAGGAAGGTATTCTTTCAACACAATTTTCAGTACTGGTCTTCTTCTTTGTATCGACTGGATCATCTCGTCATCTTCATCTTCAAGTTGTCTTCATCTTCAAGTCTTCTTCATCTTCAAGTCATCTTCATCTTCAAGTCTTCTTCATCATGGGATCCGGGTCATCACTAGATCTGGATCATCACTGCTAGATCATCATCACTATATCATCATCACTGTATTATCATCAAATCTGGATCATCATCAAGTCTAGATCATCACTTGATCTAGATCATCATCATCAGTGCTATCTCTTGATTCTTCTCATCATAGGAAGTTCTACAGAGCTAGCCCTTTTTCATGCTGGTTGTAGGTTTAGCCTTCATGTAGGTCTTCTTTAGTGCTTATATCTGACCCTAAGTCAGAATGGCCCACCCAGCTCTTACATCTGACCTCATCTTGTCAGAAAGGCATGCCCAACACTCACATCTAACCTCATCTTGTCAGAAAGGCCCAGCACTCACATCTAACCATGTGTAAACACATCGTGCCAGAATGGCTCAGCACTTATATCTGACCATGTGTGAACACACCACATTAGAAGGGCTCTGCACTTACATTCGACCATGTGCAAACACACCGCATTGGAAGGGCTCTACACTTACATCTGACCATGTGTGAACACACCGTATCGGAAGGGCTCTGCACTTACATCCGACCATGTGCGAACACACCGCATCGAAAGGGCTCTGCACTTACATCTGACCATATGCTAACACGCCGCATTGAAAGGGCACTGCACATACATCTAACCATGTGCAAACACACTACATCAGAATGGCTCTCAATCCCAAACTGAGGATTCCTAGTAATTGACTAGGTGCCTCCATTCTCCTAGAGAATGGCATCAGCCCTTATATCTGATCAAGTGGGAACACATCCCTCAATCACATCAGAATGGCCCTACACTTATATATAATCATGTGAGACTACATCCAATAGTCATATCAAAATGGCCCTCAGTCCCAGACTGAGTATTCCTGGTAACCAGCTAGGTGCCTCCATTCCAAGAATGGCATTCAGCACTTATATATGATCATGTAGGAACCAATCCTATAGTCACATCAGAATGGCTCAACACTCACATCTGACATGGAAGGAACCAATCCTCTCACCATGACAGAATGGCTCAGCCCTTACATCTGACCATGGAAGGAACCTAATCCTCTCACAATGTTAGAATGGCTCTCGGACTCATCATTTCCCCTTTGGGGGAACCTCGATGTCGAGAACACCAAGCTTCTCCCTGAAGTACTTAAACTTAACTCTGGCCAATGGCTTCATCAACACATCAGTTATCTGTTCGTCCGTCACAACATACTGGAGCTTCACTGCTCCTCTCTGCACCATATCCCTGATATAGTGATACTTGATCTCAATATGCTTCGACTTGTCATGGAACATTGGGTTCTCCGATAACTTCACACAACTCTGGTTGTCGCAATATATGTTAGATTTTTAACATTAAGCTAGCATTATATTAGGATCTTTAATTGAGAGAATAAAAACCACAGCAATCAAACATAAGAGACAATGAACACATTGTTTTTCCTCGGGGAAACCATAAATGGAGAAAACCCCGCAACTTCCTTAGAGATAGAATCAACACCAAAAGTAAAACCCCAAAAACAGTAAGATGATCTCCTGACAGTAATAACCTCTTTCTTCCTTGCCCCAGTGTCTTCTTCTTCCTCAGCTATGCACTACAACTGAGTGTGAGTGAGTGTGTGATAAATAGAGAGGCTAGATCTCTATTTCTACTAATTCCCGACTTGACTAAACCCAACTAGGTCCGACTTCACTAGGTGAGTCTAATAACCCTAGTGCCCCAGAACTGTGGGGACTTTAACCCTTAACCAATAGGAGGGTTACCCACAATGACTTGACATGACTTGTTTACATTATAGAACCTCCCAATAGGAACATTGGGGAATGACATGACTCAAGTACATTACAAATACATCTTGGAATAAACATCAGGTTATAATACATAAGAAATACAAGTGAACACATTCTGAAGTTACAATTACATCAGCAATATATACAAGTAGCATCCAACTGGAGATCAAATAAATCATACAGTAGCTTTCTCAACCACACTACCTCATAACTAACTGAACAAGTTGTGACATACTCTGCTTCAGCTGTACTCAGTGCCACACGGAACTGCTTCCTGCTAAACCAAGAGATCACACCTGATCCCATACTGAAGCAGCATCCTTAAGTGCTCTTCCTATCAATGGCACTACCTGCCCAATCTGAATCAACATAACCCTCTAGGTTAATCTTCTGATTCGCCTCGTACTTGAGACCATAATCAACTATACCCTTCAGGTACCTCAAAATATGCTTTGCAGCAATCAAGTGAACATGTCTCGGATCTGTCAGGGACTGACTTAAGGCGTTCACAGGATAGCAAATATCTGGTCGTGTGTTCGTCAGGTACATCAAGGACTCAATCATCTGACGATACATCGTAGCATCAACCACTTCTAATGAAGCATCACTCAATAGCTTCAGGTTCGATGCCATAGGTGTGGTTATGGCCTTGCAGTCCATCAACCCAAACCTCTTTAGGAACTCTACTGCATACTTCCCTTGTCTGAGGAATATTCCATCTCTATTTTTCCACACCTCCATGCCTAGAAAATAGTGCATCATACCCAAGTATTTCATTTCAAACTTGGTAGCAAGCTTCCTCTTCGTATCAGTAATCAACCCATCCATACATGTTACAAACAGATCATCCACATACAGTAGGAGTATCACTGGGTTACCTTTTTCAACCTTGTAGTAAAGGTTGGAATCTGCTTTACTTTTGGTAAATCCCAAACTGGATAGAAATCCATCAATTCTGTCGTACCATGTCCTAGGTGCCTGTTTCAAACCGTACAGGGATTTCTTCAATCTACACACATGAGACTCCCTATCATGTGTCTCAAAACCGAGTGGTTGTTCCACATACACTTCCTCTTCTACTACACCATTCAAGAAGGCAGTCTTGACATCCATCTGGCGTATCTTCCATTTCATCACTACAGCCAGAGCAAGTACTGATCTGATGGAAGTGTATCTGGCTACAGGTGCAAAAGTTTCTTCATAGTCTATTCCTTCTTTTTGGGAGAAGCCACAAGCCACGAATATTGCTTTATATTTCTCTATGCTTCCATTTGCAACATGCTTGATCTTGTAGATCCATTTGGAAGTTACAATGGATTTCCCTTCTGGTCTTGGGACAACATCCCAAACATCATTCTCCATGATCGATCGATACTCTTCGATAATAGCATCCTTGCATTCTTTTCTTTATGCTGCTTCTTCATACTTGGAAGGTTCTTTATCAATAATGTCACATAGCAGGGATACATAACTGGAGTAGGACCTAGTTCTCTTCTTTCCTCTGTGTGTTTCTTCCAAAGCTCCATATCTTTCTACACCTTAGATAATTTCACGTACCCAAGCAGGTTTCCTCTTGTGCAGATTCTTCTCCTGAGGTGGATCCACGGGTTCTTGAGGTTCTTCTAATTCTCGATCCTCTTCTTGAATTTCTTTGTTCATGGTTGTATCATGAATTCTGGGTGCTTCTGTTTCTTCAAGTTCTTCAGTCAGTCTCTTCCTGGATTTTATGTAGGTTGAATATTCGTCAAATGTTACATCTTTGCTGATGTCTATCTTCTTGAACCCTGGGAAGTATATTCTGTAAGCCTTCGAGCTTTCAGAGTATCCCACAAATATACCCTTCTTTCTTGAACTTGGATCTAACTTCGTCCTCTTTTCGTTCGGAATATGTATGTATACAGGACACTCGAAAATTCTGAGATGGCTGACTTCTGGTTTCTTGCTGGAGAAGACTTCTTCAGGTGTCTTGTTCTCAAGTACTCTATGTGGAGTATGGTTCTGTACATATGTCGATGTTCTGCCAGCTTCTGCCCATAGATGCATGGGAAGATCTTGATCATGAAGCATGGACCTTGTTGCTTTCATGATCATTCTATTATTTCTTTCTGCAATCCCATTTTGTTGTGGATTATATGGAGTGGATAACTCCCTCTTAATCCCTAAGTCTTTGCACAACTCTTTAAATTCATTTGATGTGAATTCTTCATCATTATCTGATCGAAAAGTCTTGATCTTCTTTTCAGTGTGGTTCTCAATCAAGGCTTTGAATTCCTTGAACTTGTTGAATACTTCATCTTTGTTATTCATAAAGTATATCCATGTCTTTCTAGAAAAATCATCAATAAAAGAAACATAGTATACATACCCGCTTAATGAACTCGATGACATTGGACCGCATACATCGGAGTGGATGATTTCCAATATTCCTTTTGCCTTGCTCTCGCTACTTGGAAATGTCTTCTTTGTGTTCTTCCCTTTCGCACATCCTTTGCATACACCTTCATGTTTTGTCTACATTTTTGGGAGACCTTCAATAGCTTTGCTTGCAAGTGGCAGTGCTCTATAATGCACATGTGCAAGCCTTCTATGCCAAAGCTCATTTGGTTCTACCAAGTCATGAAGCAAAGCTTGTTCTGGTTGGCCCTTCAATTTGTATAGTCCTCCTTCTTGTTCCCCAATCACTACTGCATCATCAATAGACTTTCCCTTTGGCCACACGAGAACTTAGCCATCTACAAATGCAACCCTCATTCCTTTTACATCCAATGCAGATATGGAAAGGAGGTTCTTCTTTAGTCCAGGTACAAATAATACATATTTCATCTTGATAGACTTTCCAGAGTCTAGCTTATATGAGGATTCACTACTACCTTTTATTGGATACTAGTAGTCATCTCCAAATTTCACCTTGTGAGGTGATTCTTGTTCAGATAGCTTCACAAAGGATTCCTTGAATCCTATCATATGTTTGGAAGCACCACTATCTATAAGCCAATCATTGCTGCCATGTGTGATAGTTCCCATGAGAGCAGAAATCAGAACATATTCTTCATCACTTGAAGAATCATCATTGTCTTGTTTGGTTCTCTTTGTGGAAGGTTCATCATACTCTATTGCATGAGCATGATGTCTTCTCTTGTTTCCCTTCTTCTTGTGAGCGGCTACTTTTGTTTCTAGGACAATCTCTAGCAAAGTGTCCTCTTTCATCACATGTATAGCAAATGTACTTAGACATATCTCTAGGCTTTCTAAAGTTACTCTTTTGGTGAGAGTGCTTACCTCTGTGGTGGCTAGTTCTAGTTTTCTTGGATTGTACTGTGAGAGCTTGATCTTCACCTCCCATCTTTTCTTCTTGAGCTACTATCTGAGCTTCTTCTTGAGAGCATTCTTCCCATAGTGTGTTGAACTTGACTAGCTTCTTTCTGGCACAGATCCCTTGAATGAAAGAATCCCATGTCCTAGGGAGACCATTCAAGGTGCTCATTACAATCTCTACATTCTCCACTGTTTCAAGTTGTTCTTTGATCTAGGATACCCTTGTGAAGTATGACTGTATGGTCTCCGCATTCTAGATCTTCACATTCTTCAATTGGTTCCTTAAGTTCATCTTCCGGTTTATGTTCTTTCCTTCGAACAGTTTGGTCAGGGAATAAAACATAGCTTTAGGTGTTTTTAGGGAGGACACCTATGGTATGAGGTGATCCTTGATTGAATCAGCAATAATCATCTTAGCCATAACCAACTTCTTCATGCGTAAGGCCTTAGCCTCATCTCCCTCTGGAACTGGAACCTCTTCATTGATATAGGAGTCCAACTCATTTTCTTCCAAGACCAGGGAGATCCTATACTTCTAGGCTCGGAAGTTATCAGCTCCCTCAAGCTTTTCATCAAGCTTGGTATGATGAGATATCTTAACTAAGAACCTCAAATGGGAATACAAAAGATTTAGATCTTACCAGGTCAAGATGTTGGATCTGGATCTAGAGCTGAATTTCTACAGAGCTGGTTCAGGAGTAGATTAGGGTTTGACTTTCCCGGAGTTCTGTCCAACCAAAAGCTTTGATCTTAATCTCTAAACTTTGATTTTGAGGAGGAGATCAATCCAAGCCTGGGATCACTCAAAAATTCCACTTCTATGGAAAGCCCTAATTTTCGGCAGCAATGTCAGGTCAAAAACTGAAAATGCTCAGAATCAGATTCTGCTTCGACAGAAAGATGCACCTTGGGGAGGAGAGTTAGCCTAATCTTCTTTTGCTGAAAATCTATGGAGAGAGATCCAAAAAGTAGGAAGCCCTAGTTTCTGCAGCTACATAGTGTCTTCTTCTCAAGTTAGCTCTGATACCATGTTATATGTTTATCATTTTAAGCTAGCATTAACTTAGGATCTTAACTGAGAGAATAACAAGCATAGCAATCAAACACATGAGACAATGAACACAAATATTTTCCTCGGGGAAACCATAAAGGAGAAAACCTCGCAACTTCCTCAAATATAGAATCAGCACCAAAAGAAAAACCCCAAAAACAGTAAGATGATCTCTCGACAACAGTAGCCTCTTTCTTTCTATCCCTAGCAACTTCTTCTTCCTCAGCTATGCGCTACAACTGAGTGTGAGTGAGTATATGATAAATAGAGAGGCTCACTCTTTATTTATACTAATTCCCAACTTGACAATAACTCACTAGGGCTGACTTCACTAGGAGAGTCTAATAACCCTAGGGCCCCGCAACTGCGGGGACTTTAACCCTTGAACAATAGGAGGGTTACCCACAATGACTTGACATGACTTGTTTACATTATAGAACCTCCCAATAGGAACATCGGGGCATGACATGACTCAATTACATTACATATACTTCCTAGAATAAACATTAGGGTACAATACATGAAATATACAAGTGAATACATTCTGAAGTTACAAATACATCAATAGGGTCAAGTATCAAGGACCGTCCCTACAATCTATGCAGCCCTAGAGGACCGTCAGGCAAATCACCAGTCAACTATGGTTGAAGTTGAAGGTAAGATTGCTAAGCAATATGTTTCTGTTTTGATTGACCCTGGGTCTACTCACAGTTATATCACTCCTATAATTGTTGAGATTTGTGTTTCCAAGAAATTAAAGCATAGCAAATCATGGTTAGTTTAGCTAGCCACTGGAACCAAGAGAAAATTTAGTGAAGCGGTAGAAAGATGTCCATTAGTCATGGATGGGTTAGTCACTTATGCAGACTTGAATGTTCTACCACTTGGTTCCTATGATATTCTCATTGGAATGGACTGGTTAGAAGTGCATAGAGCTAAGCTTGACCGTTACAACAAGACATTTGAATGCATGGATGAAGAAGGAAACCCAAGGGTTGTAAGAGGCATTCCAAAGGTGATTTTTGTTAGGCAGATTTCAGCAATGTAACTGAAGAAGTTATATAGGAAAGGTTGTAGATTGTATGCAACCCATGTTTTAGAGGCAATGGAGAATGAAAATAGTAGGTTGGAGGACTTATATGTATTGTAAGAATCCAGGGATGTTTTCCTGATGAGATTCTAGGACTTCCTCCAAAGAGAGACATTGATTTTACAATTGACCTTATGCCTGGAGCAGCACTAGTGTCTAAGACACCCTACAAGATGAGCAAACCATAATTTCTATAGCTGAAGATGTAGCAGTAAGAGTTGTTGGAAAAGAAGTATATCAGGCCAAATGTGTCCTCGTGGGGAGCACCAGTTCTGTTTGTGAATAAGAAAGATGGCACACGCAGGCTATGTATTGATTACAGACAGTTGAACAAAGTCACTCTGAAGAATAAATATCCTTTACCTAGAATTGATGACATTTTTTTATCAAATGAGAGGAGCAAAGGTATTTTCAAATATTGACTTGAGATCTAGTTACCATCATGTAAGAATCAAAGATGAATATATTCATAAGATGACCTTAAGAACAAGGTATGGACACTATAAGTTTGTAGTGGTACCATTTGGTCTCACAAATGCACCAGCTACATTCATGTGTCTCATGAACAGTGTTTTTAGCAGGTATCTGGACAAGTTTGTTATTGTTTTCCTAGATGGCATTCTTAATTATTATAATAATGAAGAAGAGCATGAAGAACATCTGAGAATGGTATTGAAATTGCTAAGGGAGCATAAGTTGTATGCAATGTTGAGCAAAAGTTACTTCTATAAAGTTAAAATTCATTATTTGGGTCACATTATCTCAAAGAAGGGCATATCTGTGGACCCTGAGAAGATTGAGGCCATTATGAATTGGCCAACCCCAAGAAATGTGACAGATGTGAGATCTTTTGTGGGACTTGCAGGATACTACAAGAGGTTCATTGAAGGATTCTCCAAGGTTGTGCATTCAATCACTTCTTTGCAAAAGAAGGGGATAAAGTTTGAGTGGACACCAAGATGTGAAGAAAGCTTCCAAAAGTTGAAGAATCTTCTTACAAGTGCACCAATTTTGAAGATTGCAGACCCAGAAGAAGACTTTGTGATGTGTACTAATGCATATAGTCAAGGAATTAGAGGGGTTCTTATGCAAGACAACCACGTGGTATGCAATGAGTCAAGAAAGTTGAAGGAACATGAGAAGAACTATGCTACTCATGATTTAGAACTTGCAACCATAGTACATGCTCTCAAGATGTGGAGGCATTACTTAATGGAAATGAAATTTGAGCTAAGGACAGAGCATTGTGGTCTTAAATACTTGTTTGATCAGCCAACTTTAAATGTTAGGCGTGCTAAATGGATGGAGTTTTTGTGTGAGTTTGATTTTGAGATCAAACACATGAAAGGAAAATAAAATAAGGTGGTTGATGTACTCAGTGTGAAGGTGCATGAAATGCACGTGGCATCTCTTAGTACTTGCCAACCAGATTTGAGACAGCGGATTATTAATCATACTGTTGAGGATGAAATGTATGTGCATATAAAGGACAAGTTGCAGCAACAAACCCTTGAAAGGAAGTATGAGGGATATAAATTGGAAGAAGATGAACTTCTTAATTATAAGAACAGAATTTATATTCCAAATGTAGCATTCTTGAGGAGAATTCTTCTGACAAGATATCAGAAGACAATTGCTACAGCCAAAAAGTAGTGTTTTTGGCCAGGAATGAAAAAGGACATTGCTGAGTATATTTCTAAGTGCATGAAATGTAAGAAGGTGAAGGTTGAGCATCAACACCCAGCAAGTTTATTGCAGCCTTTGCCAATCCCAGAATGGAAATGGGAAGTTATTTCCATGGATTTTATGACAAGATTGTCAATGCCATGTGAGGCAACATGATTCCATCATGGTTGTGGTGGACAAGTTGAAAAATGAATCACACTTTATACCAGTCAAGTACATGTATAAATTCAATGCCATTGCAAGGATCTTCATGAAGGATATTTTCAGATTGCATGGTTTGCCTAAGGAAATAAATTCTGACAGGGATAGCAATTTCACTTCCAATTTTTGGAAGGGTTTGTTTGCAGATTTGGGTACAAAGCTGAACTTTAGCACTACCTACCATCCTCGGAATAATGGACAAATAGAGAGAGTGAATTAGGTGCTTAAAGACATGCTTCGCATGTATGTAATGGACAAACCAACAAGGTGGGAGGATTATTTACACTAGGTAGATTTTTCCTATAATAATGGGCAGCAAGCATCATTAGGAATGAGTCCATATGAAGCTCTGTATGGAAGAAGGTGTAGGACACCAGTGACTTGGGATAATCCAGTGAACAGGATTGTGCTTGGTCCAAAATTTCTCAAGGAAATGGAGCAAGAGGTTGCAAAGATTAGGCAAAACCTTAAAGTAGCCCAAGATAGACAGAAAAGCTATGCAGACAGGCATAGAGTCCATAGAGAGTTCAGTATTGGGGATCATGTTTACCTTAGAGGGAGGCCAAGGAAGAGTTCCTTGAAGCTTGGAAGTTGTGCCAAGTTGTCACCTATTGTGGGCCTTTTGAAGTGCTTGAAAGAATAGGGCCAGTTGCATATAGAATTCCATTACCTACTAGCACTAGAGCTTGTAATGTCTTTCATGTTTCTTTGCTTAAGAAATATGTACATGAACCTAACCATGTGATTTATTGGGATGTGATCCAAGTGGAACCCGAGGGAGAGTTCCAAACTGAGCCATTGTGCATCCTCAACAAGAAGGTCACATTGCTCCGAAATCGAGCCGTTGGAAAGGTAAAGGTGCAATGGAAGCACTACGGTCCTTATGAGGCTATGTGGGAGTTGGAAGATGCTATGCGATTAGCACATCCATTTTTATTCAATTTTGCAGAGCACTAAGGACAGTGCTAATGTAAGAGGGAGGGGAATGTAATACCTCGGTTTTGACCCCATGGTATTAGAATTTTACATGATGTATATATTGTGTTAAATCATGGCAAGGAGCTTAAGGCCAAGGCCTTTCCATTGATTTGGTATTGCATGGATCGCAAATTAAGGTTGATTCCGATGGTTATGGTGCTAAGTCAGACACAGTATATTTTTGAGATATCCTGTAAATATGCAATTTAATAAAATACCACAACTAGCTATCCACTGCAACAAAAGAGATGGGGGCATGATTTTACAAGGAATAGGGAGGGGAGTTGGTCAAATTCCTGAGCCATAGGGTGAGGCCAGATGTCTATGGGAGAACCCATAAGATCCCATCTACCCTTTTTTGTCCCCTGTACTCAATCATTTAATTCTTCTAGAAGATCGATTGAGGCAGTTAATTCCTTAGCCAAAGAAAGGCATGGCAGTCAGTTTCCTAACTAAGCTAGCCTACAGTCTGAGCAAGTCTGCAGTCTGGGGAAGCTGCATTATTGCTTATGAAGAAAGTAAGCATGTGGATTCATGAAATTACATATTTCCCTCAGTTGTGGGAGGGTTTTGTTGTTCATCAGCATTCATTGTTCATTATTCAAGATTATTCAATGGTTCACTATCCTGAGTCATGAAAGTGTTGTTATGCAGTATTTCTCTGAGTTACAGAGTGGTATGGAACCCTGGTCTCTTGTGTGCAATTGAAACCTTGTTTCTCCTATGTTACAGAGTGAGTGGTATGCAAACTTGTTGTATGTGTTACATAGTGGATCCATGTGTTGCTGTGTCTCCTTGTGATTTGTTGTGATGTGCACCCTGGTTTGGGTCTGAACTATATGAAAGGCTTAGGAGTGGAAGAGACATCGAATGGGATTGATAAACCTAGTGCAAAGAGGAACCTCACAAAAAGATAAGAGTGGATGGTGAATCTTCTATACACATCATAAAGAGCACTAGAAGGGAAGGTATAGCCTGAGGGACTGTGGAGCAGAGAAAGGGATACTTCCTTGTGTTGGGTGTGTAGGTATTGTGGATGTCAGGTGAGATAGATCTTTTGGAGGTGTCCCTAGCTCTAGAATGAGCCACTAGCTTAGCCATTCTTCCTTTCCACCACCTCAACAGCCTGACAAACCCAAAGTTATATTGGCTTGGTTGACGGCCTGATAAACCCAATGGTATATTGGCTTAGCTTGGCAGCCTAATAAGCCCAATTAGATATTGGCTTGGTTGAGCATCCTGATAAATCCAAATCTGTGTTGGCTTGGTTTTGTCTTGTTGTGTTTTGGCCATGTGTGATCCTTGGTTAGACAACCTAATAAACCCAACTATGAATGATGGCTTGGCTAAGTAGACTGATAAACCCATCTATTGGCTTGGTTTGTCCTTAATGTGAATGTTGGCTTGACTATGTGTAGTCTGATAAACCCAACTGTTAGTTGGCTTGGATGAGTAGCATGATAAACCCAATGATGTTTTGGCTTGTTTTCCTACATCCTGATAAACCCAATCGTGTATTGGCTTGGTTGGGCAGTCCGATAAACCCAACTGTAGGTTGGATTGACTGTGTTGATATGTTCTGGCTATGTTTGAGCCTGTTGTTCCCTAGTTCCTTGTGGAAATCATGCCCAGCTCGGGGGTGGAAATTGTATTGAGAGATTGATGAAGACAACTGGCCTATGGTTGGGTGGAATGTTGCAGCGACATAGCTAGTTGCAGGATAGCTTCATCTTCAAGATAAGTATTCTCTAGTTATTCTTATTTCTGCAATGTATTGCTTATGAATATATTGATTGTCTTGAATTCTTATTAAATATTTAAGTAGAGTTATTGTTGTCAAATGTCCCTGCATTTGCATCTGTATATGGCTTGTCTTTTTTCACTGCATTTTGCTTAACATTCATGGAGGTTAGAATCCTGGTTATAGAGTTAGAATGCATTTGACTTAAGTGTTTCCACACCCTGGAATCCTCCTGCAGAAGGTGGAAGGCGGGAGGTGGAAAGAGAAGTTGGAACAAGGAAGAATGCTAGTTTTCTGCACCCCAGAATCCACCTACACAAGCCGGAAGGTGGAAGCAGAGAAAGAGCCAGAATTTCAAAGGAAAAAGTTGGGTTTCCGAACCCCAAGCCTAAAGCAGAAGGAAGAAAGTCGGAAAGAGGAAGTCGGCAAAGCAAAAAAAGGTTAAGGCAAAAGTTGGTTTTTCATACCCCAAAATCCGCCTATGGAAGGCAAAAGTCAAAAAGCAGAAAAGAGCCGAGATTTGTAAGGAAAAATGTGTTTTTCCACATCCTGGAACCCACTGCGGAAGGAGGGAGGTGGAATTCGGAAAACAAAAAGAGAATTGAGGCCAAGTGTTGGTTTTTCGCGATCCGAGATCCTCCCACGAAAGTGTGGAAGGAGGAATGTGGTCAAATGATTCCATCAAAAATTAAGTTTTTGATTCCCGAAGTTCGCAGCAGAATGCAGAAGGCAAAATGTGGTCAAATGATTCCTTTGAAAATTAAGTTTATGATTCCCGAATTCCACAACGAAAGGGCGGAAGACAGAATGTGGTCAAATGATTCCATCGAAAATTAATTTTATGATTCCCGAGGTCTACAGTGGAAGGCGAAAGGTTAGAAGTCAGAAAGCGGGAAACCAAAAGATTAAGTAGTCATTTCATGGATTTCTACATCTCGAAGTCGTCCCACAGAGGGCGAAAAGTCAGAATCCTGAAGGTGGAAGTCAGAAAGGTCAGTTTCAGTGCGGAAACAACTTTTCCAGTTGCAGAGTGGATATGTTGATGGCGGAAACAATGTCATAGTGGAGTTTATTCTTAAGAATGAATGTTAAAGGATATTACATGAACCACGATTATGTTAAAGAGAAAGAAAAAATAGATTTTAAATTATTATGCATATCAGTTAGGTATATGGGCATCGAGTACATGGAATCAAGGTATAAGAGCAGGTTCAGAGAGTCGTGTTCCTCCCTTGTGGGATAATGTAATATGGGAGGGGATGTGACAGTGTGGTATCAGAGCGAGCAGAGAGTCGTGTTCCTCCCTTGTGGGCTAATGTAAGAGGGGAGGGGATGTGACAGTATTGGTGCTCCCATATACCACAAGTGCATCAGTCCCCACATATATTATGAGCACTCTAGTCATCACATATCACAACATGAAAATAGCTTTTTTACATGTTTATTTCTTATTTTATTCTAAGACGGTGCACTTTAAAACCTATAGTGCATTGGACAATCGTATCTTATAGGCACGCTAGTTATACGAAAAAATTAATATGAAGTTATATGTGAATAGTGCATTGTCTATCAAGTCGCACTAGTGCACCGAGAGTAGTGAGGTGCTCTACAACCCATTATGGGGGAGATGTTGTCACATAACATAACATAACACGTAATGTAATGTACCAAAAATAAAAAGTAATTAAAAAAATTCATGTCGGCTAGTAAAAAAAATTATAAAAAAAAATCCATATAAGCTCATAAAATAAAAATTTAAAACAAAATCATTAAAAAATATATGTTGGTTAATAAAAATAATAATAAAATAAAAACCAGAGATCCATATTAAAACTATATCTATCAAGCATGGGGAGGGATCAAATCTCCTTAGTTGTAACTTTTTTTGGATGTGTAACTAAGATAATAAAAAATATATAATAATAATAATAATTACACCTCAAAAAATTGGATGCCTCTCTGTGCTTGATAGGTCCAGTTTTAAGATGGATCTATGCTGGTATTTTAAAGTGCATCGGTCTGCAGAAATGGTGAAAAAATAAACGCATGAATTTTTTCTCCACGAGTTGAAAAAAGGAGCTTAGAAATTTATTTTTCAAAAGACTAGTTTGATCAATTATTTTATAAAACAAAACATAATCATTATGTCATTACTTTGTTGAGATTTTGAGGGGAGAGTATTCCAAGAGAGATTTACCTGGGAGGACTTTGGAGCAACTGGATTTTTCTAAAGATCAAAATTTTTAAGGCATGGTGAATAACACAAAACTCTGCATACTAGAAACTTCAAGTATGTAAATTCTTACTATTGATCTCAATGCATGATTTATTTATGTCCATATTAAGCTTTATAGAAAATTCTGCAAAAAAAAAAAAAGATTTTCATAGTAACCTTCCACATTTGAACCCTTGTATTCTTGTTGCTTCCTCTTGATTTATGTGACTGCAAAATTTAACCTTACGGTTTAACTCCCTCTATTATTTTATAATTAGGGTTTTCTTAGGTACTTTAGTTTTAATGGGTTTGTGTTTCTATATTTAAGGAATTGGGTGTATGATGTAATGGGACCACTTATTGCATTGAGTCCCAAACCCTGACCCTATTAGTGTTTTTCTTAAAAAAAATGATTTCGCAGTATTTGGTGCAAATAGTTGCGCAAAATGCACCAGTGCGCTTTTAAAAAAACCACATCATTTGGCTATAATTAAAAAAAAAAAAATTAAGGAATTTTTGATACATTGTGTATTTGTATTCATAAAGCACATCGATATGCCAAACTACTTTCTTAGATAGAACTTATGTAATTTATTTGTATAATATATTTAATATATTTTGTATTTAACAGTATAGGTTGTTTATTAGTAAGAAATGTGTGATAAGAGTTCAAGGAACAATAATTATAATTGTCGCGACGGGAAGAAATCCAAAAAAGTGGAGAAGCAAGCTCTTTGTAATTCAATATAAAATTAATATGTTTGAATTATATCAAAGCTTAACTAGTGTCTGTCATGCAAATCCGAAAAGTAAGGAAACTCGATCAAATTCTATGCAATCTAAATGCATAAGAGTGTAAAATCTTGATGGAAAAATTACAGAGGGATGAATCAGATGAATAAAAAAGTGATCAATATGAATTTTTTCTCTGATTTTTTAGTATTAATGTACTTAAGGATATTCCCTACATGTTTCAAACAATCTATTTCACATATGTTAAATGTTCTACACAGACCAACAACAAGGGAAGGGAATGTCATCCCAAGATAATAAAAATTATGAAAGATGTAAATGATGATGAATTGGACCTTATCTCATTTCGATTGTTACTGGAAGTTAATGAAAGGGGAGAATTTTTTTATAAAACTATAAGGGATATAACGGAAAGAACATATAGATGTACTTTCCACTTACTGTACAAAAATCAATCCAATGATTCCAAGAATCAGGTAATATTTAAACTATAGGAAGTGTTTCATGAGAAATGGTCAATGAAACCTGTCAAGCTTATAATAGAAAAAACATACAACAACAAAAATAATTGTTGAAATTTGTTTTCCTAAATGTGTTTTTCTAAGAATATATATATATATATATATACTACTACTAAAAAGCATTCATTTATTAATATTAAGTCTGTTATAATTTTTTTTTGTAATTTCCCTCCCAAGTGACCTACTAATGTTGTGTATTCTTAACCCCTAGCGGCTCTATCCTGGGAGGGGTTAACTGTAAAAAAAATAATAATGAATGTGCAACTACTAGACTAGGATGCAACTTTTTAATTTGTAATTAATATCATAATGATTTTAATAAATTTTATGCTAAGCAATGTCCGAGGTGACAAGGAGGGTGCATGAGGCCATGTGGACCATGATTTATCAACCAAAAAAGGAAACCTATAGCAAATTAAGAAAATACTAAAAGAAACCAAGTAAGAAGATAGAAGTCTGCTAAATCATTCAGAAGAGAAAATTCTGGACAAAAAAGGAAATAGCATAAAAGTTGTCAAGATAAAAAGCAGGAAACTCTTAGAGGGTGCGGTTTCTAAAAGAGAAAGAGGAAAGTCATTCAAAAAGGAAGGAGGGCACAATTTATAAAGAGGTAAAGGCAAGTTAGTCAAAAATCACTTGGGTACAGTTTCCAAAAACGTGAAAAGCCATGTCTGGGCAAAAGCAGGAAAGCAGACAATTTTCTTCATTCACACATGAGGGCACATTGGTCAAGGTGGCTTGGGCATGAAGCTAACTTGCCTATATAGGAATGAGAGCACGCCCCTCTTTCAACTTTTGGTTGTTGTGTTTTTTGTCTTGAGAGTTTGTTTCCAGTGGTTGAGTGATGTGCCTCAATTGAAGCTTTGGGTGGTGTGCGTCTTAGACATTATGTTCCAGCTTTGTTCATCATGTCAATGCAGGCATTAAAGACGTGTTATTGCAAGTCTTGAAGCTATGTCCATACTATTTCGAGTTCTATTGCAGAGATTGGAAGGTCTCCCATTCGTACCACAAAAATATTCCAAGTCTTATCTTCATTTATAAGAAGTTTTGATGTTGGATATACAAGCAAGGATTGATGGCTTCCAACCATTAATGATGGAAAATACCATGGCATAATATCATATCCATAGATGTGAAAGATCTTTTTCCGAGCTCAGGTAGTCTTCCACTATAAATTCCTACAATTACTAGTCTTTCTCTCTTCTTGTAATAATTTTAATGATAATGGATGTAAATATGAGACTCCTATGAGATTTATTTCAGTCCCCAATAGTCATAATTGTTGTATTTAGTCCTCTCTGCAATTATTTCAGAGATTCAAATCAGTTTGGTTAAGTTTCATGAAGATTTCTAATATCTTGCCTATAAGATTTCTAATATCCTTCCTAGTTTCTAGTTTTGAGTGAATTAATTAGTCAAAACATTTCAAATTTATTTTATTTATATTCTAAAGATTCACTAACATGATAATCAAGATCTTGCATGCCTAAAACTGAATTTTAGTGACCCCTTCTTGTGTTTGGAAAATCCAGAAGATGTGCTTATTGCATAGTCCTAGAGACTAGTTTTTCTAATGCGACATTTAGGATTCATTTTTGTTGCTTATAATCTATTATAAACCTGAAAATGATGTTGTGAACACCCATAATAAAGCTATAGAAGTATTCTTAAGCCTCTCATAACCCCGGGTTGCTTAGAAACTATTTGTAAAAGTTTTAGTTAGCACATGTTGGGACTCTCAAAAGCCTGGTAGTAGACTTCAGTCGGGCTGATGTTCGAAACCTAAAAGGGTCCAATAACCATGTGCTTAGGAACTTGAACAATCAGTAACCTTCCTTTCCTTATTGTTCTTACCTAAACCCTAGTTTAGTCCTTCAGTCAGCTTGTTAATTTTCCCATTTCTCGGCTAGTTGTTTTAAATATTTGTGTAATAGAGTTAGTGGCCTTGAATCCTGCCTTAGGTTCATTACAGGGGTATCAAAGCATGGTCCTATGAACCTTCTCTTCACTTACCTTGATGAGTACCAAAAGAGATCTCAATCCAAGACACAAAAATCCTGAATATCTTTTCATTGTTGGAGAAGAAGAGGTCAATTCCATGCAATCAAACTTTTGAGGAGTTGAAGGAAGTATGGATGATAGAGGAATAAGTAAAGAAGAAAAGGAGGAAATATTTCCACAAAACATGCTTAAATTTGTGGATAAATTCACCCAAGTACAAACAGAAACAAGAGACATTTTCTCTAGATTGGTAGACAAGAAAGAAGGGGAAGTTAGTAATAGTCGTTCCCACCAAGATGAGAAGAAGGTCTTCAAGGAGAAAATATTCTCTAAGACCGGGCCCCATAATAGACCACTTGAATTCAAAGAGATACCAAGTTCTAATATGCCTAAGTTTCTAGATCATACAGTGGAGGAAAATGAAGTGCAATTCGAAGGAGTCACTCCACTAGAGATTCGACTCACAGAATACATGGCTTTTAGTGAAGAGTTCAAAAGACATTTGACCTTTATAGATGACTATGATTATCAAGATAGGTTAAAATTCAAAGGAGGTGATGAATATCTACTCAAAACTTTGAATTGCATAGAACCATAAGCAAAATCTCCCTTCCCTATTTTGATGGATCTACAAAATGTACTGCTAACTCATGGGTGCAAAAACTAGATAATTATTTTCAGTTGAATCCAATGATGGAGAGAGATTCCATTAGGATGGACACTCTGCATTTGGAAGGATATGTAAATGATTGATGGTTTCATGGGTTAAGTACTTTGGGGCATGATCTGGTGACTACCTATGAAGAGTTCACCGGAAGATTAGTGAATAGTTTTGACATAAGAGATTCCAATTTTATACAATTCAAGGATCTTTCTCAATTAAAGCAGTCAGGAACTCCAGAGGCTTACATTTCATAATTTTAAAAGGTGGTTGTCATGGTTAATGATGTGTCATATTCCCACTTAGTTATTTTTTTATAGAAGGACTAGAAGAACCACTTAAGGATCTAGTTGAAGCTCATCAACCTTCTACACTGCAAGATGCCATGGATAAGACCTGGGATCTTCAAGATGCTATCCCAAAAACCATATTTTCACCAAAGAGTGATTTCCCTCAATATTCAAGGATAAGAGACCTTTCCAAAAGGGTCCCAGTGGAAATTTCAAGAGGGATAACTTCTCTAAATATTGAGATGAATTGAGGAGAAAAAATTGTTCTTTTCATTCAAGGAGCCATGGGTTCTGGGCCATAAATGTGCTAATGGGAAAGAAAACTATATTGAACTTTTTCTGAAAGTGAATATGAGGGAGAGAATGGGGACCAACCAACAGATGCAAAAGAAAATTTTGAATCAGCTGAAGAGGAGGAGCATCCACAACCAGGTTCTGAAAAAATTGTTGTTATGTCCAAAGTACCTAGATTGCATACTCTCCGGTTCAAAGGAGTAGTCCAAGGGAAAAGAGCCACTATTTTGGTGGATGGAGGAGCCACCCATAATTTTATTGACACTGCAATGGTGGACAAAAGAAATCTACCCACTAAATCCTTTGATGGATTCATTGGCATAACCCTTAGGAATCATTCCAAGGACTACACAAAATGGATCCCCAAACTACAAGTGACTATTGGGGACTATACAGTTACTGACAATTTTTATGTGGTGAATGTGGATGACACCAACATAGTGTTGCGAGTCCAATGGTTATTTTCAATTACGGAAAATTCTGTGAACTACCAAGTTCTAGAAATGAAGTTCAAAAGTTCTAATGGAAAACAAGTTGTTTTGACAAGTATGACTACTTACCCAAATCAGCTGGTCTCTTCCCACGACATGAGATCTATATTAAGACACGAGGATATAAAGTGAGTTGTTGAATGTTACATTGTTTCCAAAAGATCAACCATAGAAATCTATCAACATCCAGAGGACATTGAGGTACTATTAAAAAAATGTGAGAATTTTTTTGGAGATATTCCTCCAGGGAGACCACCAGACAGAGGGGTTGAGCATGTGATAAAATTGGCACACTTCCTATTATGATTCAACCCTACAAGCACCCATTGTTGCTGCAACTGCTTCCCCAATTTTTTTATATTTTAGGGCCTCTTCTTATATTTTTTATTGAAATATTACTTAGACAAGTTTTCCAGCTTAAGGGAGTCCATCCTGCACACTTAGTTTTTTCCCAAAAGTTGAACAAAGAAGTTTTGGCTAAGTTAAACTCACATTTTTTCACCAACATATTGGAGTAACTTGGCCAATTTCTCCAACATCTCGAAGGAACTCATCCAGTCTCTCTGACATGATCGACTTGGGCAAAAGAAGTGTTTTCGCAAAACATTGTTTCGGCATAACTCAACGAAACTCGCCGACACTGTCAGGAGTGACTCACAAATAACTGCAAAAATGATTGGAGAGATGAGTGAATGTTGTCGGTGTTAAAAGTTGTCGAGTTTATTGTGGAAACTCGACATTTTCTACAGATACAACCGCGTCCAAAGTGAAATTGTCGATATATTGAATGTTGACAAAGCAAATAGGAGGCATTAGGTGACTTGTTGCTGACATGGTCGGAGGAGACTCGGTGTTTCCTGCTAAAACAATCTCGAGATAAGGTGAAACATCGTCGATAGTATCGGAGGGTTTTTTAAGAATATTACCGACATGCATCAACGTTACTTTTGATTTCGTAGGGATTGACTGAGTTTCGCGCCAACAGTGTTGCAACAACCATCGTATTCAATTTTCCCACCACTGCATTAAATCACCCAATAACCACATTACTGACATTTTTGTTCATTTTTCTTTATAAAGGGATGATTTCATTTGTTTTCTATCCCACAAAACGTCATTTTGGAAAGCAACCAATCGACGAGAGACATCAGGATCCATTGCATTTATCCCAACCCGCGTCCATTCGACAATTGACTGGTAGGTACATTGCCTTTTGTACTCTTGAGGTTTTTCTAAAGATTGGATCTTTTATATATGTGGTAGAAACTTGGGTAAGATGCATCATAGCTATTTTTTATCTTGAGATAGCCTATTTTCCTCTCCGTTCCGCAACCCCATACCTGGTAGAACGTTTGTTTGCGACGCCTAGGGTAAATTTGTTTCGGTTTGCACGGTTAAAAGCCGCTAAGGTTTATTTTTGAGTTGATCTTGGCCTCACGACTGTCTTCAAACCTTAGCAGGTAGAAATCAAACCTCTTTTAGGGATAAAGGTTTTCTGAGCTAGTCATTTAGAAGCATTACGCTCATAGGTTTTGGCGCATCCTTAATGGATTTTTTTTCGGTGGTTTGTTCTTTTTCTGCATGGCTAACTCACCAAGGAACTGGTTACTCTTTCAAGTTTCTTAGGACAAATTTTTTGCCGAGCCTGTTTATCAAAGCTCTAACAGACTCATTTTTTTATGAGAAAATTTTATACCTTACTTTGTGTCAACTCCAGGCTAGAATGGAATTTCCCACCCAATCCAAAAAAAGTACTTAGCTCGTCTTCGTTTTCCTGATTTTGAGGTTTACCAATTATGTTGAAACCTCTCTTCTCATGAGGAAGGAATTTGTCACTACGGTTATTCCACATGCGTATGCATTTTACTCCACATTATCACAGCAACAACTCCATATGAAGAATGGTGAGCTCCCTGTAAACTCGATAGAGTAACTTTGATCCTGGGAATGTTACATAAAGTCGCTCGGTTTTATTTGATGAAACTAAAAGGGCTTATAAGGTTTTCAAATTCTTGAGATTCCACCTTCCACCACTATGAATTGATCCATTGCAACAATGTGATGTTTTCACCTTTTTTTCGCTCATCCTCACCTTTGAATAAGTTTTGTGAGTAAAAGACCCTTTGCCTCAACACTTTGAAGTTCATAAATAAAAGGTAGGAAATAAAGCTTTCAAACTCCACTAACTTGTATAAAATGAACGAACATTAATAAACTTGCAAATGGAAATGCATAATAGAACAAACAATAAGGTGCTTACCTACAACATTGTTTTGGCAAATTATTGTTGCTCTAAAATGAAGAAGGAGATAGGATAACAACAATTTTACAACTCGCATAGCAGCATATGCATACTAGTGTTGATAGGTTTTCATTTGAACTCTATAATTACATGTTCTTTTATTTACACTACGCATTCATTAAATGGTCAAGCAACTTCAAATAGAACACTTCTCTCCATCCTACATAGCTGCATTTTGAATGGATATGGAACCATGATTTTTTCTCCAAATTTGACACTGGAAAGTGGTTGCATTTTTAAGGTCCAATGTAGTCTTCTTGAGATCGATTATACATGTAGTAGTATTTCTTCTCAATACATGATACCTCAATACAATGATGCTTGTTTTTTGGTATTAATCTCTTTGATTATTCAAAACAGTTGCGATATTAATAAGTCACTTCTAATTACACTCATGTCCATGTACCATAGGTGTTATTTTCACCAAGAAAGATCATGTTATTTTCACCAAGAAAGATCACCTCACTAAAAACTGATTTTTAAACAACAAATTCATGCAATGCCTAAGAAAAGTAGTAAAAGGAAGGCAAAGGCAAGTGAACTAGAATCAGATGTGGAAGTCATCTCTAGGACGGAAACCAAATTTGAAGATACCAAGGCCATCATAGGAGTGTCTCCCAAATTCAAATGGGGAGAAATCTATCACATGATCAAGGATCAGAACATCCCAGATGTTGGTCTCGAGGAAATGATAATATACCAAAACATAGGAAAGTTAGGCATCACTAAAGCTGCTACTCACCCGGTGCTATTTCCTTGCTCAGAGGTTATCAAGTAGATTATGTCCCAGACAAATCTATCCTCAAGGATCATATCTAACATTAAAGGGGAAGCTTTTGCTTCATTCACTTTAGCATACATAACATCGACCTACAAGATACCCTCTCCATAGGTCATGATGACCAATGCTTGGGTTACAGGGATAAATATTGATCCCTTGTAATGCACAAAGAGAATGATAATTCCAGGGAAACAGTTGCACCAAAAAGCAAGTGGGGATTATGAGTCCCAAAGCCTAAAAACCCCGTTCAAAATCATAGCTTTGATGTTGAATAGAATTTTTGGTCGAGCGGATGGAACCATGTATATATTGAATTGGATTCCTCTAATATATTATATAGCCTTTGAGGGCACAATTTTTAACTGGGTGGACATCATATCAAACAGCCTGTCATTCTACGTAGCAGCCGCACATGGAGGTATAACCCAGAAGAGATCTTAATCTTATATGTCATCTTACCTTATCGACTGCATTTTGTGTAGATACCCTTTTGCTAAGCTTGGGTGCATTTAGACCCAGACTGAATTTCATGTTTATGTTTCCTATCAAATGCTTTGGGCTCATAAGTACGCGGGACTTTACAAACTCATTTGTGAGGAATTTATGATGCCTCAGTATGAGTTAGTTTTCTAAAAAGAACCAAATTTCCTATCTGATAATTCCATGGAGGTTATAGGCGAATATGGAGATTACTTTTTCTCGCAAGAAGGCACGTACCTTCCAATGTATGGATGCTCCAGAGCTCCTTCCTCCCTACCAAAGTACACCACGGACCATGTAGTCCACAGAGAGTTCATAAGGAAGGTGTTCTTAAATGGGGTCAGTAAATTCCTACGTGACATGAAAAAGAAAACATTTCCCTTGTTTCCTTTTTGCATCGACGGATACAAATTCTCAAAGGTGAAGGGAGGCAAGTATTTTGTGAAAGAATTGCAGACTTTTCATTTTGGAGAGAAAAGTTTTCAGAGAAACGATAGCAGAGGAAAGGTTGCAGAACACTACGCAGTTGTCAAAATACATTTTGAATACTCATATTTATTTAACATGGATGAAGAGGTATTTAGAAGATCCAACAATCTAACTGAGTTAGACAAGTGCTTTTCAAAGAAGAGTGGTGTTAGTGGAAGCAAAGATGAAAGCACTACTGTGGAAATGAAGCTGTAAAAATAAAAGGAGGGATCTCTAAGGTTGTAGAAGGCAGAGGCTGAAAAGAAACAGCGAGAGGAATCCAAGAGAATCCAAGCAAAAGAAGCCCAAAAGTAGCAATAAAAAGAGATATTAAAGAAAGAAGTAGAGGAAAGAACACAAAAGGAATCTGAGGAGGTGGTAGAAGAACTAAGAAGAAAAGAAGAGGAGGACAAGATCAGGGAAGCTTTGTATCGAGAAGCAACCCAAAATGATCTAGTGGACCAAAAACCTCTCGCATCATCAAGTGGAACAATCATAGGAGGTCACATTCCTTTTGTAGATCTCAGGATTACTCTGTTTACTCCATCTAAGCAGCACATGGTGGCTTGCCTAGACACCATCATTTTTTATAAATCTAGAAAGACCATCACACTAAGGTCTAAGAAGCGGTTAAAGATGGGCATGCAGGATAACATGGTCATAATCACTGAGGACACCATAATAGAGGGTACTCACAAAGATCCCAAATTCATGCCATCACTGAATATCGCTGCTACACAGGCCAACACCAATAATGTGGATCGATTGATGGAATGGAGCACAACAAAGAGAAAATGTTTAAATTGAAGGATAGCCTAATGAAACTATGAGGAGAGAACATAGATTTAAAAAGGAAATATGATGCCATCATCTTCGAAAATGAATGGCTCCTAGGTGATTACCAAACTTTGGAAACATAGAAAGAGGCACTGAACATGCAATTGGTAATCATGGAAGGAGAGAGAAATGATTTTGAAGCCATAATATCTTAGTTGGAGTCCAAAGAGTCTGTGGAAAGAAAGCAGGCAGAGGAACAAAAAACCTAAATAGAAGAATTGGTGAAATAGAAAGAATACCTAGAGGATCAAGTGAAGATAGCTAATGAGAAGAAGCAGGATGTCACCCCTTTTTATGACCAAGCCTACAAAATTCAAGTTAGATACATTAGGCTCTAGTTACTCTCGTAAGTGAGATTTATAAAGTGAGGCTGATAATGACGAGACTAAGGGTGATTGCAGAAAAATCACTAAGCTTTAGAGAAGGACTGATGGAGGTTGAAGAAAAGGTCAAAATCCAGTTTACCTAGGTGGAGTCTAACTCTACTTTTCCTGAACATTTGCCACAAAAGACTGCATAAGGCCTAAAATCAGAATTGGCACTTTTAGAATTTTGCAAGAAAGCCTCCTTGAGGTTAAGTAATGAAATTTCCAAAACTTTGGAAAACTGTGAGGACTTCTACAAAAGGATGTATCAAGTGCATGAGAAATGTCAGATTCCTTTGGTTGAAAATATCACAAACCTTCCAAGCAAAGACCAACGTATGGCATATTTGCATGACAGGCTGCAACAAGATATACAATAGATTTAGAAAATAGAAGCCTTCAATGAAGAATATTTTAACACTTGTGTTGGACAGGCTTCTGTCAACCTTTACATTTTAAAAGACGTGTGTAAGTCCTCCATGGAAAAGGTGACACGTGTAGAGACACAACTGGCGATGCATGAAGTGACCATGCAAGTACTAGAGCCAATAAAATAAAAGACTATTGCAGAAGAGGCTAACGCATGGGAAGAATAGGTTTCTAGCTTGGCAGGGCCCACTTGAAAGTTTTGTCTTTTATATATTTTTGGCATTTTCCTAATGTAATTATTTGGCACTAGAAGACGAATTTTGGAATCCCTAGGGTTAGGGTAATCGAAGAGTCACTAGATGACGAATTGTAATATAAATAGAGATAGAGAGTAAAGTAAAATGACTTTTGCTAGAACAAAGAGGGGATGGACTATTTGTAAGAGAACTCGTTTTTATGCTAATAAAGAAGGACCTATTTTGTTGGGAAAGGACTGCACCGGAATTTTCTTGGGATGTGTGGAATTTGACAATGTGGAATTACTTCTTATTGTTTCCATATAAATGTGAGATCCTTCTAACTTCTCCGAATTACTTCTTTGGTTATGAATGATTTTGCTTTCTATCTAAATATTTGTGCATGAAATGAGTAATGAATATTTTATTATATCAGACCTTCCTTTGATAATATTTCTGCTGTGAATACGTATATGAAATTGAAACAGTTATCTGTGAGATTAGTATGAATAATTACAGTATATTGCTCTAACTTTTAAATATTCTCCCTATAGGGATAGAATATATTAGAATAGAATAGACTAGAATATAATAGACTTGTTTAGATTCAGATTTAAGGAGATATGTGAGAAAGTAAGAATGGTAAGATGGGAGGTAAGAACCTATGCATCACTTGTGAGGTTTCTGTTTATCAATTGCTTGCATTTAGTTTAGGCATTTGAATTTCATCATTTAATCAAAGAAAACAACATAAACGGCGAATCGGGTCGTAACCGATAAACACATTAAATCTACGGTAGTTGAATCATTAACTGGACGGATTCCCCATACCAAATGGTGGACGATATAGTTGGGATCAATTACCAAGGAGAATCCCTATTGTCGGTAGCTGTAAATTTTCCAGGCATCAACAACACCCCAAAAGACTCAAAGATGAAATTGAAAGGACCATAAAGGAGCTGTTGGAATTGGGGTTGATCAAACCCAGTACCAGTCCTTTTACATCATTAGTAGTGTTTGTTAGTTTTTCTTAGATATTATTAGCTTAGTTAGGATCTTTATATGAAAGAATAACAATTACAACAATATGCATGAGATAGAACAGATACACAAGACACAAAGATTTTCACCGAGGAAACCATAAAGGAGAAAACCTTGCAAACTTCCTCAGAATAGTACATTCATAAAGACATAAGATGAACAATCGCAGTAATAAGAAGTCTTCAGCAACTATCTATCTCTCCTCTGTATCTCTCTCTCTCTCTCATGTGAAATTGAGTGTGTGAAGTATGTATAAATGAGGGAGGGTGCCTCCCTATTTATACTAATCAAGTGATTGACCTATTACATGACTAGGGCCAACCTCTTACCCTAACACGGTCAACTTCTCCTAGAGAGACTCCAAAAATATATTACATGATGTTTCACTGGGGACTATTTCCCTGAGTTAAAACAGAGGTTGTACCTCAAGGTCTATACACAATAATGACATCCCAAAAGGACGTAAACATGTCTCTGATGGGGGTACAACAACATACAATGATAATATACATGAAAATATTTTCTAAAGTTACAAATACATCAACACTCCCTATTAACTAGGAAGGTATTCTCTCTCTTCCATAGTCATCATCATAGTTGTTGCCATCATCAGCTTCTTATCGATCATCGAAAGGGACTATATGTCATCACAATTTTCTACAGAGCCATCCCTTTTATATGATGGGTGTAGGCCTAGTCCTCATACAGGTCTTCATTACATATTCAAGCAAGCCATCGCATAGGAACAATCCAGGACCCTATTTACATTGCTATGGAAATAACATGTGTCTCCTACCTTTATCTTGTCATATCCAAATCATCTCTTTTGTCCTAAACAAAACAAAAACAAACAAAGGACACAAAGCATAGTCCAGATGCAAACCTCCTATGTTCTATCACCATAGTAGTATTCCATAATCTTTCATTCATCAAGACAGCCTGTAACATCCACTATGTGAGAATCGCCTAGGAGCACACCAAGTGCATTACGTCTCTCCACGGTCAACCTACATTCTACCAGCATAGAAGAACTTCCTAGGTGCACCTAAAGTGCCTTGTGACCTTATCACCTCTAACATGGGAACACACACACATATGGATATACATGTAAGGATTGATTATGACATAACAACCTGCTACACTAGAGTTTTTTATGTTCTAGTTCAACCTCAAGGACTTATTACATCTGAACAACCTACGTCCAAGATTTTTTCCATTCAAACAACCTTCAGGGCGTATTACATTTGAGTAACATATGCACCACGCTAGGGTTCCTTTTTACACTCGAACAACCCACATGACTTATTACATCTGAATAACCTGTATACCATGTCAGGGCTCATATTTACATTTGAATAACCTATCTTAGGAATGATTACGTCTGAGTAACTTGTGTATCATGCTAGGTCTCGAATTTACACTCAGATAACCTATAGTACTAATTACATCCGAGCAACCTGCTACACAAGGGTATTTTCTACTCTGACAACCTGTCTCATTTCCCATGTGAGATAGTATGCATCTACGTCTTCTGGTCTCTCGTTATTTATAGCATGGAAACGTATCAGGATTGATTACCTCCAAGGATAACCTATGAGTTTCGTCAGGACTTATTACATCCAAGGACAACCTATAGGATTGATTACATCCAATCAACCTACGACCTTATCCAGTATTTTACGCTCAGACAACCTGTATCACTAGCTATGTTAGAAATCATCACTCCCTCTTTTAAGGGGTCTCATTCTGCATCACACCAAGTCTTTCTCTGAAGTACTCAAACTTCACTCTAGCCATAGGCTTGGTCAAAACATCGTCTATCTACTCGTCTATTGCCACATACTGGAGCTTCGATGCTCCTCTCTGCACCATATCCCTGATATAATGGAACTTGATCTCTATGTGCTTTGACTTGTCATGGAACACAAGGTTCTTCGATAGCTTCACACAACTTTTATTGTCGAAGAAGATACAAGTCACATCTAACTAGAGATCGAATAAATTAGACAATAGCTTGTGTAGCCATACTGTCTCACAACTAGACAAGTAAGTGTAAGCATACTTTGCCTTGGTTGTACTCAACACCACACGTGATTGCTTCCTGCTAAACTAGGACATCATGCCAGATCCCAAACTGAAGCAGCAGCTCGAAGTGCTTTTCCTATCAATGGCTCTCCCTACCCATTTTGAAGCAACATAACCATGTAGGTTAATCTTCTGATTCACATCATACTTGAGCCCGTAATCCACTGTACCTTTTAGGTACCTCAATACATTATTTGCAGCTATTAGGTGAACATGTTTTGGATCCATTCGGAACTAGCTCAAGGTGTTCACAGAAAATAATATGTCGGGTATCATATTCGTCAAATGCATCAATGAGCAAATCATCTGATGATACATCATGGCATCAATTGACTCAGATGAAGCATCACACAGAAGCTTCAAGTTTGATTCCATAGGTGTGGCTATCTTCTTGAAGTCCAAAATTCTAAATCTCTTCATAATTTCCACTGTATACTTTCCTTTACCAAGGAAAATCCCATATGCACTCTACCACACCTCCATTCCTAAGAATTAGTGCATCATCCCTAGGTATTTCATCTCAAACTCTGTAGCAAGTCTTATCCTTGCATCTTTAATGACTTCATCCTTGCCCATTATAAACAAGCCATCGACATATAGCAGGAGCATTACTGGTCTTCCTCCCTCAACCTTGAAGTAAAGGTTGGAATCCACTTTACTCTTGGTAAATCCTTGGCTCGTCAGGAAGATATCAATTTTGTCATACCATGTCCTCGATGCCTGTTTCAATCCATATAAGGCCTTCTTCAATTTGCACACATGAGTCTTCCTGTCATGTGTCTTGAATCCCAGTGGTTATTCCATGTACACTTCCTCCTAAACTAAACCATTCAAGAATGTTGTGTTGACATCCATCTAGTGTATCTTCCATCTCATAACTACATCAAATGCAAGTATGGTCCTAATGAAAGTGTACCTCTCTGCAGGTGCAAATGTCTCCTTGTAGTCTATGCCTTTTTTCTATGAGAAGCCTCGTGCTAAAAATCTTGCCTTGTATTTATCAATGTTTCCATCTGCAGTATGCTTGATCTTGTAGATCCACTTTGAAGTCACAACATACTTCTTTCCATGTCTCGAAACTATCTCCTAGACATCATTCTTCGTGATCGACTGATACTCCTCGATCATGGAATCCACTTCATAGTCACAACATACTTCTTTCCAGGTCTCAAAACTATCTCCTAGACATCATTCTTCATGATCAACTGATACTCCTTGATCATGGAATCCTTCCATTCCTTCTTTTATGTGGCCTCTTCATATGTGGAAGGTTCCTTGTCAATGATGTCACACAGTAGGGAAAAATAGTTGTTGTAAGGCTTTAGCCTTTTTCCTTTCTCTCTGCGTTCCTTCTAGAGTGCCATACCTTTATGTTTCTTGTATCAGTTCTCATGCCTATTCTCATTTCCTCTTGCGGGATTCCTTCTCAAGAAGTGTCTCTATCGGCTCTTATGGTTCTACCATGTCATGATCTTCATGGTCTTCTAGAATTGCTTCTCTAATTTCCATGTCTTGGACTCTCATTTATGTAAGTTCCTCAGCCTCTTGAATAGGTAGCCTCCTAGATCTAAAGCATGTCGAGTCTTCGTCAAAGGTTACATCTCTACTGATGTCGATCTTCATAATTCCTAGGAAGTATATTCGATAGGAATTTGATGTATCGTTGTATCCTACGAATATACCCTTCCTCTTAAAAGGATCAAGCTTGGTGCTTTTCTCCTTTGGAATATGTATGTACACCGGATAGCCAAATATTCTAAGATGGTTGACTTCTGGTTTCTCTCCTAAGAAAGCCTCTTCCAGAGTTTTGTTGTCAAGTACTCTATGAAGAGTACAGTTCTGTACATACATAATTGTACTTGCTACTTCCACCCAAAGGTGCATAGGAATATTCTGGCCATGTAGCATTGCTTTCGTTGATTCCATCATGGTTTGATTCTTTCATTCTGCAATGCCATTCTATAGAGGATTATATGGAGTGCTCATCTCCCTCTTAATCCTAGACTCTTTGCAGAGTTCCTTGAATTCTTCCAAGGTGATTTTTCTGCCATTATGTGACCATGGAGTCTTGATCTTCCTTTCGAATTTGGTTCTCGAACAAGGATTTATATTCCTTGAACTTCCTGGATATTTCATTTTCCCCTTTCAAGAAATATATCCAAGTCTTACATGAGAAATCATCTATAAAGGAAACATAGTACACATACCCGCTTAATGAGCTAAAAGACATGGGTCTGCATACATTTGAGTGCACTATATCTAGTATTCCTTTAGCCTTGCTTTCATTGTTGGGAAATTTATTCTTTGCATTCTTTCCTTATGCAATTCCTTTGCAAATTCCTTCATGCTTTTCCTGGATCTCTGGAATTCTATAGACTTCATTGCTTTCCATCGGTAGTGCTCTGTAGTGCACATGTGCAAGCCTTCGGTGCCATAGTTCACTTGGTTCTATTGAATCATGAACCAATGCTTATTCATGCTATCCCTTTAGCTTGTACACATCACCTTCTTCTTCCCCAATCATTGTTGCATCATCTATTGTCTTTCCTTTAGCCACATTAGAACTTGGCCATCGACAAATGCAAATCTCATTCCCTTTGCATCTAGTGCATAGACAGAGAAAAGATTCTTCTTCAATCTTGGAACATATAGCACATCCTTAATCTTTAAATATTTCTCGGAGTCTAGCTTGTATGAAGCTACTCCACTCCATTTCATGGGGTAATGATAATCATCCCCAAGTTTCACCTTGTGAGGTGACTCATGTTCAGTCATATTAACAAATGATTCTTTGTATCCCATCATGTGTTTAGATGCCCCGCTATCCACAAGCCAATCATTGCTTCCATGTGAGATAGTTCCAGTAAGTGCTTTGATTAGCACATACTCTTCTTCTGAATCATCCTTCTCTCTTATGAATCTTTTGTTTCTTGGTTCATCGTCTTCAGAAACATGAGCATGGTGTCTATTTTTCTTGATGGGACAATCTCTTTCAAGTGTCCCTTTTCATTACAAGTGTAGCATCAAACATTGGAAGGAACTCTCTTGATCTTCTTTTGTTTCTTTTCCTTCTTCTTGTTGTGATGATGGTTCTCCTTCTTCTCCTTCTTCTTGTAGTTCTTCCTGGTGTGAACTGTGACAGCTTGATCTTTAGTTGCTCCCATCTTCTCTCTCTTGTTACAAATCAAACTTCTTCTTGTGTGCATTCTTCTTAGAGTCAATTGAAAGAGATCAACTTCCTTCTAACAAATATTCTTTGAATGAATGAGTCCCATGATCTAGGGAGACCATTCAAGGTAGTCATTATAATTTCTCCTTCTTCGACATTCTCTTCAACTCTTTTAAGTTGTTCTTCGATTTGATCAACCCTTGTGAAGTATGACTATATAGTCTTTGAGTTATGTATCTTCACATTCTTCAACTTGTTCCTCAAATTCATCTTCTGGTTGATGTTCTTTCCTTTGAACATCTTTGTCAAAGAATCAAGTACACCCTTCAGTGTCTTGATTGATGACACATGGGGGATGAGGTGATCCTTCATTGAATCTACAATGACTCTCTTAGCTTTACCAAGTTCTTCTTATGAGTATCCTTAGCCTCATCTCCCTCTCGTTCTGGAACTTCTCCATTGATGTACTAATCCAAATCATTTACTTCAAGGATCAGCGAGATTCTGTACATCCATGCTCAAAAGTTACCAACCCCTCCAATATTGTCCTCAAGTTGATTATGGTGCATCATATTTTCAAATGACAACCTCAAATGGAAATAACAAAGATTTAGATCTTACCGATTTGAGGTGTCTAACCTGGTTCCACAACTTGCTGACCTAGGGTTTGTTAGAGAAACCCTAATTTTCCAAAATTTGAGTTTGGGAATTCTATTTGGACAGAAAGATGTGCCTCCTTGAGGTGAGTTGCTCAATAGGGTCCTTTCCTGAAGACTGAGGTGGTAAGCCTCTGAAACTTGATTCCCTAGTTTCTTCTAGCACAAGTGACAGGGTCAAAATTGAAACTTCTTCAAATCTGAAATTGCTTCCACCAAAACATGTGCCCTACTTAGGTGAGTTATCCTAACCCTCTTTTCTTGATGATCTGTGGAGAGAAGGCCTTGAACTAGGAATCCCTAGTTTCCACTGTTGCATAGTGCCTTCTTTCAGAGAAGCGCTGATACCATTTTAGTTTTTCTTAGATCTTATTAGCTTAGTTAGGATCTTTATCTGAAAGAATAACAAGTACAACAATATGCATAAGATATAACAGATACACAAGACACAAATATTTCACCAGGGAAACCATAAAGGAGAAAACCCCAAAAACTTACTCAGAATGGTATAGTCACAAAGATTGTGTCATAAGATGAACAATCCCAGTAATAATAAGNTCTATCTCTCCTCCTTCTCTCTCTCTCTCTCTCTCTCTCTCTCTCTCTCTCTCTCTCTCTCTCTCTCTCTCTCATGTGAACTTGAGTAAGTGTGAGGTATGTAAAAATGAGGGAGGGTACCTCCCTATTTATACTAATCAAGTGACTAACCGATTACATGACTGGGGCTGACCTCTTACACTAACAAGGACTACTTCTCCTAAAGAGACTACAAAAATATATTACATGTTGTTTCACTGGGGACTATTTCCCTGACTTACAACATAGGTTGTACCTCAAGGTCTATACACAATAATGACATCCTAAAAGGAGGTAAACACATCTCTAATGGGTGTACAACAACATACAATGATAATATACACCATAATATCTTTTGAAGTTACAAATACATCAACAGTTTTAGTGAAAAACAAAAGATGGGACCTTGAGGATGTGCATAGACTATAGAGCTTTGAATAAAAGAACCATTAAGAATCGATACCCCATCCCAAGGATTGATGAGTTAATGGATGAGCTACATGGGGCCAAATTTTTCTCCAAGATTGACCTCCATTATGGATATCATCAAATCCGGATGAGAGAAGAAGACATACATAAAACAACTTCCCTCTATCATTATGGCCATTTTGAATTCATAGCCATGCCCTTTGGCTTGACTAATGCACTTAGAAAATTTCAATATTTCATGGACATGGTATTTAGGGAGTAGCTCCGTAAGTACGTGTTAGTATTTTTTTATGATGTTCTAGTTTATAGAAAAAATAGGAAAGAACATCTACAACATTTAGAAGTTGTACTAACTATTATTGCAGACCAATCCTTATATGCAAAGTTGTCCAAACATGAGTTTGGAATGATTGAGTTGTTGTATCATGGCCATGTGATTGGACAAGAGGGAGTGAAGGTCCACCTGGAAAATATCCAAGTAATCACTAATTGGCCAAGTCCTAATAATGTCACAAAAGTGAGAGGATTCCCTGGAATTTGTACTTCCTATAGGAAGTTTGTCAAAGTATTTCTAAACTGGAAGCTCCCTTCATTGATCTCACCAAGAAAGGTGCCTTCAATTGATAAGAGGAAAATGGAAAGGTTTTTGATAGGATGAAACAAGATATGAGTGGTTGTATAGTTCTTGCTTTACCTGTTTTCACTCAGCCATTTGTGCTTGAGTGTGATTCCTCTAGGGAGGGTATTGGAGCAGTACTCAAGAAAAACAAGAATCCAATTGCCTTCGAGAGCATAAATTTGCAGTCCCATGAAAGACATTATTCCATATATGACAAGGAGATATTGGCCATAATGCATGCTTTGGCCAAATTCCAATAGTAATTGGTGGGAAGTAGATTTGTGGTTAAAACTAACCACAACAACTTGAGGTATCTCTTGACCCAAAAAGAGCTTAATGACAGAAAAAAAAAATGGACAAGTCAAGTTCAAGCTTATGACTTTGATATAGAGTAAAATAAGGGAAATATTAATGTAGTAGAAGATGCTCTATCAAGGAAACCAACCTTTTCTGCTATGGAGGTCCCTATCGATTGGAAAGTGAAATTATCTTTATAGTACTCTAGAAATAGATTTTCATGTGAACTTATAGCTGGAGCAATTAGAGATGACATGTATAAGGTAGTGGATGGGATAATCTACTATGAGGATAGGATTTACTTAGTATTAGGATCATATCTAAGAAAGAATATTTTGGAAGTTGCCCATGGTTCACCATTAGCAAGGCATCCTCGTTTTCTAAAAACTTACACAAAGATTAGGGACAGGTTTTATTGGAAAGGATCCAAGGATGATGTGTTGAGACATTTGAGGGAATGTAACATATTCCAACAGAATAAAGTCCATCACACTCATCAAGTTGGTCTACTTCAGCCACAACCCATTCCAAATGAAAAATGGGAAAGCATTTCAATGGACTTTATCATTGGAATACCCATGGTGTAAGGTAAGGATTGCATATATGTTGTAGTTGTCCGAATGAACAAGTTTTCACATTTATTTGTTGTTCCTTCTACCAACTCAGCAGCTCAAATTGCTGAATTTTTCTTTAAAGAAGTGTTCAAATTACATGCATTGCCAAAGATAATAATTAGTGATAGAGATAGTAATTTTACCAGTGCTTTTTGGCAAGAATTGTTTAAATTGGTGGGGACATAATTGAATCTCATTACAAGTTATCATCCCCAAAATGATGGCCAATCTGTGGCTAGAGGGTTATCTCAAAAATTATATCACAAGAAAGCAAAAGACATGGATAAGATGGTTGCATTTGGGATAACTTTTCTACAATACTACTTATCATATGTCGATAGGCATGTCTCTTTCAAGGACCTAGGTGTATATGAAGCCACAACTTATGTGAATCAAAATTTTGGAGAAAGTAGTGCACCAAAAGCTCAATATTAGATTAAAGAGAGTCAATATATCCTGAAGCCACTCAAGAAAAACTTGCATACTGCTTAAAACCAACAGAAAATGTATGCAGATAAGAACATGACTGAGAGGAATTTTCAAGGGAACGACTTAATCTATTTAAGATTGCAACCTTACATACAATCAACTTTGAAGGGTAAAGGAGCTGAAAATTTAAAAACTAGGTTCTATGGTCCATACAGGATAGTGAGGAAAGTAGGTGAAGTTGCTTATGCGATAGATTTTTTGGAGAATAGTAAGGTGCATAATGTCTTCCATGTTTCATGTTTAAAGAAGGCAATTGGGAAATAAGTAACAGTTTCAGCAGAGCTTCCACCTTTGGATGATGAAGGGAAGTTAATTTTGGTACCAGGTAAAATATGTAGACCAGAGAGAGGAAACTCAGGAATAGAACCATTAAGGAGTATTTAGTCTTGTGGAAAGGGATACCCAGTGAGGATTCCACATGGGAAAATGAATAGGTGTTGCAACATCCTGAAATACAATTGCTTCAGGACAAGCAATTTTTGGGAAGAGGGGATTGTAATGTCCCTCCTAATTGACCTACTAATGTTGTGTATTCTTAACCCCTAATGGTTGTATCCTAGGAGGGGTTAATTGTAAAAAAAAAAAAAATGAATGTGCAACTACTAGACTATGATGCAAGTTTTTAAGTTTTAATTAATATCATAATGATTTTAATAAATTTTATGCTAAGTAATGTCCTAGGTAACAAGGAGGGAGAATGAGGCCATGTGGACCATGATTTGTCAACCAAAAAAGGCAACCTGGAGCAAACCAAGAAAATACAAAAAATAAACCAAGCAAGAAGATAACAGCCTACCAAATTAGTCAGAAGAGAAAATCCAGGACAAAGAAGGCCACTGCAGAAAATTTGTCAAGATAAACAACAGGAAACTCTTGGAGGGTGCATATTATAAAAGAGAAAGAGGCAAGTCATTTAAAAAGGAAGGACGGGGCAGTTTCTAAAGAGGTAAAGGAAAGTCGGTAAAAAAGCACTAGGGTGCAGTTTCCAAAAAAGGTGAAAAGCCATGTCAGGGAAAAAACTGGAAAGCGGGAAAGTTTTTTCATTCACACATGAGGGCACATTGGTCAAGGTGGCTTGGGCATGAAGCTAACTTGCCTATATAAGAATGAGAGTGCAACCCTTTTCCAACTTTTGGTCATTGTGTTTTTGGTCTTGAGAGTTTGTTCTCAATGGTTGAGTGACATGCCTAAACTGAAGCTTTGGGTTGATTTCCCCTTAGCCATTATGTTCTGGATTTGTTCATCATGTCAATGCAGACATTTAAGAAGTGTTATTGTAGGTCTTGAAGCCATTTCCAACATAGTTAGATTTATATTGCAGATGTTGGGAGGTCTCCCATTCGTACCACATAAATATTCCTAGTCTTCTCTTCAATTCTGAGAGGCCTTGATGTTGGATATACAAGAAAGGATTGATGGATTCTACCCATTAATTATGGATAATACCAAGAACTAATATCGTATCCAGATATGTGCCATATATTTTGCATAGCTCGGCTAGTATCCCACTCTAAATTTCAAGGATTACTAGTCTTTCTCTCTTCTTATAATAAGTTTAATGTTAATGGATGTAACTCTGAGACTCCTATGAGATTTATTTCAGTCCTCGTTGGTCATAATTGATGTAATTAGTCATATCTGTAATTATTTCATAGATTTGAATAAGTTTGGTTAATTTTCATGAAGATTTCTAATATCTTGCCTAGAATTCAATGGGTAATTGACTAGTTAACAATTTTGAGTGAATTAATCAGTCTAAACATATCAAGTTTTTTTTCTTTCTATTCTAAACATTCACTAACATTCTAAGTAATATCTTACATTCCTAAAACTGAAGTTTAGTGACCCCCTTCTTGTGTTTGGAAAATCCAGAAGATGTGCCTATTGCATAATCCTAGAGACTAGTTTTTATAATGTGACCTTTAGGATTTATTTTTACTATTTATGATCTATTATAAACTTGAGAAAGATGATGTGAACACCCATTACAGAGTTTTAGAAGTATTCTTAAGCCTCTCATATCCACTGGTTGCTTGGAAACTGATTGTAAATGTTTTAGTTAGCACAGGTTGGGACTCCCAGAAGTCTGGTAGTAGACTTTAGTCAGGATGATGTTTGAAACATAAAAGGGCCCAACATCCATATGCTTAGGAAAATGAACAAACAATATCCTTCCTTTCCTTACTATTCTTACCTAAACCCTAGTTTAGTCCCTCGCTCATCTTGTTAATATGCCCACTTCCCAACTAGTTGTTTTAAATATTTGTGTAATAGAGTTAGTGAGCCTGAATTCCACCTTAGGTTCATTACATTTTCATACTAATATAAAGATATTTTAATGTGATTTTAGTTTTTGAGAAAGATTACGAAAATAACAAAGGATAAACAAGGTTTATTCAAAAAATGCCAATAGTGATGTCTATAAAAGTGTACAAGGAGATGGTCAAAGAAACAAACATCTTGCATCACAAGAGGAGCCATATCAACAACGTGCTTCAAATGTATGTAAACATAGATTTTTTCTAGTATGTACATATAATTAATAATTTTGGCATTAACTATTAATTTTCAATTGTTTTGTTGCAAAAAAAAAAATGGAACCCATTCAAAGCACCAGATAGGACAAAAATGAAAAAAAGGGTTGATAACAAATTTTGTGAATAATTGTGATTTCCTTATAATAACTTAAGATTCCATATTGGTTGTAGTCTTTCTATTTTAATTTTTTTTACACCGACCATCCTTGGATGCCTTCAAACAGGTGCTAACATACAAAGAATAACCACTTTGTTTCTGCAATTATGGATTGTGGATTGCGGAAATCTTCATGTTTCACTTTTGGCTTCCGTAATTTATTGTTCCGCAATTCCTATTCTGCAATTTTAAGGCCACAACTCTATTTTCATGATTGAGGATTACAGATTGTGGAAATCCCCATTTTTCATTTTTGACTTCCGCATTTTCCCTCCCACAAGTCCTGTTCCGAAACTTTTGCAACTGTTGATTTCTTGCGGATTCATCCCTAACCGTTGATTTGAGATCAAATGTGGGATTTTTTTGCAGCGTCCGATCTTTTGTGGATTGCGGATAGCAAGTTGCAGAAACTCTCACTTCCACAGTTTCCCTTCCACGTTTCCTTTTCTGCGGATTCTTTCTCGGCCGTTGATTTTTTGCGGATTACGGATTGCGGGTTGTGGAAAACCCAAATTTCTAATTTTAACTCCAGCAATTTCCCTTGCGCATTTCTTGTTCCGCAATTATCTGAGCCGTTGTTTTTTTTTGCGGATTTATTATTGACCATTGATCTGAGATTAGATGCGGATCTCATCTTATCTTTGCGAATCCATTATCTTCCTTTCACTTTTCTCTTGTGGGATTTTTTCTGGAACTTCATATGTTTTGCGGCTTTGTTCTTGATCATTGATTTGCTATCTCCAGCGGAACTTCACTTAACCTTGTGGATTTCTTATCTTTCATTCATGTTCGATTCGTGAGTATTTCCCTGCCATCGATCCATCTTCATGTGATGTTCTCAATCGTCCAATCTTTGCTAAAACCTAACCGTGGACCAATAGGGAACTGAGAAAATTTCTTCTCGAGCTTAGATTAATTGTAACTATTTTTCCTAAGAAAGTACTATTCACCATCATTAATTTATATAAGAATCAACACATATATTTAAACTTGCAATTGAGAATGCGTAACGAAATAGGTGGCAAGGTGATTAGTTGCAGTGTTGTTGGTAGATTATTGTTGCTTTAATATGAAGAAAGAGAATTTTCACATAATCTTGTTTAAATGTATTTCTAGTTCAGATTTGTTCTCATTTTGTTTTCATTTATATATCACAGGTATTATTTTACACCAAGTTAGATTGCATCATTAAGGAGAGCGTGAAGCATACGCGAGCAAGAAATTTTTGTCTAAGAAGTGGCACACGTGGAGACATAGCAACCTTACTGGCACTTGAGTTGATCGCTTGAGAAGCTAACGCATGGGCCGTGTGTATTTCCAGTAGGGCAAGGCGCACAGATTTTGTTTCTTATGATACCATTTGTATTCTCCCATGTAAAGCACCAAGGACAAATTGTGGGAATTTCTAGGGTTAGGGTAGATCAAAGGTCACAAAGTGACAAACTCAGATTGTACTAAATAGGGGTGCAAAGTAAAATAGGACTTTTCACTAGCACAAAGAGGGCTGGATTTATTTGTAACAAAACAAATTTTCGGCTAATAAAGGAGGACCTACTTGTTGGGAAAGGCCACACAGAGATATTGCTTGAAGTGTGTGGGATGTTTAATGTGGAAATACTTCCTCTTGCATTCGTAACACCTATTGTGAGATCGTTCTAGCTATTATCAATTACTTCTTTGGTGATGAATGATTTTGCTTTCCATATAAATGTCTATGTAAAATGAGTAATAAATTGCTTTATCGTATGAAAGCTATCTTTGGTATTCTTTTTGTTGTAAATGGGAATATTGTGTTGGAACAACTATCTGTTAGACTTATATGATCATTTTCAGTATATTGCTCTAAATTCTAAATTTGCTCCCCATGGGTATAGGATAGATTAGCTTAGTCTTAGATTTAAAAGAGCAATTGAGAAAGAAGGAATGGTAAGACGAGAGGTAAGAACCTATGCATCACTTGTGAGGTTTATGTTTATCAATTGTATGCATTTAGTTTAGGCACTTACATCTCATATTTAAAAGAAAATTACATAAACTGTGGACCAGGCCATAACCGGAAAGATTCAAACAACTTAATCTATAGTAGTTGGACTGTTAACCTAACGGATTCCCCACAACAAACAGTGGACAATCTACTTGGGATTGTTTACCGGGGATAATCACTACTATCAGTACCTGGGATTTTTCTAGGCATCAATAGATTTGGTGCTAAAAGGATGGCCATTGGTGCATGGCTGGAAAAGGAAATCCGTTTTTCAGAGAATATTACACTGGAACAATATCTGAAACTACTTTTCCTAAATATTTCATTCTTGAATCTGAAGAACCAGAAAGGGAAGTTCCGAAGAAGAGAATTCATAACCTTCATACGATGTCCCATTCAAAGAAGTTGATCACTTTCAAAGGCATAAAAGATCTTATGTTAAGAAACTTAGAGGATTGAAAGTAATCCCTGCGTTAACAAGAAGCCAAGCTCCCAAGAAAGCAATCTCTTATACTCAGGATTTGATCCTTGTATAAAATTTGGAAGAAATGGTGGATCTATCTATCCAGGAAATAATTCAACCTCTTGATCAGTTGGGACCAGAGTCTCCTACATCTCAATTTTTCCCACATACTCAACCGCAATCTCCACTTCGAGTTATGGCTGTTGTAAACCAACCTGCATGGAGAGCCAGGACACCACTTAACTTGGTTGCACCTTTACATGATCTACCCAAGTACCCAGAACGAGTGCTACTGGAGTTTGATCCTGGAAGGGGTGTATTCGCTGAAGATCATCTGATTTTCTTTTACCTTGCACTAACTCTTCTCAATGTTGATCATGAAGACGTTGTCTACAGACTGTTCCCATTTACTTTCGAGCCCAGAGCATCTGCATGGTATTTCAGCTTATAGTCTAACTCGATAGAAAACTGGGATACTTTTGAAAGAATTTTTAGAATTAAATTTGGAAATCTGAAAACCATAGCCACACTTATGAAAGAGTTATTGTCTATGAAGATGGAAGAGAAAGAAAACGTCCAGGATTTCAATCAAAGGTTTACTACTCTTTTAAATAGTTTTAGTGTTGCAACTAAACCAACCGAGGAATATTTGGTAGAGTATTATAATACAACACTATACCCACCTATAGAAATGTTTGTGAAAAGGGCAGTTAAACCCACACTAATAGAAAACTATAAAGAAGCCAAAAAGGTGGAAGTTGATCTTGATAGTATAGCGAAGCATACTTCGGAACCAGAAGTGAAAACAACCAATAAGAAACCTTTGTTGTTAACTATGCCCAAAGAAGAACACTCAAATGAGTTAGATAATGTGGTCAAAATGGTACATAAGTTATCAAACAAGATAGTCGACTTAGAAAAGGAGAAAGGAGCTAGTTCATCTAGAAATCCATTCAACCCTTATTACTAGAAAAGGGAAGAAAGTTGACAGCCCAAACCGCCTCTAATTAATTCTGTTGTTTTAAATTTTAATGAAGTAGGCATGGATCATTTCTGTAGTTGTCATCAGGAACATCATTCTGGTAAAAGCTGTCCATAGTGGATAAATTCAATGACTTTGGTTATGAATCAATTTCTAGATGCCCAGTTGGAAGGTCCAGAAGAAGAGGAAGACAAGGCAAGTGAACCTGAAGAGACAAATGAAAAAACCACAATGGTACTATGGGATTGGGCACCCACATTGGGATTAAACGAAGATGAGAAGAATGAGGAAGTCCAAGTATCATCAGTTAATGATACAACTAGGAGTAAAGGACCGGTGGTGGATAAAAGCTTAGTGTTGCCTAAAACAAACAAGATAAAAGAATCCATGACGAAAATTATCAACACTACTCAAATACAACATAAGGTTAATCCAGAAAACATGAAGGAAACTAGCCTAGTAATTCATAAACCTGTGAAAACTTTGGAAAACAAAACAAAAAATACTAAAGAGTATAACATGGGATATGATATTGTGGAAAATATCAAGAAAACAAAAACAAATATCTCTTTATTTGAATTATGTAATCTTCCTCAGCAAAGAAAGAAACTATTGAAAGCTTTTGACCCGCAACCAAGCGGTACTTCAGAAGACATCGAGTCAGATACTAAGATCATTGGTGGTAAGTCGAAATATCAGACTTTGCCTTTCTTGTTAACACTTGAAATTTTTAATCCAAATGTGCATAATTGTTTGGTAGATTCTGAAGCCTCATCCAATGTTATGCCACTGTCTATTTGTAAGAAGATTAAAGGCCAACCAACACCATCCCCCTCTCAGGTCATTCAACTGGATAGGTCTGTTGCTAAGGTTATAGGGGAGATGAAATATGTGTTAATTAGACCGTCTATGTATGCTAGAGTATGTCAATTCATAGACATCATGGTGGTAGACATACCTTAGGCTTATGGATTAATATTGAGCAGGAACTGGTCCACGAAACTTAATAGTTATTTTGCAACTAATTGGTCTCACATGCGACTGCCATACCAAAACAGTCAAAATCAGATTAAGATAATGAGGGAACCACATATGAAACATAAAGTGACTTAGTTGGAAGGAAAGAACAAACCAATGAATTTCTCATCTTCATCTTTGGGAAATTACTTTTTAGAGCTTAAAACATAGAATTATCAAGCCGAAGAAGTCAACAAGAATCAGATATGTAGTCTGATCTCCTTCGATTTTCATGGACTGATGATATTGACTGTAATATAGTAGACTTAGTTACTAATGTAGGAGACGCTGCTAACTCTGTAGATTTAGATGATAGATTTTGGGTTTTCTATTTTGATGGTTCTAAAACATAAGAGGGATCAAGGGTTGGTTGTGTCCTTGTTGATCCTAAAAGAAATAAACATTTCCTCTCTTGTAGACTAAAGTTTGAATGTACAAATCTCTAGTTCAAGGTCAGAAGAAAGACTGAGTTAAAAGTAAAAGATTTGAAAGTTTTTGGTGATTCTGAGATAGTTGTTAGGCAAATAAGAAACACCATTCATTGTTTATCTCCACATCTTAAAGGGTACCAGTCTCAGGTATGGGATTTGATTTCGCACTTCAATGCTTTCAATATAAATGCAGTACCTAGAGTACAAAAAACTACAGCTGATTTATTAGCTACTTCTGCATATAGATTGGTACCAACTAATAACAAGTGTTTTATTGAATTGATTTTCAGGCCATCGATACCAGACAATGTCACAAATATGAGGGTGTTCGATGATGATGACAAGATTATCATTTTTTTACGAATGAAGAATATTTTAAAGAATCAATAATTGATGAAGAAGAACATTTGTTAGGTTTACAAAATGAAGATGCAGTTGAGGGAAATTTCATGCCTAAAGGGGTAATAACCCTCGAAGGGATGTTTGATTTGCAGAGTAAATTCTAGAAAATGTTAGTTTTTCAACATTTAAGCTAGCATTATGTTAGGATCTTTACTGAGAGAATAACAAGTACAACAATCAAAACACAAGAGACAATGAACACAATGTTTTTGATCGGGGAAACCATAAATGGAGAAAACCCCGCAACTTCCTTAAAGATAGAATCACCACAAGATGTAAAACCCCAAAACAATAAGATGCACTCCCAACAGCAGTAGTCTTCTTCTTCTGTCTAGTCCCAATATTTCCTTCCTCACTAATGCACCACACTTGAGTGAGTGAGTGATGTGTAGTACAAGTGATAAATGGAGAGACTCTCACTCTCTATTTATATTCTTCCGTTCACTTGAAGTGCACTTAATCATGTCGGCCCAACTTAACAATTACTTACTAGAGCCTACACCTTAATGAGTGTATAATAACTCTACTGCCCCAAAACTGTGGGGACTTCCACAATGACTTGACAAGACTTGTTTACATTATTAATCCTCCCGATCGGAACATCGGGGCATGACAACATGACTCAAATACATAATAGAAACATCCCGGAATAAACATCGGATTACAATATACATAGAAGAATACATTCCGAAGTTACAAATACATCAACACTCCCTCTTAACTAGGAAGGTATTCTTTCGAAACGATTTTCAACACTGGTCTTCTTCTCTGTAACAACTGGATCATCTTCGTCTTCAAGTCATCTTCATCTTCGGATCTGGATCATCTCTCGATCTAGATCGTCATAGAACATCATCACTGGATCTGGATCATCACTCGATCTGGATCATCATCACTGGACTGGATCTGGATCATCACTTGATCTGGATCTGGATCTGGATCATCTCTCGATCTGGATCATCACTACTGGATCTGGATCATCACTCGATCTGGATCTCTCAGAGTCATCATAACTGGATCTGGATCATAGCTCGATCTGGATCATCTCTGGTCATCATCATGTGTGTACTATCTTGTCATAGGAAGTTCGACAGAGCCAGCCCTTTTTCATGCTGGTTGTAGGCCTAGCCACCAGGTAGGTCTTCGTCGAGCACTTACATCTGACCTGCTCATCAGAAAGGCACGCCCAGCACTCACATCTGATCATGTAGTAAACTATAATCACATCAGAAAGGCCCAGCACTCACATTCACCAGCATCATAGGACATCACATCACTAACATCTGTGAAATGGCTCTGCACTTATATCTGACCTACTCATCAGAATGGCACATCCATCCAGGTGGGAACACATCCTACCACAGTGATGAATGACTCTCACCCAGGCCGGAACTCATCCTACCACAATGATGAAAGCTTTCCACACATTCACCCAAGCCAAAACACATCCTACCACAATGATGAATGACTCTCACCCAGGTCGAAACTCATCCTACCACAATGATGAAAGATTTTGTGCACTCACATCTGACCTGGTAGGAACTAAATCCTACACCCTCATCAGAATGGCCCCTAGTCCCTGACTGAGCTACCTGGTAACGGACCAGGCGCCTCCACTCTCTTGGAGAGTGGCAGTTGCCCTTACATCTGTCCTACTCGATATAATGGCCAACACTCACATCTGACATGGAAGGAACTAAATCCTTTAGCCATGAACAGAATGGTTCAGCCCTTACATCTGACCTGCTCATCAGAATGGCTCTCTCAGTACCTGACTGAGTGTTCCTGGTAACTGACCAGGTGCCTCCATTCCCAGAATGGAAGTCAGCACTCATATCTGACATGGAAGGAACCAAATCCTCTCACCATGACAGAATGGCTCAGCCCTTACATCTGACCATGGAAGGAACCAATCCTCTCACCATGTCAGAATGGCTATGGGTCTCATCACTTTCTCTTGGAGGGAACCTCGATCTGGAGAACACCAAGTCTCTCTCTGAAGTACTCAAACTTCAGCCTAGCCAATGGCTTCGTCAATACATCGGCTATCTGTACCTCCGTCGCAACATACTGGAGCTTCACTGCTCCTCTCTGCACCATATCCCTGATATAGTGATACTTGATCTCGATATGCTTCGACTTGTCATGGAACACTGGATTCTCTGATAAATTCACGCAACTTTGGTTGTCACAATGTATACAAGTAGCATCCAACTGGAGATCAAATATATTAGACAGTAGCTTCCGCAGCCATACTGCCTTACAACCAGCTGAACAAGCTACGACATACCCTGCTTCAGCTGTACTCAGTGCCACACATGATTGCTTCCTGCTAAACCAAGAGATCACACCTGATCCCATACTGAAGCAACATCCTGAAGTACTCTTCCTGTCGTTGGCACTGCCTGCCCAATCTGAATCAACATAACCTTCCAGGTTAATCTTCTGATTCACATCGTACTTGAGCCCATAATCAACTGTACCCTTCAGGTACCTCAGAATATGCTTTGCAGCAGTCAAGTGGACACTTTTCGGATCTGTCAGGTACTGGCTCAAGGTGTTCACAGCAAAGCAAATGTCTGGTCTCATGTTTGTTAGGTACATCAATGACCCAATCATCTGACGATACATCGTAGCATCAACCGACTCTGATTAAGCATCACTCAATAGCTTCAGGTTTGATGCCATAGGTGTGGCCATAGCCTTGCAGTCCATCATCCCAAATCTCTTCAGGATCTCTACTGCATACTTCCCTTGTCCAAGGAAGATTCCATCTGTACTCTGCCACACCTTCATACCTAGAAAGTAATGCATCATCCCCAAGTCCTTCATTTCGAACTCAGCAGCAAGCTTTCTCTTTGTATCAGTAATCAACCCATCTGTACCTGTCACAAATAGATCATCTACATATAGTAGGAGCATCACTGGGTTGCCATATTCAACATTGTAGTAAAGGTTGGAATCTGCTTTACTCTTGGTAAAGCCCATACTAGATAGAAAGCTATCAATCCTGCCGTACCAGGTCCTGAGTGCCTGTTTCAAACCATACAGGGCTTTCTTCAATCTGCATACATGAGATTCTCTGTCACGTGTCTCAAATCCGAGTGGCTGTTCTACATACACTTCCTCTTCTACTACACCATTCAAGAAGGCAGTCTTGACATCCATCTGGTGTATCTTCCATTTCATTACTGCAGCCAGAGCAAGTACTGATCTAATGGAAGTGCATTTGGATACAGGTGCAAAGGTCTCTTCATAGTCTACTCCCTCTTTCTGAGAGAATCCTCGAGCTACAAATCTTGCCTTATACTTTTCAATGCTGCCGTCTGCAGCATGCTTGATCTTGTAGATCCATTTGGAAGTGACAACTGACTTCCCTTTTGGTCTTGGGACAACATCCCAAACATCATTCTTCATGATTGATTGATATTCTTCGATCATAGCATCCTTCCATTCTTTCTGTCCTGCCACTTCTTCATAACTAGAAGGTTCTTTATCAATAAAGTCACCTAGTAAAGCTACATACCCGGAATTAGATCTGGTCCTCTTTCTTTCTTTGTGATTCTCTTCTGGAGCCCCATATCTTTCTGCACCTTGGATAATTTCACGTACCCAAGCAGGTTTCCTCTTATGAGGATTCTTCTCCAGAGGTGGATCTACAGGTATTTCTGGTTCCTCGAACTCTCGATCTTCTTTTTGAGCTTCTTTGTTCATGATTGTATCATGAATTTTGGGTACTTCTGCTTCCGCTTCTTCAGGTTCTTCAACAGGTCTCTTTCTGGATTTGTTATAAGCTATGCCTTCATCAAATGTCACATCCCTGCTGATGTCAATCTTCTTGTATCCTGGGAAGTAGATTCTACAAGCCTTCGAGCTTTCAGAGTATCCCACAAATATGCCCTTCTTTCCTGAAGGATCTAATTTTGTTCTCTTCTCTTTTGGAATGTGTATGTATACAAGGTAGCCGAATATTCTGAGATGGCTGACTTCTGTTTTCTTGCCAGAGAAGACTTCTTCAGGAGTCTTGTTCTCGAGTACTCTATGTGGAGTACGGTTCTGCACATACACCGCTGTTCTGGCAGCTTCAGCCCAAAAATGCATAGGTAGATCTTGATCATGAAGCATAGCTCTTGCAGCTTCCATGATAGTTTTGTTCTTTCGTTCTGCAATCCCATTCTGTTGTGGATTATAAGGAGTGGACAACTCCCTCTTAATCCCTGATTCTTTGCATAGCTCCTTGAATTCATTTGAAGTGAATTCTCCACCATTATCTAAACGAATGGTCTTGATCTTCTTTTCAGTATGGTTCTCGATCAAGGCTTTGAATTCCTTGAACTTGCTGAATACTTCATCTTTGTTCTTCATAAAATAAATCCATGTCTTTCTAGAAAAATCATCAATAAAAGAAACATAGTATGCATACCCGCTAAGTGAGTTTGATGACATAGGACCGCATACATCGGAGTGGATGATTTCTAGAATGCTTTTGGCTTTGCTTTCGCTACTTGGAAATGTCTTCTTTGTATTCTCTCCTTTCGCACATCCTTTGCAGACCCCATCATGTTTAGCTTGAATTTCTGGAAGACCTTCGACAGCTTTACTTGCAATAGGCGGTGCTCTGTAATGCACATGTGCAAGTCTTCTATGCCAAAGCTCATTTGGCTCTACTGTGTCATGGAGCAAGGCTTGTTCTGGATGGTCCTTTAATTTGTACAAGCCTCCTTCTTGTTCTCCAATCACTACCGCATCATCGATAGTCTTTCCTTTTGGCCACATGATGACTTGACCATCTATGAATGCCACCCGCATTCCTTTTGCATCCAATGCTGAAATGGACAGAAGGTTCTTCTTCAGTCCTGGCACAAACAACACTTCTTTCATTGTTAGAGACTTACCAGATTCTAGCTTGTATGAAGATTCCCCACTACCTTTTATTGGATATTGGTAGTCATCTCCAGTTTCACCTTGTGTGGTGATTCATGTTTTGACAGTCTTACAAAGGATTCCTTGAATCCCGTCATGTGTTTGGAAGCCCCACTGTCTATAAGCCAATCATCACTTCCATGAGTAATGTTACCTGTGAGAGCTGATATCAGAACATATTCATCCTCGCTTGAAGAATCTTCACTTTCATATCTAGATCTCTTTCTGGATGGTTCATCATCCTCTGCAGCATGAGCATGATGTCTTCTTTTGTTGCTCTTCTTTACTATCTTCTATTTGTGAGGAAAATCTTTTGCAAAGTGTCCTGCTTCATCACAAGTATAGCATATGACCCTAGACATATCTCTTCTAGTATTATCTTTGTAAGAATGCTTACCTCTGGAATGATGAGACTTCTTTCTTTTTGACTTGGAGTGAGACTTGGAGCGCACTGTAAGAGCTTGGTCTTCACTTCCCATCTTCTCTTCCCGAGCTGCTATCCGAGCTTCTTCTTGAAAGCATTCTTCCCATAGTCTGTTGAATTTGACTAACTTCTTTCTAGCATAGATTCCTTGAATGAAAGCTAGCATTATGTTAGGATCTTTACTGAGAGAATAACAAGTACAGCAATCAAAACACAAGAGACAATGAACACAATGTTTTTGATCAGGGAAACCATAAATGGAGAAAACCCCGCAACTTCCTCAAAGATAGAATCACCACAAGATGTAAAACCCCAAAATAGTAAGATGCACTCCCAACAGCAGTAGTCTTCTTCTTCTATCTAGTCCCGGCATTTCCTTCCTCACTAATGCGCCACACTTGAGTGAGTGAGTGATGTGTAGTACAAGTGATAAATGGAGAGACTCTCACTCTCTATTTATATTCTTCCGTTCACTTGAAGTGCACTTAATCATGTCGGCCCAACTTAACAATTACTTACTAGAGCCTACACCTTAATGAGTGTATAATAACTCTAGTGCCCCAAAACTGTGGGGACTTCCACAATGACTTGACAAGACTTGTTTACATTATTAATCCTCCCGATCGGAACATCGGGGCATGACAACATGACTCAAATACATAATAGAAACATCCCGGAATAAACATCGGGTTACAATATACATAGAAGAATACATTCCGAAGTTACAAATACATCAACAGAAACCAGCCAATGTGAAAACGAATAGTTCATGAACGCAATATGAGCTGGTAAATCTGGGAACAGAAGTTGAACCCAAATATGTTAACTTGGGAAAATGTTTCTCACCTAGGGAAAAATGTGAGTTCATCAAGTTGTTTCGACAGTATAAAGATATTCTCACATGGATGTATCAGTATCTGAAGAATTATGATACTCACATTATCTAGCATGTGATTCCAATCAAAACAGGCGTAAAATCATTTCAGCAACAACTCAGAAAGATGCACTCGAAGTTGGAACTTCTGATATAAAATGAAATAAAGAAGTTACTGGATGCAAAGATCATTTTCAGGGTTCGACACTTGGAATGGGTGGAAAATTTAGTTCTAGTAAGAAAGAAGTCAAGAGAGACAAGGTTGTGTGTTGACTTTAGGAATCTAAAAAGAGCTTCAGATAAAGATAACTATCCAGTTCCACCAATGGAATAGATTTTACAAATGGTTTCGGGCTTATAATTGTTCTCCCTATTAGATGGATTTTCAGGTTATAATCAAGTGTTAGTGGTCGAACATGACCTATTAAAGACAACATTTCATACAAAGTGGGGAACATTCGCTTATAGAAGAGTGCCTTTTGGCCTCATGAATGTTGGAGCCACATTTCAGAAGGCCATGGATATTGCATTCAGAGGTTTGACTGGGGATTGTGTAGTAATATATCTAGATGATGTAATAGTTTTCTCCAAGAGAAGAGAAGACCATGTTTTTCATTTGAAACATATTTTGACTGTTGTAGAAAATATGGTACACCTCTGAACCCAAAGAAGAATATCTTCGCATTTCTTGAAGGAAAATTGTTGGGTCACATCATCTCAAACAAGGGAATCCCAATAGATAGAGAGAGAGTTGAGGCTATAACTCAGATTTCCATGCCCCATAATAAGAAAGCTATGCAATCGTTTATGGGCACAACAAATTTTGTTCGAAGGTTTGTCCCTGATTTTGCTCAAATTGTGAAACCTTTGGAACAAATGGTGAAGCAAAGTGTACAGTTCAAGTGGGATGACATCGAGAAATTTGCCTTTATAGATATCAAGACAGCAATAGCTCATGCACCTTCCTTGAGGAGTCCAGATTTTGAAAAGGAGTTTATTCTATATACCTTTGCTTTAGACAACTCTCTCGCAACAGTGCTTATGCAGAAAGGAGAATTGGGAGATGAATACCCAATATCATTCATGAGCACTGGATTACAAGGCATGAATTGAATTACCCAGCTATGGACAAACAAGCGTATGTAGTATTTAAGGTAGTAAAACAATTCAGACCTTATATTTTAAAAAATAGAACAAAAGTTATAGTCCCTCATCCAGTTGTTAGGTCTCTTTTTGTGCAGAAAGATTTGGGTGATCGAAAAGGAAATTGGGTGACTTCCCTATGGGAGTATGACCTAGAATTCAAACCAGCCACCATTATCAAAGGTCAAGGGTTGTGTAATTTGCTAGCAGAAAATCACGCTGATAAAGATCTTGATTGGGAGAATGAAGCTGAATTGAACTTGATTGATGTATGTACTATATTTACTACTCCTGGATCTTGGTATAGAGATCTGGTGAACTAACTTCAATAAGGATATATGCCAGAGCATTGGAACTCCAAATAGAGAAGGGTGCTTTGTTTGAAGTCAACCTCTTATCAAATAATTAATGGAGTACTGTTCAAAAAAACTATGATGGAGTTTTTCTCAAATGTCTGGAAAGAGAGGATGCCTCTAAAATAGTCAAAGAATTGCATGACGGACCTGCAAGAGGACATTATTCTGGGGATGCCATAGCTCATAAGATACTTAGAGTTGGATATTATTGGCCAACTTTGTTTAAAGATTCCCATGCCTGCAACGAAGTGAGATTTATGTCAGAGAAGTGGAGGCATACTTCCAAAAGCAGCAGGACCGTTACAACCTGTTATTATCTCAGAACCATTCGAACAGTGGGGTATAGATGTTATTGGAGAAATCAACCCAAATTATTCATTGCAACATCAGTATATCCTCACCACTACAAATTATTTTACATGATGGGTGGAGGCGGTCCCTTTGTGCAAAGTAAAGGAGGATGCAGTCATCAAGCTCTTGCAAGAGAACATCATAACCAGGTTTGGGGTTCCAATTTCCCTTGTTTTTTTATAATGCATCCTATTTTTCATCTATCAAAATAACTGAATTTTCTTGTGAAAAGGGAATAAAAGTGCATTATTCAGCAAACTACTATCCACATGGAAATGGTTTAGTAGAATCAACAAATACAAATCTCATTCGAATCTTAAAGAAGACTGACATTGAAAATCAAAGAAGTTAGCACACAGCTCTTCCTAATGCATTATGGGCAGATAGGGTTACCCCGAAGAATTATTTAGGAGTCTCTCCCTATACTCTTGTCTATGGAAAAGAAGCCATTTCCCCCCCAAACATTCTGCTCCCGTATTCGCAGTTAGCTCAAGCCTGAAGAGGATCTGGTAGCTAAGTTTTATAAGCCCGAATTAATATTCTATTAAAACTTGAAGAATCACGAAGAAATGCTAAATATAAATTCAACCAACATCAAGTTATCATAAAAGATGGTTTGACAAAAGAAAGTCTTGTACAAGAAACTTTGATGTAGGAGACCTAGTTCTAAAATGGGATAATCTGCACGAGGAAAAGGGAAAACACATGAAGTTCCAACATTTATGGATTATCTCCTATCTAATCGCTGAGAAGCTTGGCCCTTCAACTTACAAGATGCAAAATTTACAAGGACAAGAAGAAAGTCTTCCTACAAATGGCCTCTTTCTCAAACATTACTTCACTTAAGTTGTAGGAACCCTTTGAACATAATTAAAACTTTTATTTCCTTAAGTCCTTTCTAGTATGTTGTTCTTTTTTTATTTGCCTTGATTCATAATCCTTGTTTGTTTGCTTTTAATAAACCAGCTTGATCTTTTGGCTCTTGGGAGTATAGCAATATGATTAAACTCAAAGATCTTTGAAAGACATGAACTATTTATGGGAAGGAGCAAGTGGTAAAGTTCGATCAATATGAGATTCTTTAACTGTTGACAGATGATAGAAAATGAAGGTAAGCTTCAAGCCCAAATTTGAATCATCACAACCCTTGTGAAATAACTAAGACTCATGAGGTCCAGAGTACTATCTTGGGGTTCCATCTATTCTCACATTAATACCTATCTCAGGAAGCATAGCATCATGGACCCACAGACAAGAAGCAGGTCTGATAGATGTATGGCATTCAAAATAATCCCATGCTACAAATCAAAGAGGCCAAAAGGATCATATTGAAAATTCAAAATTATGAAATATTCAGTCTTCAATTAAAGAAAGGATGTTGAAGAAATAAATCATCAAATCAAAAGGGTTGTCAAGATAGAAAATATCAGCAAGGTTCTTCTCTTCCCGTGAGCATGATAAGCAGACAAATTTATCACTCACACAAAAGGACATTATGGATGGAAGAACCAGTACCAAATTCTCAAAGTAAAAGAAGTAATCAAGGAAGACTCATAAGACATTTTCAATCATAAAGAAAGCATCAAAAGAATGCTTATAGCATGGGAGCGAGGAACAAATGAATACATTTGTCTTACTCTGTTACAATCCTCTGGAGTCTTATCTAGTGGCAACTTAAAAACAAGGAGTAAAATTAATTTCATACTCTAGCCCTAGGAGAGTTATCAGGACTCTGATTTCCCGGTTACCCTACTCCCAAAGGAATGGTATCAAATGTGGTGCATGAAAGTTACATCCCCGAATAAATTTGGTTTGAAGAAGTATCAGGAAATACATTGAATAAAGTGTTGAACATTCACATTATAGTACCATGTAGCAATTTCATTCAAAGAGATTTTTTTTCTAGAGATTTGTGTTCACTAGGCAATCACGAATTGTTGTTGCTGCAACTGCTTCCCCAAAATAATTGATTTTTTAGGGACCTCCTTCTATTTTATTTATTTATTTTTATTATTTTGAAAGCACACTTACACTAGTTTCCCAACCCAGGTAAGCCTTCCCTGCACACTTAGTTTTTAAAAGCTTGAGCAAAAGAGATTTCCGCAACCTCAGTCTTCTCACAAGCCATTTCGGGTTGCGGAAACTCTCACTTCCACAATTTCCCTTCTGCATTTCCTTTTCTATGAATTCTTTCCCAACCATTGATTTTTTCCAGATTGCAGATTACAGGTTGCGAAAAACCCAGATTTCTAATTTTAACTCCTGTAATTTCCCTTCCGCAATTCTCTGAGCCGTTGTTTTTTTTGCGGATTTATTCTTGACCGTTTATCTGAGATACACGGATCTCATCTTATCTTTGCAGATCCGTTATCTTCCTTGCACTATTCTCTTGTGGGATTTTTTATGGAACGTCAGATGTTTTATGGCTTTGATCTCGACCATTGATTTGATATCTCCAGCGGAACTTCACTTAACCTTGCAGATTTCTTATCTTTCATTCATGTTCACATCGTGAGTCTTTCCACGCCATCGATCCATCTTCATGTGACGTTTGGAGTCGTCCAATATCTGCTAAAACTTGACCATGGACCAATAGGAACTGAGAAAACTTCTTCTCGGGCTTAAATTAATTGTAGTTTTTTTGCCTTAAAAAGTATTATTCACCATCATTAATCTGTATAAGAATCAACACATATTAATAAACTTGCAATTGAGAATGCGTAACAAAACAGGTGGCAAGGTGATTAGTTGTAGTGTTGTTGGCAGATTATTATTGCTTTAATATGAAGAAAGAAAAGTTTCACAAAATCTTGTTTAAATGTATTTCCAGTTCAGATTTGTACTCATTTTGTTTTCATTTATATATCACATGCATTATTTTACACCAAGTTAGATTGCCTCGTTAAGGAGAGCGTGAAGCATACACAAGAGCAAGAATTTTTTTACTAAGAAGTGGCACATGTGGAGATGCAACAACCTTACTGGCACTTGAGTCGATCGCTTGAGAAGCTAACGCATGGGCCGCGTGTATTTCGAGCAGGGAAAGGCCCGCATAGATTTGATTTCTTATGAAACCATTTGTATTCTCCCAAGTAAAGCACCAAGGACAAATTGTCGAAATTTCTAGGGTTAGGGTAGATCAAAGGTCACAAAGTGACAAACTCAGATTGTAATAAATAGGGGTGCAAACTAGAATAGAAGGACTTTTTGCTAGCACAAAGAGGGCTGGACTTATTTGTAAGAGAACTATTTTTCTGCTAATAAATGAGGACTTACTTGCTGGGAAAGGTCGCATAGAGTTTTTTCCTGAAGTGTGTGGGATGTTTAATGTGGAACTACTTCCTCTTGCATTCCTAACACCTATTGTAAGAGTGTTCTATCTATTATGAATTACTTCTTTGGTGATGAATGATTTTGCTTTCCATATAAATGTATATGTAAAATGAGTAATAAATTGCTTTATCATATCATAGCTATCTTTGGTATTCTTTCTGTTGTAAACGGTAATATTGTGTTGGAACAACTATTTGTTAAACTTGTACAAACATTTTTAGTATATTAATCTAAATTCTAAATTTGCTCCCCGCGGGGATAGGATAGATTAGCTTAATCTTAGATTTAAAAGAGCAATTGAGAAAGCAGGAATGGTAAGACGGGAGGTAATAACCTACGCATCACTTGTGAGGTTTTTGTTTATCAATTGTATGTATTTAGTTTAGGCACTTTCATTTCATCTTTAAAAGAAAATTACATAAACAGTGGATTGGGATGTAACCAGTAAATATTCAAACGACTTAATCTACGGTAGTCGGACCATTAACCGAACGGATTCCCCACACCAAACGATGAACGATCTAATTGGGATTTTTTACCGAGGAGAATCCCTACTATCGGTACCTGGGATTTCTCTAGGCATCAATAAGAGTATAAGAGGTAAACTTCATATCATATCGATGCAAGGACAAAATGCAAATCTTATCCAAATTCTGTATGTTCCATTATTCGAGATTAGAATCAAGTAGCTCCAACTTAATTAAGGAAGATCAATGTTAGATCTTTTTCCCAGTTTTAAAGCATCACACTCAACAAACAGTTCCATATTTCAAGGTTGATGGATCATCAGGCAAAGATCAACCCAAGATTCTAGGGTATGAGTTGTGCAATTCATTCCAGATTCGAGTGTAAGTGGAAATCTTGTAACAATTCACAGTTCATTGAAATTTGACATTCCCAAAATACACTCATTGAGAAACTCGAGATCACCATGACAACTGGACGATAGAAGAGAAGAAACAGGTAGCAGAGGTTTTTAAGGAAAAGTCCAACAGACAAAAATTCAACTTCATCATTTCCAAAAATGAATCCAAGATATCTTTTATTTTTTGTCAAGTGATAGAATTTATCTCCTAAAAATTTGTAAGTAGCTTTAATGTTGTAATTGAATATAAAAATTATGATTCTAGAATGTAGAAGATAAGCGCAGGAGCTTCCTTTCCAAGGAAGAGAGAGGATTTTAGCATTCTAGCAGCGATGTTGTTCTTTCATTTTGTAAGGTCAATGGACAATTACTTTATGCAATTTCTAAATAAGAGAACTCCCCAATGGATTCATGTTGTATCATCGTTGAGCGTGTTGTCTCACTGTGTATGTATTTAACGTTTAAATTTTCCAATTTATTATGGTTACAAAAGACTGGTTTATTTCTTTAATGGCAAAAAGATTTCAATGGTAATGGTGTCATAGCAATGACCTTTTTCCTCATTAGACTATATATTTGAATGCTATTCACATATTGCATTTCTGAATATATTTTTGGATTCCTTTTTAGAGATACCCAAATTCTCTTTGGATTCATGTTTAAAATTGCCTTGATTGATATGTCATATATGTCTTCTTCATTTCAAATCGATCAAGATTGTGATGCTCTCTATTCAGTCTGCAATTCAAGTGTTTTCTTATATTATTTCACCTATCATATTTCAACGCTTAAGCCAATGAGACTACGTGCCCAATGGTCTTGGCCACTGATCTTTGAAAATTACCTTTGTTAATTCCAATTTTATGCCTTGTGCTTTCTTTAACCCTGTCCATAGTCTACCTAATCTATCAACCTAAACCATTACAATAACTGAGGTGCCTTAGCTTTGCACTATTGCAATTTAATGCAGACTTTAGGGATACCATGGACTTTGACCCATATGGGAGGATAGTGGGATTTCTCAATTCAAGAGTTTAAAAAGGGGTGTCAAGGTTTAAGAGATAAGCAATATTGCCCTCAAAACAATATCCCCTCAAGAATAGTAGAAGCATCACTTTTAGAATAGAATTCAAAGTTAATGCACCCTTTTAAGAGGATATTGAACATCGTTCTATATCCAATAAACAAATTCCAAACAATCTACATCCAAATGTTCAATCTTTCCAGTGAAATTCGATGACAAAAAAATCAACCAACCAGAGATCCCTCCATCAATTTGAGAATTTGGGAAACTTGAATATCCTCCCTAAATACCACTAAAACACCTCTGAGATTTTCCTTTATAGATCTCATGACCCTCCACTACTTAGCTTCCTTGATATCCCCATCCCCCTTACTTCTCATGGTGCAATAATTGAGAGACACACTAGGTTAATACTATGGAGACTTAATGCTCCTTCCCCACATTGAAGCGAAGTGGAGATCCAGACTATGGATAACTTGATCAATGAACTGTTTGACAAGCTAAGTGTATGCATAAACCCTAAAGGAGTTCTCCATAGCATAAACAAAGGGATCCTTCAAGCTAGGAGAAAGTAATGAGGTTGAGGTCTCCTGGGCCAAGAGGGTACTTGAAGTTTGACTGACAACTCAATTTATGTTAAAACCATTAGCACCCATTGGATACAGTATCAATAAGGGCACCACTAAGGCCTAGAAGAGCTAGAAATATCCCCTCCCAAGGGATGCCAAATATGGTTATGATTGTTATGTAGCAAGTCGATCGAGGAGGAAAGTGACACATCAGTTGAAGAGCCCACCACATCACCACGAAAGTTAATGATCCCCATTGAGCTAGGGTTATTTGGTCTAGGAAGGTCATGACCTACATGCAAAGAGGCATCTTGGAATTCAACGAAGATGTCAATCCCTTCGTATGAGTTTGGGTTATAATCAACTAGTTGTAGATCATCATTCATATGCTTGCCTTTTGATGAAATTAAGTGCTCCATAGTATAGGTGACCTAAGAGCCTCGAAAAAACTCTAACTTTGACAATAGACAAGACATGAAACAATGAAGACTAAGTTTCCAATAACTCTTGGTATAGTTGGGGTTAATGTGGATCTACATTAGTGTTACCATTAAGTGTTTCAGTTATCGATGATATATTGCCAATAAGATGGTATATTGATAATAAGACAATATATCGTCCATTTTTAGGGTTGGTGATATTATCATGATAATTTATAGTTTTTGAATTTATTGCATTATATTGAATTTGTCTTGATAAATTGGGTATTTATCATGAGGCATTAGAATTTATTGGCCTACCAATCTAAGTCCATGTTAAAAGCCGATTTGGAGTTTTTCTTCTCTCATTTTGGAAAAGTGAGTTAGGGGATTGAGCTTTGAAGATGACGTGATCATTTTCGATCAAGAAAATGAGACGAAAACTGTTATTTTTATTGCCATCAACCAAGCAATTGTGGAGTGGGTATTTACTCCAATCTACTATATCCATATTTCCAAGTGTGTAAGAAAATTTATGCTTGTATTTTCTTTATTTTTCAAGATCTAGTATAGGGTTTGCGATTTCCATTAGATATACCTATTTTTATAAAATTTAATGGGAATTTTCCATGTAGAAACCTTTCATGTTGATTAAATTTCCCCACTTGTTTTGTTCCTTAGCTTTATTCATTTAATCGTTTTTGTAGAAAATGTTAAAGCCATTGGACCCAATTTGGGGGTATGGTGAACCATTTGAGGGTTTTATTCGACTAAAGCTGAGCTACAAGCTATGTGATGCAATATGTTTTGGTGGATTCAACTGCTTGAAATACCACCTTACCCAAATCTTAGGGAATGAAGTGGATATTTTTTCTACATCCACCCCATAAATTATCTATAGTGCAAATCAATCAATTCTTGATATGATTAGAAAGATAGATCAAAAGGAGGAATTGAGGATTGATATTTAGCTAAATATACAAGAGACATGGTTACCACAAGCTACTCAAGGGTGGAGTAAACCCAATCATCAACTACCCCTTCCATAATTCCCTCAGCATTCTCACCTTTTTTGTGTGTGGAGGTTTGTGCTTGGGGGATAAATTTCTCTAAAGTCGATAAATAAAGCAAGGGAAAAGGAAGAGGCCTATAATCTTGTGGCAATGTGTTTTATATGGGGTGGATTTCGTTTCAACATTTCCAAGAACAAACCCATTCTACCATTCCCTGTTTGAAGCCACTATTGTTATTGGCCTAGGATACAAGGGCCCTTCCATTAATTACTTGAGAAGGCCTCTCCTTCAAGGAGACAAGCTTGGTTTCACTCGAAGATTGGTTGAGCTTAGGGAATCATGATAGATCATTGAATGCACCATTATGTTAAATGATTGGATAGATAAAAGGGGTAGGTCCATTCTCAATTTCTTAGTTAATTGTCTTAAGGGGAAAATGCTTATCAAATATGTTGATCCATCTACATATGTTAAAGATGCACAATTACTATGTGAATTGTTGGATGGGTTCATCCAAGAGATAGATCCACAATATGTTGTATAAGTCCTTGTAAACAATACTACAAATTATGTTGTTGTTGACATGTTTCTTATGGAGAGGTACTAGAACTTGTATTGGACTCCTTGTGCCACCAATTGCATTGATTTGATGTTAGAGGATATGGGAAAAAATTATTCAATCAAGGAAAATGTTGATTCAACTAGATCATACACATGTTCTCACACTCATGAGATAGTTCATAGGGAATAAGGAGTTGGTCCATCTTACAATCATGAGTTTTACCACTAGCTTCATTTCTCTTCAGTCTCTACACAATTCTATGCTTGCGTTGCAAAGAATGTTTGTTTCAAATGAGTGGAATGCTTGTGTCTAAAATGCTAAAGAAGATGGGCAAGCCATTTCCCAACTCGTGATACACAATCATGGTTTTTGGATGGGAGTGCATGAGTTATGTGCCATTGGTGAAGCTATGGTAAAGATTCTTCATTTGGTTGATGGTGACAAGCCCACAATGGGCTACTTGTATGAGCGCATGGAAATTGTGAATGCAATTATCTATTAGTACTATGATGACAACATGGAGGAAGGATTTAGCCGACATGCTAAGATATGGAGTGTGATTGATGAGTGGCAAAAGTATATTCTCATGCATGTGGTTTTAGATTCAATGAGGTGATGGATGTATTTTTCCAATGTGTTTAAAGGATGTTATTGACTCCCACTGGATGCTTAGATATTTCCAAACAAATGGAGATATATAGGCTAGTTGTTGGGACATTTGGTTTTGATATGCCTATACAAGACATGGCCATTAAGATGCTAGGTAAACTTCAAGTAATTTTTTTTTGAACTTTCAAATTTCAATATCTTTCCTTTGTATTTATTTGTTACTCGATGGAAATTTGAAATATAATTCATTATCTTGCCCTTTCATTTATTCGTTGTACATATTTGGTGGACAAACTATGCCAGAAGAGTCAAAGAGTTACAAAAACTTGTCATTCAAGTGCTTTATCAAACTTGCAACTCTTTGGGGTGTGAGCACAATTGGAGTGTCTTTGGAAAAATACACGCCAATAAGCCAATAGGCTAGAAATGTTCTTTTTTTTTATAATATCATTAATTTTAATTTATTCTCACGGGCCATCATCTTCTAATTACAAAATGGCCCTCATACAGATTAGGTGCCTTAGGTGTCTACCACCTCAATGACATGGTCGATGTCTACTACAAATCTCAGGCTATGGGTAAAGTAGATCAACAAAGCACTTGACACAAATGCCATTTCATTAGATGCAATTGACACCATGACTCCATAAAGGGTGGGGACCAAGAGGCCTGCCATGGATAACTGATTAGAACATGATGATGATGATAAGTTGAAAGAGAAAGAGGAATTAGAAGAGGATGTTCCACTTCCAATTGAGGCAATTTTGAAAATGATTATCCCTCACTTCAATTTCAATCTTTGCCCCTAACACCCTTCGCCATAATCCAACCACTTGCATAGTTACCTTCTACGTTATGATCAGCCTCAATACATCCACTACATACATCCATTTTTGTTTTTCATATATAATTTTATATCATTCCATCAAAACTCATTACTCAAAAATCAAGACAAATATTATATTTCAATTTCTATATGTAATATACTACTTGACATAATCTTATATATCAATTTTATTTTCATGTTTACATAGCAACATATTTGCTTGCTTCTTGTTGTTGACTGACTTATATTTTTAAAATGAATATTTTTTTAATATTTTTTTTAATTCTTTTTAAGTTTCATGATAGTACCTTACATTTTACCGAATACTGCCAATAAATTATATTCCAGAACCAACCAGATAAAAAGACAAAACAGAATCAGGAGCACAAGAATCAATGCTGGGCTGTTGAAACAATCAATTTCTAAACCTAACTCCATTAAAGAAAAAACAGAAAATTGTATCACCCGCACAAGCAGCAATGCTTGGCCGTCCAAACATTTAATTTATGACATATTTTCTCCAGTCGCAGCAGGCATGGTTATCTTAGATCTTCCTCTCGGGTCGCCAGGTCGAATCTCTTCCCATCCTTGTGCTCTGAAACCTTCAATATATGCCCTACGAAGCTTCTCTACAGGCGAAAGAATTATCTGAACACCAGGCTCCCAATGACAGCGCTCAACTCCGAGCCACAGCTGGCGGGGGTTTTATCGGAGGCAATTAGCGCCTTTCAGTTATCTGCGCCATCATGGAGATCGGCTATACTTAGCAACACTCTCATATTTTTGGTTGGTTCTCCGCTGCTTTTCGTCGGTCTGACGACTCCTGGCATCGGGGCCGCGTTCCTGCTGGGGAGCTTATCATGGAGGGCGTTTGGAAGCAGAGGGTTTTTCGTCGTCGTTATTCATTATATTACTGTGAGTAGATTTCCATTCCACATCTATGCTTGCTGCGGTATTTTTTTTCTTTCTTTTGATTAAATTTGTGTTTCTGTGATATCTTTTGTAAATTTCGTTGCACATTTCCTTTACTATGGTTCTTTGCGTTCAGAATTATTTTTGTGATCTTAATTTCGATTATAATGTGTTTATTTCACGATATATTTTTATCATTTTCCAGAAAAAATTGTGCTTGATCGACTCTATTTTGATAATTTTACACACAAAATGTTTAGCTTCAGTTTGACAATTTTATTTCCTGCAATCTGATTTTGCAAATATGCAGTTTTGGAAATGTACAATTTCGCACACAAAATTTTTAGCTTCAGTTTGACAATTTTATTTCCTGCAATCTGATTTTGCAAATATGCAGTTTTGGAAATGTACAATTTTGCACACAAAATGTTTAGCTTCAGTTTGACAATTTTATTTCCTGCAATCTGATTTTGCAAATATGCAGTTTTGCACACAAAATGTTTAGCTTCAGTTTGACAATTTTATTTCCTGCAATCTGATTTTGCAAATATGCAGTTTTTGAAATGCTGTACATTGATATAGATTTTCAAAATCTGGGTTATTATGAGTGGAGAACTTGTTCAACAAATTGTAGGCCTGGGATTTTTTTTTTGAGCTTATTTGCAGTACATCTTGGAAGTAGATCATTCTAACTTATTAGCGATGGAAAGGTCTAAATTGATTTGAATGTAAAGTCTCATTCATATCTAGGTCCCATGCTTTATCAATGGTCATTGTAGTGAATAGTGATCTAAACTATTGTATCTATTGATAAGTGTTGTCTCTATTGCAAAATTTCGATAGTAAGATGGCATTCCAAAGTGTTTGTTCTTTGTTATCAATCATGATTTAATTGTGAAAGTTGCATATCATTCTCCCCATAAAGTTTTAGTTGTGAATCCATGAGCCACTTTTGTAATGAAGGTTATGTAAGCTTGTTCTTATTTTAGCAATCTCTATCTCTTTTATGATTGAGGCATTGAAGCATTACTTTTAATGTGAGAATCATTGGAGGAGAGGAACCTAATCTATTCAATGACCTAAGGTTCACATCTTATCCTAGTTGGGATCAAAGAGAATGTGCATAGCATAAGTTTTAAGGTATAGTATTAATTACAGGTAGAGTCAAATATGTTATGTAAATAACTTAATTTTGATATACAAGAGGAAACAAACGTCTTTGATTTTCCATTGAATTTGCAACAATTAGAGGGTGCACAATGCCCAATGGAAAACATGTGGTCACTACTTAAAATCCCATTAAAATGTTTTACTTTGCCCCAACTAAAAACATGAATGGCAAACTTGGGTTTGTTTATCATCTAATCTGCTACAATCGCACTGCCCAATAAACATGAACTAGAATATAATACTATATACACGTGCACATACACACAAATTTTAGCCTAATGGGTTAGCTAATTTGGTTCACATGCATTGAGTTAATGTAGAGTTTGTTGTGAGGCCTTAGCTTCTAGTCTTGCAGAGGTTTGACTTCCGTGAAGTAAATACACATTTGGGAAACCCATAGGGTACTTCCCCTCATTATGAGGATGGTAGGTGAGGTAAATCAAATTCATGGCCTAAGATTGATGTAACAATATACTCATACACACAAATTTTAGCCTAGTGGGTCAGCTCATTTAGTTCAGATGCATTGTGTCAATGTAGAGTTTGTTGTGAGGTCTTAGCTTCTAGTCTTGCAAAGGTTTGACTCTAGCGAAGTAAATACACATCTCGGGGAAACCCATATGGTACTTCCCTTTATTATGAGGATGGTACGTAGGGTAAATCAGATTCTTCATGGCCTAAGATTGATGTAACAATATACTCATTTATAATTCAACATGTCACTTGTGGGAATTGACCCTCGACAGGGAATATAACACTCCTATCAATAGTTTGAACCAAACCCAATTGATTATATATATATATATATAAACAATTTACTCCAATAACTATCCATATTCAAAAGCAAAAACACTTTACTATATATATGAAAGCAATTTACTCCAATATTGTATCAATCCATATCAGAGGCAAAAACACGTTCATGTGTAGAACATTTGCAATGACCCTTTTGAATTAATCAAATAGGCATAATCCTGGACAAAATTCTAAGCTTAGTCGTCTGTTCAACATGTAACTTGGGAATTCCACACTCAAAACCTCAATAAAAAAAATATAAATCCAATGTACTTCAAGCCCAATCATTGGGTTTAAGAAATGTAGCTATATGATAAACATGTCATAAAATATGAGAATTGGGAACTATGGCATCAAATGCCATCTCCATCTCCATCTTCACCCCACCATGAATGATTGTAAGCATCTCTTCTCATGTTTTTTCTATATAAATAGGTCCCAAGTTTGAATCCAAATTGGGTATTTCATTGTAAATAATAAATGAAGTGGTGTGAAAATATGTCCAACATACAATGGGAGACAAGAATACAATGATTTATGAAAGACCAATGGGATATGCAAACATGTTTGGGAAGGCTAATATTTTTTAAAAGTTACAATTTCCCTTCAAGACACTGTTGACATAAGGTGAAAGTAATATCAACTAAGTATTCTCTTAAAACCTCATTCATTGTTGGCATGATGAGTCCATGTAGCTAATCGACAATCTTTCTCCGAATCATTTGATGTTAAGAAGAAAAGGGATAAGCTTTATATTGATATTTGTTGAAGTTAGTACCAATGTGTATACATTTAAAAAAAATACATCTCAAAATATTGATCCCTCGATGCTTGGTAGATTCAAGTTCAAGTTGAATCTATGCTGGTATTAATTATTTTGCTTTTGTGTAAAATTAAAATTGAGCCGACATATGCTAGTGAATAGTTTTGATTAATTTCTTGTTGTTGTCACATACATGACAACATCTCCCTCATATTGGGTTGTAAAATACCTAACTACTCTGAAATGCAACAACAAGATGATTGCCTTGGCATTGGAACTCGAAACCTAATTACAATCTCACAGCAATAATTTTTTATGATATTACTGATCCAAACTTTAGGAGTATAAAGTGATTTGGAAAGCATTGATAGTAAAAGAACATCCCAAGTTAAATTAAAAAAAGGTATAACATACAATTCATGAGCTCAACATGTCACTTACAAGAATAGAACCTATGTGGGGAGGATAACACTCCATCCCACATTGGGCTAGACCTAATTGATGATATATATAAGCATTAAAAAAAACTTAAAAAAACAATGACAACACTTTTTGGTGTTCGAAATATCTGCAATAAAATGTGAACCTTGTTTTGCAAGAAAAAAAATGTATTTTTATTCGAAGATGACTAGAAATAGTGCATCAACACTATGAAAAATAGACCCATGTGAATACCAATTATAATATATCACATATAGACATGACCACTACGACTGCTCAAGGGATCCATGATTCAATGCCTAATTTTCTTAAAAAATCAAAAGGAAGTCGCAAAAAGACCAAACTACAAATCAAAACATATTGTGTTTTACAGTCTATAAGAAATTTAGGAGTCCAATATTAATACAGTCATCCACCTAGACCTGATTTAAAACATTAACACTATGCTCTTAAATAGATAAGGTCGGTTGTAAATAGTCTTTAGATTTCCATGGTGTATTCCGAGGTATGTCCTTCTCTGTATTATTTGAAATTTAGTATGCATGGAGCTTTTGCAAGCCTTCCTTGGACAATCTGTTTTCAACCATATACAAATTCTCTCTATAAAAGTGGGTGTGACAACTTTAAGTTGAGCTCCTAATGCCTATAGAGTAATATCATGAATTTTTTGTTCATTTCTCATCCAATTGATGTCAAAGATAGAATCATAAAAAACCTAGAGCCATGTCATCTCCCTATAGTGTGCAAGTTTTAGTAATGCCTATAGTGTTAACAACTCGATGCGATTGTTGGAGCCTTTGCCTGTGTTGGCATAGTACTCACTCCTATGCTACTCATGTAAGTAAAGTACTTGACCAATATAACAAAGGGAGTCTTCACCCTGGCAAATGCCATCAAAATGCCCTGCGACGTTGTTTTTTCCACAGCCAATTCACCCACCACTCTTATCTTAGTTACTTTTCCGTAAGATTTAACATAATGTGCTACCACACAAATCTTAGAAGATACTTGAATTGTGAACAGGTACCTGTCATCAAATAGGTTAGAATTTGGTGCAACCCATATACCTCGGAGGGTAAGAAAAGGGATTACTCTAAATTTTTTTAATTTTTGGACATTAAACCAATTTTCTAGGCTTTCCTCCACTATGTTACTAATCTTACATCTTTCCAAACTTGAATAACAAAGGAACAAGAGCAGAAGAGATGAGAAATAGTTTCCTCTTCATTCTGACATAATTAGCACATGATGGGTCCTTGTTTATTCTTCCTCTTAAGTTGATCCCAAGTGGGGACTTGATTCCTCAAAGTAAGCCAAATGAAAACTTTAGTTTTTTTGGGAGCCCAAGTTTGCCATAATTTAGACCACCACTAACGTAGTTCTCTGACTTTTGCTGCCATAGCCACTTTGTAACCCAACTTCACAATATATCTACCTCTCTCCTTGTCTTTATGCCAAATTAATTCATCACAAATGTTTCGTAAGCACACATGACCATTTGATAAGGCATTGGTAAAACTAATCCATTCTATAACAAAATCTCCTTCGAAACCCAAGAACAGTGTGTCCATCCATCTTTGTTTCCACAAATTGGATCAAGCCTTATCTGCAACTTGGTTCAACGTATAATACCTGCGATCTCTTAAATGTCGAACCATTTTGGTTAGAAGATTGTTTTGTCACAACCCATATATGTGTTATATCACATACTTTCTAGGCTAGATGATCTCCAACAAGTGGGAAAGATAACACTAATTCTTTCCATTGGTTTGAGCCATTAGTGAATGTTTTCATAGGTGCCTTGATCCAGTCCATGATGGTGAAAGGAGCCAATTATTTATGAGTAAGTACCCGCTTCCACAATCCTTCTTTAGTAATTAGATTCCACAAGCTCTTAGTTGCTAAAGCCCAACTAAAAAGGGGAAGCTACTTCAAGCACCAACCCCCTTCATGCTTAGGTTTTGATAATGAAAGCCAATTGGTTTGGTGAAATCCTAATTTATCCGTGTTGCCCTGCCGTAGAAAATCGAAGCACAATCAACAAATTTTTTCTTGCACCTTGTTGGGAATGTGGGCTAATAAGAACCAATAAAATTTTATCGCTTCTAGAACAACCTTAACTAAAGTTAAGCAACCTCCCCTTAACAACCAATGATTGCACCAAAAGTGAATTTGACCCTCAGTCTTGCCAACCAACCAATTCCAATCTTTAATGCAATCTCCACAAGGTTTCAAAATGAAACCTAAATATTTCAAACATTCCTATAGACTTAACATCTTGAAGTGTAGTAATTGAGGAGTCCTTTGAATAGTGTCTTGTCTCAACCCATTAAAACTTATAGAAAATTTCTGGATGTTTACCTCCATCCCCACCACCTTGCATAACAACTCAAGTATATCATGATATACATTTATCTCCCCAATTGAGCCATGAGCAAAAAGTAGAATATCATCTATAAATAACACATGGGTAATAAATCCCAACCCTCCAACCTGTATACCAAAGATTGTACCTTCTCTCTTTGGCATAACAATAGCTCTACTTAAGCCCTTTGTAACCAAAAGGAAGAGGTATGGGATAATGGGAACCTTTTCCAAAGGCCCTTGGTGGGTTTAAAGAAGGGTGAGGTTGCACCAATAATTGAAACAACAAAGTTGACAGGAATTACACAACCCATGACCTAGTTGACCACATGAAGATTAAAACCAATGCGGATTAGTAGTAGATGTCGGTACAACCAACAAGTATGGTCATATGCTTTAGATAGGTTGATCTTCATCACAATCATAGGTTTTCTCTTCTACCTAATATTATGTACTACTTCTTGAGATGATCCCACAACTTCATGTATAAATTTTCCTTCGAAAAACTCAAATTGTTCAGTTGGTATAACCCTAAAGAAGAACCGATTCAATCGATTTCTATAATCTTAGAGAGGATCTTATAAATGCAGTCACATAATGAAATTGGCTGAAAAATATCAAAAGTCCTCGAGTTATCCACTTTAGGGATAAGGGCAATGAAAGTAGTATTGAAAATTCCCAAGATCCACCCATTAAACCTCACTTCTTCGACCATTCTATGTAGATCATCACCCAAAAGATCGAAGAAATATAGAAAAAATTCTATAGTCCATCCATTCGGCCCGAGGCTCTTATCTTTTTGAAAAGAAGACATGATAAACAACAAGTCATTCTTAGTGATTTCTTCCATCAAATTATGATTGTCTTCTTCTATGTTCAATTGTGGAAGGAGCACAACTTAATCACTTCAACAATATTAGCACACTTTGGTTCCTTATAAACACCTTCTAAATGAGAAACACCAAGTGATGCCGAACCATTAAAACCTCTCACCATCTCACCATCCGCTCCTTGCAAGTCTCTAATGGTATTGACATTTTGGTAGTGTCAAGCTACTTGTTGAAATAATTAAGTGTTTTCATCGTCCAACTCAAGTCAGGTAGCTTGACTTTTTAATCTCCATTTCTCTTCAATATTCGACAAAAGCTTCTTCTTACAGGTTTCATAAGATTTTGGCCTTCTTACCTCTTTTTCACTGAAAGTGTCCACGAAATTGTCATTAAAAATTAGTAATGTCTCCTCTTCAATATTCAACAAAAGTTTCTTCTTACAGGTTTCACAAGATTTTAGTCTTCACCTCTTCTTCACTTAAAGTGCCCACAAAATTGTCATTAAAAAATAGTATTGTCTCCTCTTCAATATCTCACAACTGCTTATCCCTATTCTTGTGCCTTTTCATTTCCCATATCACTAACGCCTCTTTGACCTTTTTCAAGGAAGCCGCAAATTGTTCATTGGCAGAAAATTGAGAATGAGGTTCACATGTAGACTAATTGACCTTTACCAATTTTGAAAATTACTTTCTTTGATCCATATCAAATCGAATTTAAAGGGACTAGTTGGCTTTTTATCCCTATGGTTTAATTGAAGTATTATGGGGCAATGGTCAAACACGCCATTCACAACCACCCAAGCAATATCTCCCCAGAATTACTCATTACTGAGAGTAAAATTCAAATCCCCATCGATAATTACTGAATTGTCATCCAAAAATCTAAGAGCAAAGAATATGTCCCAAAAATATTGCTTCTTGACAAATGGGCCATACACATTATGCATTGTGAGAGGTTGTTCAATTCCTTTGCACAAGAACTCTATGTGTAGTCTCGAGGATAAAGCAAAGGAGTTTAATAAAGTTAAAGAATGGTTCCAACTATAAATGAGACATCCAAAAAGACCAAAAGAATAAACAAAAACGAAGTCCCAACCCTTTAAGACGTTTTTTAAGCTACTAACTAAACTATCACCATCGACCATTGTCTCTTGCAACAATAAAGCATCTGGTTTATCTAGTGGTGGGTTTAAAGAAGGGTGAGGTTGCACCAATCATTGAAACAACAAAGTTGACAGGCATTACACAACCCATGACCCAGTGGACCACCTGAAGATTAAAACCAATGTGGATTAGTAGTAGATGTAGGTACAACCAACAAGTACGGTCATATCCTTTAGATAGGTCGATCTTCATCACAATCATAGATTTTCTCTTCTACCTAATACTATGTAGTACTTCTTGAGCTGAGCCCACAACTTCATGTATAAATTTTCCTTCTAAAAACTCAAATTGTTCAAGTGATATAACCCTAGAGAAGAACTGCTTCAATCTTTTTCTATAATCTTAGAGAGGATCTTATAAATGCAGTCACATAATGAAATTGGACGAAAAACATCAAAAGTCCTTGACTTATCCACTTTAGGGATAAGGGCAATGAAAGTAGTATTGAAAATTTCCAAGATCCACCCATTTGACCTCACTTCTTCGGCCATTCTATGTAGATCATCACCTAAAATATCAAAGAAATATAGAAAAAATTCTATAGTCCATCCGTTCGGCTAGAGACTCTTATCTTTTTGAAAAGAAGACATGATAATTAATAAGTCATCCTTAGTAATTTCTTCCATCAAATTATGATTGTCTTCTTCTATGTCCAATTGTAGGAAGAAGGAGCACAACTTAATCACTTTAACAATATTAGCACACTTGGTTCCTTATAAACACCTTCTAAATGAGAAACACCAAGTGATGCCAAACCATTAAAACCTCTCACCATCCACTCCCTGCAAATCTCTAATGGTATTGACATTTTGGTAGTGTCAAGCTACTTGTTGAAAGAATTTAGTGTTTTCATCATCCAACTCAAGTTAGGTAGCTCGGCTTTTTAATCTCCATTCCTCTTCAATATTCAACAAAAGCTTCTTCTTATAGGTTTCACAAGATTTTAGCCTTCTTACCTCTTTTTCACTGAAAGTGTCCATGAAATTGTCATTAAAAATTAGTAATGTCTCCTCTTCAATATTCGCAAAAGTTTCTTCTTACAGGTTTCACAATATTTTAGTCTTCTTACCTCTTCTTCACTGAAAGTTCCCATAAAATTGTCATTAAAAAAAATATTCTCTCCTCTTCAATATCTCACAACTGCTTATCTCTATTCTTGTGCCTTTTCATTGCCCATATCACTAACGCCTCTTTGACCCTTTTTAAGGAAGCCACAAATTGTTCATTGGCAGAAAATTGAGAATGAGGTTCATATGTAGACCAATTGACCTTTACTAGTATTTGAAAATTACTTTCTTTGAGCCATATCAAATCGAAATTAAAGGGACAAGTTGGCTTTTTATCCCTATGGTCCAATTGAAGTATTATGGGACAATGGTCAGACACGCCATCCACAACCACCTGAGCAATATCTCCCCACAATTCCTCATTATTGAGAGTAAAATTCAAATCCCCATTGATAATCACTGAATTGTCATCCAAAAACCTAAGAGAAAAGAATCTGTCCCAAAAATATTGCTTCTCGACAAATGGACCGTACACATTAAGCATTGTGAGAGGTTGTTCAATTCTTTTGCACAAGAACTCTATGCATAGTCTCGAGGAGAAATCAAAGGAGTTTAATAAAGTTAAAGAATGGTTCCAACTAGAAATGAGACTTCCAGAAAGACCAAAAGATTAAACAAAAATGAAGTGCTAGCCCTTTAAGAATTTCTTAAAGCTACTAACTAAACTATCACCATCGACCATTGTCCCTTGTAACAATAAAGCATCTTGTTTATCTCGTTCTACTAATCTACAAAGGGCTAGGCGTTTATTTTGTTTGCCTATTCCCCTAATGTACGTAGGACTTCCTACTTGCAGTGTTGATATGATATTTTGGCTTATCAATCCCTAGCCCCCCTAACAAACATAGGGTAGAAGCTATATCGGGTTTTTTGTGGCATAAATAATAGGGATTGCACCCTTTATAGGCGGTATTTAGCCCAACACTTGTTGGATCCAAACTACCTTCAATAGTAATCTTATCCTTTGCAAAACTCGAGTTAGAACTAGTGGTGGACTCGATAGTTAAGTCCGTAGGCGGATAATTAGTAGTGGAGGTGACAATGTATGACCCCTCCTTTCCCTTTTTCGGGATTTTTGGCCCCTCTACCAAGGTAGGCCAATAATGTAAAGTATAATCTTTAGGAAAAGTTGGGTAATGGAATAGAGTCTTACCAATGTTGAGAGTTGGTACATTACCATCAACATATTGAACAACTACTGCATACTCTTCATTCATCCCCAATGTTGTGATTTTGGGTTCAGTTTTAGCATCTACATTGTTTGAGAGTCCTTGTAAGTAGTGATATCATTACTGTCCGAAGAGGCCCTTTCTTAAGCTTTCACTACAACTTCCTAGGCCCCCCCTAACGTAGCATAACCCTTGTCCTTCAGGATTGTCTCCCGTTGTAGAGAGTCTGTAATGTACTAATGAGATATGAATGCACATTAACTAATACTAACAAAAACAACGGGAATTATGATATCAAACTTGTCACTTTTATCTAGGATTCCAAAGACATTTCCAAACTAGCACAAGCTTTGAAAGAGAGGACGCAAGGATATGATTTACAGAAGAGGGTTAGAGGTCAAAAACTCTGATATGAAGGTTTTTAAGTCCATATAAACTGCGGTGGGCATGTTCTTTGGGTACATCACGCTCAGGATGGTCCGAAGGCCGCGTAGTTTTAGTTCCTGAGACTTCTGTGGAAAACCAACAGATCTTGGTGCTTCATTGGGTGTATCTAGACTTGGGTTATAGTAAAATATACAGTCAAAGGCTCATGGTTCAGAGTTGGTATGTTATTTTGTAGCATACCCATACCCCATTATCATGCGGAATTAAAAATTTCATTGAGAACCTTTATTGCTTGTCGAAACATAGGGCATGGCCGCAAACCACTTCTCGACATTTCCAACACTGTCACACTCCCTCTCGTCTTCCATTGATCAGTTCGACGATCTGCAAGGAAAGATCTCAGAGGAGATCGGATGACAGAGAGAAATAGTGATAGAAATCAACGATCACAAATGGTCCCACATTTGGAATCAAATCAACGGCGCGGAAAACTTGAGTTGTGGGATTGGGAATTGTGGAAATTGTGATATCGCAATCTCGCATTCCCGCATCCCGCATGCGGAAATGATCGTTGCGGAAATCGAATTCTGTGAAGCTGCATCCCGCAAGTTGCGAAAAGGTGCGTTGCGGAACGAAAACTGCGGAAAGCCGAAGTTCACACAAAGACATCTCTGCATCCTGCAAGTTGCGGAAAGGGAATTGCGGAGGTCCAAATCTGCCAAAGGTTGTCTTCCACATTCCGCATCCCGTTTGCGGAAGAAGGTTTCTACTCAAAAATTCGACCTGCTAATCGAAGTCTTTGAACAGACTTGGCCAACATNACACATCCAACATGTTCATCATATTCCATCAAGCAATTACAATGCAAGAAATACAATCGCAGAGATTAACATGGACAAGAACACTTATCTTGAGAAGAACTTATCCCGCAACCAGCTATGTCGCTGCAACGTTCCACCCAACCATAGGCTAGTGCGCTCATCAATTTCTCAGCAACACTGCCACCCCTGAGCTAAGCATGATTTCCTCAAGGAATAAGGGAACACTAGCAGACTCATACATAGCCAAGGGTGCAACAAAACTCAGCCAAGCCAAAACAGTTGGGTTTATCAGGCTGCAAGGGAAAACAAACCAACAGATGGGTTTCACAGGCCACACAGCCAAGCCATCTCACAGTTGGCTTTCACAGAACGTTCACAGTTAAGCCAACATTCACCTTAAGGACCAGTCAAGCCAACATATGGGTTTATCAAACTGTACATAGTCAAGCCATCTCATTGTTGGGTTTATTAGGCTACCTGCCCAAGCCATCATTCACAGTTGGGTTTGTCAGACTGTCCAGTCAAAGGTTACTCACAAGGTCAAACACAACAAGACACAACCAAGCCAACAAATGGGATTATTAGACTGTACACAGTCAAGCCATCTCACTGTCGGGTTTATTAGGCTACCTAGCCAAGCCAACATTCACAGTTGGGTTTATCAGGCCTCTAAGGCAATGGGAAGGAAGAACTGCTAAGCTAGTGAGCTCATCTATAGAGCTAAGAACACCTTCACAAGACCTATCTGGGATGGCTTCCCCACTGCCTACACACCCAACACAAGGAAGTGTCCCCTTCTCTGCTCCACAGTCCCTCAGGCTACACCTTCCCTTCCAGTGCTCTTCAGGACGTGCATAGCAGTTTCACCAGCCACTCTTATCTTATTGTGAGGTTCCACACTAGGTTTATCAAGCACATTCTACGTCTCTCCCATTCCTAAGTCTTGTACATAGTTCAGACCCGAACTGGGGTGCACAACACAACAACCACAGGGAGACTCAACAACACCGCCTTTACTCTGGAACACGAGCAACAGGGTCTCATACACTTCGTAGTTCAAGATAACGCTGCAACACAAAAATCACAGTCTCACCAAGGGAAAACACTTGCAGAACGCGAGGGATACACACAGGAAGAGCTGAGCTACCCAAGAGCTTCCACGCGGATGGAGAATAATGATGATGAGCAAGACGTTCTGCGGCTCCCAAAACGTGAATCCAAACGAAGACGTGAACGCATGAGAAAAAATGGCATACGGTTCTGGGTGTTTTTCTTTCCCATGAAGTCAAAACATGACATTCAAAACTGGGTGCTCTGCCCAATTCGAATTTTCCCATACTCTTCCCCTTCCCTGCAATAACTACCTCAACCACATTCTGGCAGAATAAATGGTTGGGAAGAAAGACAAGAAAAAGGGTAGTTGACAGTTTTAATGGGATTTCCCCATGACGCATGGCTTTTCCCAAACTGGTTCAAGCTTAACATTCCTTCCCCCTTATCCTTAGGAAAATCATGCCCCCATCTCATTTTTCGTTGCATTGACATAGCTGGCTGTGGGTTTCTCATTAATTTGCATATTTACATGATATTTACAAACGTGCTTGACTTAGCACATAAACCATAGGCATCAACCATGATCGCCTATATACCAAACATTAATCAATGACAGGGCCTTGGCCTTGAGCTCCTTGTCATGATTCCATATAATATTTACATCATATACATTAATGCAACGGGGTCAAAACCGGGGTGTTACATATTTGGTGGTTTGGTTGGCTTTGAGAAATATATGACCATTCAGGACTACACAACTAGTTTGAGTTCAAGGCGTTCCAAACAACATAAGAGGCCAATGGATATGCAAACTCAAGCATGCAAGGTGTTCATTATGGTCTTAACTAACATTAGGAACTAATAGAATAGAAATTCACCGAGCATAAGATAGAATATTGAAAGATTATTGGAAACTAGTAAAAAATGATGCAAATCCAGAGTAGATGTGGAAAACTCATGAAAACTAAGACTTTTGCATTATGAAAGTTTCAAGACTGATATAAAAAGTTCAAAACACAATAAATACATCGAATTTGAGCCAAGAGGCTTCTCATAATCGTTCAAGACTTAACATCACTCATTACAAACAATTTCCACTGGAAAAGAACTGGAAATCTTGAGAATTTGAACCGTTGGTTTCATAAGGATTTCTCTAAATTTTAAACCAGTCTTGAATCAACATCAGGACCTGCAATAAAATCAGTGACAATGGTTGGATTCCATCATCCACACATTCTAGTTGAAGATTCAACTAGCTAAAGATTCAACTAGCTGAAGACGCAATAGGGAAACGTCTCCTAGTTGTGACAAGGGGCACATCTCCTAAGTCAAATTGAGGGATTAGAGCTATCAAAACCAAATCATAATTGACCAAAAGATGCGAGTAGGGAGAAATTCCTTGTCTTTATAGGTTGAATGACTTATTGTGCAAGCTACTTGGTTCAATGTGCCTTCATGAGCAGGTTTAGGAGTTGTTTTCTGAATCTTTTCTTTTTTTCTTTTTGCTTTCTGCTTTACCTGCTTTAACTTGATTTGTTGCTTTTGTCCTTCTTAATCTTTTTTTTTTGCTTTTAGTATGCTTTTCTTGCTTTTACTGCTTTATTATGCTTTTCCACTGCTTTTATGCTTTGCACTGCTTTTTTCTGCTTTTCTGCCACTTGCCAACTTTTCCTTATTTGATCCAGTTTCCTTGTTTTTCATTGCTTTCTAGATTTGGCTACTTTCTTTTAACTTCCTTCTTTTGTCCAACGTTCTAATGATCAACATCTTATCCCTTATGTGCCCTCATGGCCACATAGCCATCAATACTTATCCAAAGATTAATTTATTCATGAAAATAAAAATAAGTCTAAACCATCTCAATATTTAAGTTATTAATTTCTTAACTAAATAATTCCTTGTCCAAAATTAATCCCAAACAATTAATGAATTTTTCTCCTAAACAATTTATTTAATTCTTTCACTAATACCCATGGGGATCTCAAGGGCTAGTGGTTGCTCCATGGTGCTACCAAAACTGGGGACATGACAGTCCTTCCCTCCCAAACTTGCTTGTCCTCGAGCAATGAAATCAACTCCACATAAATAATGGAGCCAAATGACTTATTGCCTTAAATATCTGTTGTACCGATCAAGAAGGCCAACAAATGAATATGCTCCATCACATACTATTGGCATATGTTGCACTCCTCCACATATTCCAATGCATCATATTTGAAGTTTTTTCTAAAATACCATTTACTCACCCTTATGTAATCCTCTAAGAAACCAAGGTGACCGTCTTAGGAAAGGGTTGTGGCCAAGTTCAAAATTCTTCTTCTTCAAGACCAATTTGAGCACTAAATAGGTTTGGTCTTTGAAGTGGATGACCATCATGTGTTGATCTTCATGAGTCAACCTATTCATAAGTTCCCATGCAAACCATTGTTGCTGCCCTTTATTGAATTGAATCTCACCCTCAAGTTTGCACTTAGACAAAGCATACATATGAGCTAGCACCTCCTTGTCATGGTGTGAATCACGCTTTCCATATAACTGCAATTTCTTGTTCACACTTTTGAAGATGGACCAATTTGAGGTGGAGTAAATGTCTTCCACGTATACACCCTCTTTGCCTTGCATCAAGTATGAGATCACAATACATTTCATCATCCCTCCAACTTCATACTCAAGCAATATCCAAACATGCAATGCAATTCCCAAACTAGGAGGAGACTTTTCCAACGACCCATAGTGAATCAAGATGTAATGAAAAGGAACCAATACAAGCTTACCATGTAGCTGGTGTATGCTCTGCTCATGTAATATGGTGAAGCCATAGGTGCGCTAACCAAACCAGTGCTCATGCATGCACATCCCATATAGGCGCATTGGATATAAGAAGATGTCTCTTGCATAATTTCTACTTCCAAGTAACTTGATGATGGTGATGAATGTGGAGATCAATTTTGGGAAGGTACTTATCCTCATGCATCACATCCTTCTCAAGAGATTTCTCTGTCCCCCGCTCCGATACAAGCAATATCTTCCAACTAGAATAGTTGAGACAAAAAATGATCCTAGGGTCCCAAATGAATCTCAATTTGACAAAGTGTCTCCTACTTCCTCCTCTACATTGCTTAGTGTCTCCACCAAAAGCCTCATGAAAACTACCAAACCACCAAGTAAGAGAATATTGAGTCCATCCACCATATCATTTTCCATCTAGGAAATCAAACCGTTGCTCCTCATAAATGAACTTATGAAATTGAAGGCTAGATTTCCCTCCTGGATCCCACTGAATACGCTGCATTTTCTCGAACTCACATACCATAAAGGACACTCTGTCACTCCATGGAATGCCAAGATCCCACAGTTTATGAAACATTACTTTCAACATCATTGTCATTAGATCCAACAATGTTTGAATCTCACCTTGGGCCAGCTTTCATCTTGCATGCACTATTTTTCTTAATATGCCATGAGTGCAAGCTGAATTTCTCTTGCATGTTGATTTGAAATATGCCATGTGGTTGCACACCCAATCCTCATGTGCATGTGTACAGGAGGTATCTAATGGCTGCAAAATATATTTTTGTTGTTGCTCACATGTCAAATCAATGTCAATTATAACAAAAATTTCATTGCAGAAACAAGAGAAACCTTTACCTCCCAAAGTCTTCATTTCCATGATGCCTCTATCCACCCAATCAATGGATGAATAAGCACTTTTGTTTGTTGATCCATATGGAATGTGATCAACCACCTTTTTCCAAGCAAAAGAGTATTTCCATATAAGCAATTAATGAAGTCTTTCTTTCAAGGCATGCATCTCAAACAATTCTTTACAGATGCAAACAAGACTTGTGCATCCTCGGGCCTCCATTTCAGTGATATTTTTATCTACCCAATCCATGAATTGTTAGAATAGTAGAGTCAAGCTAAAATAGTTAACCTATCTAAGCAATCAACAACATATCATAAAAGATAAGAACATGAAAAGAAAAAGACAAGAGAACGCCGATAATGTGGTTCACCCTAATGGGTTACATCCATGGGAAGATATTATTCTATTATCTCCAGAATGTCTTTTCCAATCTTACAAGAGAGAAAAGCACAAATACCCCAAAGAATATAGATGATGTACAATACTGTCACAATAGTACCACTACTACATCAAGAATGCATGATTTGTAGAGACTCACTTGACCCTATTATACACTATAAGAGATGAGGAAGAATTACTCTCACATATTACATGTGGGATAATATAATTCTCCAAAATAACATCTCTTAATACAATACCATGGACAATTACTTTACACAAGTAAATACAACACCATATAACTAAGGGTTAAGTGTATTACTCTTTTACATAAGATTGTAGACAACTTTCGACATAATACAAAGACATTATTACCTTCCAAGGAATAAATATATTCCAACACTCCCCCTTAATAATGGCTGGGAGAAGGGCCCACACTAACACTAAGGAAGGAAGGAGTCATTACTACTCTTCCTTGATGACAACTTCCAGAAGAACCAAAGCTGAAAAAGAAGAACACTTCGGCTGATGGAATTTGATGATGAACAATTGCTTCTCACTAAATCATGAAAATGCACACGAACCGGGTTGTATGATGAAAGACCCAACAATAAAATGCCGAGAACATGTGATGTAATCCAATCACAAGATGCCCATATCACCACAAGAATCATCACAACCATACATGATAACTGAAGAACTCTGATATAACATCCACACCAGTGTACAGATACTTTCTAACTGTCGATACAACATAACATGTGGCTAAAAACACCACAACAATGTACAAAAAAAACCCAGATGGCCAATACACATGCGGATAACAGACATTCTTCTAATCAAGGTGCAATAAAAATATCTGTAGAAGACCTCAAACATCGAAGAAACAAGACCCCAATGGTTTATACATCGAAAATGATATCATACAGATGAACATCATGACTTTAACAGTAGAAGATGGTGCTTCATTACTTATGGAATAAGGTGAAAGCCTAAACAGAGAACTTATCTGCACAAGAACTTTCAAGATTAAAGCATATAAAGATCATAAAACAAAATTTCTCATACAGAAATGAAAATGCTTATATACCAAAGGTTAGCAAATATCATATAGAGGAATGACATCATAATATGATTAAATAAAAAATTAACTTGTTCATTAAAGAAAATGAAGTTACTTTTACACATTAAGTGTTAGCCACAACATATAAATAGTGAGCAAAATATTTCAACTAAATATATGAAAATTTTGTTATCAAGCAACTAATCTGAAACATAGGTGCATTTCTTATTAGTATGAGGCTAATATGCAAGAGATGAATGCCCTGAAAATGTTAATGCTTCCATATAGGAACGTTAGAGACAAGTAGGAACAAGATAACCTTTGCAATCATAAGAATAGAAATCTCATTGCAACAAGAACAAGGTGCTCATGATAAATAGTTCAAGATTTAAAGATTGCTCAAAGCCATATAAATATTGAGTAAAAGATGATCGAAATAAACATGACCTGAGATATAAATAAATCAAAATGTTTAATATGATCAACATATAGCAAATTATGATCAACTCATGATATCACTTATAAAAAATTATGAAATGACAAGTCATTAATGGTCTTAATCATGGGTTCATTTATTGTTTACACTATGTAAATATGCAAGAGGTGAAATGCCCTGGAAATGTCAATGCTTCCATATTGGAATGTTAGCGACAAATAGCACATAACTAAATACAATATTTGCAATACATGAAAAAGAAACTATATCCCAATTAAATAACTTATGACAAGCCAAAAAATATGATATCACATAGATTAAAAAAATGGTTTTACTTAAGAATTTAATTAGCAAGAGCATATAATGATCATAAAGATATTACTTATAAATTAATGAAATTGCTTTTACACAAAGGTCAGCAATAACATATAAATAAAATAAATAATGATCACTAGATAACACATATGAGATTGTTCTTATAAAATTGTTTTTATAAACAAAACAAAGAAAAGAACAAATTAATTATTAAGTATATTTAAAAAATGTTAAGCATTAGATGGTTTATAGCGATCATCATGACAAAATACTAGAGATCAATGTCCTTAAAAGATGCCAATATTTCCATATAAAAATGTGAGACAAATATATAGCAAGAACATGAAATAATATCTTAATAAACATGATTAGAAGTAAAACCTAAATGCAAAAAATGAATAACAGAAAAGTTAAATACTTTACCGTACTGATCTGAATCTGCAAAAAAACACAGTTAGAAAAACAATAAAGAAAAAAGAAACTTTTACTTACAACCATTTGAAAAAAATACCTAGAAAAGCCTAGTCTTCTGTTCTGGTCGTGTAGGTGGATCCAGCATGACTGTTCCAATTCCAAAAATAGGTTATAATAAAAAATCCGGCAAGAAATGACCAAGTTACAACCCTTTTGTATAACAGTCGTTTTTATTACCGAAAGGAAGCCCAGAAATACCCAGTTTTCTGTTCTAGTCACGTGGGTGGATCTAGAATGGCCTTTCTAATTCCAAAAACAGGTGTAATAAAAAATCCGGTAAGAAATGACCAAGTTACGACCATTTTTATAACTTTCGTTTTTATTACCGTAAAAAAGCTCAGAAATGCCTAGTTTTCTGTTTTAGATACGTGGGTGGATCCAAAATGGTTGTTCCTATTCGAAAACAGGTTATAATAAAAAAACCGGTAAAAAATGACCAAGTTACGGCTCTTTTGTATAAATGTCGTTTTTATTACCAAAAGGAAGCCCAAAAATACCCAGTTTTCTGTTCTGGTCGTGTAGGTGTATCCAGAATGGCGTTTTCAATTCCAAAAATAGGTTATAATAAAAATTCTGGTAACACCTGACCAAGTTACAACCCTTTTTTAATTACCGTTTTTATAATTGGAAGAAAGGTTTCATTGAGGAGAGCCCAAAAATCATGTAGATATACAGAAAAAACATCAAGAAACCCTTGAAAAAATTCTGCAAAAATCTTACACGACAAGTTAGGGTTATGGTAAAAAAAATGCAGAAATATGCCCAGATATGAAGAGAAGCCTAATGGCTACCAGATAGAAACCAAATCTACAACAAAATGACAATGCCCAAATGATAATTGTTATTGATTGGAAGCTATAGAAGGTACTCGATCATAACAACCTGCTCTGATACCATGTTAGAATAGTAGAGTCAATTTAACTAGTTAACATATCTAAGCAACCAACAACATATCATAAAAGATAAGAACAGGAAAATAAAAAGACAAGAGAACACCGATATACGTGGTTCACCCTAATGGGTTACATCCACGAGAATGTAGTCTTCTATTATCTCCAGAATGTCTATTCCAATCTTACAAGAGAACAAAGCACAAATATCCCAAAGAATATAGATGATGTACAATAGTGTCACAATAGTACCACTACTACATCTAGAATGCATGATTTGTAGAGACTCACTTGACCCTATTATATAGTGAGAGATGATGAGGAATTACTCTCACATATTGCATGTGGGATAATATAATTCTCCAAAATAACATCTCTTAATACAATACCATGGACAAATACTCTACACAAGTAAATACAACACTATATAACTGTGGGTTAAATGTATTTCCTTTTTACAGAATATTGTAGACAACTTCTGACATAATACAAATACATTATTACCTTCCAAGGAATATAATATATTCCAACATGAATAGATAATCGCCTTTGCTTGTTGATTCCAATGGCATATCTTCATTTACCTTTCCCATAGCAAAGGATTCTTCAATGTCCTTCCGAAGCAAGACAGGTGCGCTTGTCACATCACATGGTATAAACCTACAACCATCAATAGAGAATGTGGGAGCCTTCTGCTCCTCATGTGGCACCAAGAGAAAAGATCCCTTCACCCTATTTTCATCCCCATGTGCCATGGATGAAGTAAAAGTGTGGGATGAAGACTCATGAACCAACCTCAAATCATTGAAACACACATCCACCAAACTTATGGATGCATCATCTCCATTTCCTAGTCCATCAACTAGGAGCTCTTCTAATTCTTCCATGGAGGAGTGACTCTCTTCAATAAGTAATTTAGTTTTTCTCTTTGAAAGAACAAATGCTTGGTCTTCATCATGCGTGGCTGCAATCTCCTCAAGCACATGCAAAACTGAATGTGCCTAATGATCCACCATCTCATGAGCTTCCTCCATAGGTTCAACAATGTAAACAACTAAGTGAGAGTGACGGTCATAAATGTAGGAGGAAGAATGTGATCCTTACAACTTCTCATAATGCTGCTCAATTCGGATCCTAGGTTCTTGAAGTGCACATTAAGTACTCTTCAAAGAATCCTGGGTGGGGTCCAAATCAAGAGTGAGCTTGCTAATCTCCTCTTCATCCCTCATCGATGTGCCATGATACAACTCTACAAGCTCAATCAAATGATCTCTATCATAAAGCAGACTCAAAAAGTTACCATTGATGCTCGTGACTGCTTCCTGTATGGTCTTCAAATCTTCAATGGAAGAAGGATCCTCCATTAATGCAGCTCTCGAACAACATATTGACACTGATGCATGGGTGCCACAAAGAACTCTCAGGGCTTCTTTGATCTTACATTCGCTCATCTTCAATGGCCCTACAAGGAAATGAGGTTATGGCAGGTGAACCTCCTCTTTTTCTTCTATTGGATCAACTGCACTTGGGAGTTCAAGTGGTGACTGGGTAGTTGATCCTGGTTCAACTTCTGTTGTTGTAAGGTATCCTTCTTGCTTAATGAGACTTGTACTTGCAACATCTTCTTCAAGCAAGATCTCTATGTCACCAATATAGAGATGTGAGCATCCATTAGTAGATACTCCATGGAGGTTTGAGCATCCATTAGTGGATGCTATTTGATCCATGTTCAGAGTATCATTTGTTTTCATCCTCTCACCTTTGGATTGTTCTTTTGCATCATTGATGGAATGCACTACTTCTTCTTCTACCTTGCAATCACCTGACAGTGAGCGACGCTCCTCCATATGGGCCTCTTCTTCTTCATGGCTTCTACAAATAAGATGATTTCCACCCTCTTCATGCTCCTCCAAAGGTTGATCTTCAACTGTGGATTTACCCTTGTCTAGATCAATTCTTCACATACTTTTTTTAAAAACTTTGTTTCTAGACAAACCAAGGAAGAGTCTCTTGAGGTTTTGCATTTCAAGCGGTGTTGATAAGAATTCTGTAAATTGTTGCATACTCTTCTAAAGATTCCGCAGTGACTCATCCCATTGGATTCAACTTTTCTTCCTTTGACAAAGCAAGAACAATTATAGACATTGGTGGCTCAGGCCTACTGTCTTCTTGGTATTTCATGGCTGCCAATCATTTCCACTGATGTTTACTTTCCACAAGATTAGAGGAAAGTGCTATGATACCATTGTAATGTACCATTCAGATTTGAATGTATACTAAATAAGATTTACCACACTTTAAACAAAAAACAATTGGAATTATGATATCAAACTAGTCACTTTTAGCTAGGATTCCGAAGACAATTCCAAACTAGCAAATCCTCTGAAAGAGAGGAGGGAAGGATATGATTTGCAGAAGAGAGTTACATGTCAGAAACTCTGATCAGAAGGTTTTTAAGTCCATACAAACTACGGTGGGCACATTCTTTGGGTACATCATGCGGGGATGTTTTGAAGACCGCTTAGTTTTAGTCCCTGAGACTTATGTGGAAACCCAATGGATCATGGTGCTTCACCAAATGTATCTAGACTTGGGTTACAATAAAATATACAGTCAAAGGCTCGTGGTTTAGAGTTGGTACATTATTTGGTGGTTTGGTTGGATTTGAGAGAAATATGACCATTTAGGATTGCACAACTAGTTTGAGTTCAAGGCATTCTAAACAACATGAGAGGCCAATGAATTTGCAAACTTAGGCATGAAAGGTGTTCATTATGGTCTTAATTGATATAAGGAACTGGCAGGATCGAAATTCACTTAGCAAAAGATAGAATAATGAAATATTATTGGAAACTAGTCAAAATTGATGCAAATCTAGAGCAGGTGTGGAAAACTCATTAAAAATTAGACTTCTGCATTATGAAAGTTTCAGTACTAGTATAAAAAGTTAAAACCACAATAAATACATCGAATTTGAGCCAAGAGGATTCTCAAAATCGTTCAGGACTTGACATCACTCATTACAAACAGTTTCCACTAGAAAAGAACTAGAAATATTGAGAATTCAAACTACTGGAGTCACAAGGATTTCTCTGAATTTTGAACCAGACTTGAATCAACACCAGTACCTACAATACAATCAGTGACAATGGTTGGATGCCATCATCCACACATTCTAGCTGAAGAGTCAATTAGTTGAAGAAGCAGCAGGGGCACATCTCCCAGCTGTGACCAGGGGCACATCTCCAAAGTCAAATTGAGAGGTTAGTGCTATCAAAACCAAATCATAATAGACCAAAAGATGTGAGTAGGGCGAAATTCCTTGCCTCTATAGGTTGAATAACTTATTGTGCAAGCTACTTGGTTCAATGTGCCTTCATGAGCAAGTTTAGGAGTTTCTGCTTTCTGAAGCTTTTCTTTTTTGCTTTATGTTTTACCTACTCTATCCCGCTTTATTTCTTTTGTCCTGCCTTGTCTGTTTTTTCTGCTTTTAGTCTACTTTTCTTGCTTTTACTGCTTTATTATGCTTTTCCACTACATTTATACTTTGCACTATTCTGCTTTTTCTGCCACTTGCCAGCTTTTCCTTACTTTATGCAGTTTCTTTCTTTTTCATTGCTTTCTAGCTTTGATTGCTTTCTTCTAACTTCCTTTTTTGTCAAGCTTTATAATGAAGAACATCTTATCCCCTCATGGTCACATAGTCATCAACACTTATCCAAAGATTATTTTATTCATGAAAATACAAATAAGTCTAAACCATCTCAACATTAAAGTTATTAATTTCCTAACTAAATAATTCCTTGTCCAAAATTTATCCCAACAATTAATGAATTTCTCCTAAACAATTTATTCAATTCTTTCACTAATTTTAGATTTTTAAAAGTTTTATGCACAATAAGAAGAAGATCATTGAAAGAATGACAAGTACAACAAGAGAAAGAAGACACAAAGATTTATCTTGGGAAACCCTCGTGGGGAAGAAAACCCAACAAAAATTCCTTGATATAGAACCCAATATAGTATAGTGTAAGACCGCAAGACTAAGATAGACCGCTTCTTTTCCTTTAGATGGACTCCTCTTTCTCTCTCTAGTGAACCTTCTTGAGTTGTGAGTGTGTCTAAATGAGGAGGGCACACCATCTATTTATACACATTAGATATGAATTCTAATAACCCAACAGGGTCGACTTCACCTTCCCAACATGGCCGACTTGTCTTGAGAGACACAAAAATACATTTTAATAATTATTTTTTGGGTACTATTGACCCGACTTACAGCTGAGATTTTACCTTAAGACTTTACATGACTAATTACATAAATGACATCCCTAATTGAAGGAACAACATCTCCAGAAGGGAGGGACAACAATAGTATACTATAACTACAATAGAATATCTTCCACAGTTACATTATTTCAACACTCCCTCTTAACAAGGAAGGTATTCTACATCAACAACAACAACCACCACAACTACTGCTGTAAAACTGACTGTTATATCTATATGTTGTTGATTTTTCCTAAGCAACATCGAGAGCCATTCTCTTAGGAGAATGGGGACATCTAATCAAGGATTAAGATCTGGAAGCAGTCCAACACCGGGGGAACTTAGCCTTGAGCTGAGTAGTCATTCTGTTAAATGGGGACATTTGGTCAAGGACCAGGATGTGGAACCAGTCTAGCACTGGGGGAACTCAACCTTGAGTTGAGTAGCCATTCTGTTGAATGGAGACATTTGGTCACGGACTAGGATGTGGAACCAGTCCAACATTGGGGGAACTCAGCCTAGAGCTGAGTGGCCATTCTTTGAATGAAGGCACCCGGTCAGTTACCGGGAAGATGAACTAGTCTAGAACCAGGGGACTTAGCCTAGGGCTAAGGGCCATTCTCCGGGAGAATGGAGGAGCTTGGTCAGTTACCAAGTATTTGACCTTGGGTCAAATTATGCAGCCTATGGTTGAGGTACCTGGTCAGTTACCAGGACATCACTCTAAGTCCTAGACTGGGTCTGGGCATGTGAGACACTCCTACCCTCGATCTGTGGGCTTTGTGATCTTCCCCAAGGATTAGCTACCCTTGGTTAAGACGCCTAATACCCGATCTTGGTGCCAAAAGGAGTGAGATAAAAGCATTAATAATTCTCTCTATTTATGACGATGTACTCTGAGTGGGTTTGAAGGACCCCTATGACCACTTGTTTTGACCACATGGCACTTGACGAGAACTAAAAGTAAAAGTAAAAAATACATAAAGACCCTTGGACCACTAAAGTGAAAATGTAAAAAGACCTTTAGTACCACTAAAGGTAAAAGTCAAAGATAAAAGAATAAAATGTTATTATTTTATTCTTCGAGTTTTGGTCCACATCCAGGTGGTTCAAAGGCTATAAAAGAAGATCAACTTCATTTCATTTTCACACAGACAACAATCTCAACGTCGAGCTACTCCTTATGATTTTTGCTGGTTTCTTGAAGAGAGAATATATCTCAGTTTTGTCATGCCCTAACATGGAGGTTTCTAGCTAGGACATCTACATCTTTCTATTGCAGTCAAACCCTAAAAAACTAGGATTTACTTCTTCTCATTCACAGCCAACAAAGATAGAGCTAGGGCATCACCCTAGGGCTCTCTATCTCCATCGACAACTTCTATTCAAATTCGGGCAAGCTGGTTCTTCATCCGAGCAGTAGTAAACCCTCACGGGCAACCTGCTAGCAGACTGCTCACACTTCTGGTTAGTAGACTAGTGTCTCGGGCATCCTCCCTCTAGCTCTGATAACACTAACAGTCATCACAATCTTCACGGGCAACATAAACCCTAGCTCGGGCACGCTTCGAGCAAAAGTACAGAAGCAGAACAAGGTTCAGGAAGTTCCTGGACAATTTCGGGCAGCAGGCAGGGTTAACGGGCAGCTACAGAGAAATCCGGGTAGCAAGAGAAAGTATTTGGGTAGCTGAAAAGCAGTCCATTGGCAGTCTAGGAAGCCTACTGCAAATTTTGGGCAGCCTCTATTGAGCTCGGGAAACAAAAGGAAATTCTGGGCATGATGCCCTAACTCATAATTCTTTGTAAAATTTGTATCGCTGGTAATTTGTGTTAGGGTTTGAAATTGATCAAACCTGTTAGGGTTTGAAAATTATTGAAGAACATTGAAAGACTCAGTCATCTCATTCAAGAGATGAATTGCTAATGCTTTTGGGGTTTTTGCCTTTAAAGGTTTCTCCATGAAAAACATCTTATTCATGTGTGTGATGTTTTGATCTTCTACTGCACTATCTTATAGTCTGCATAATTTTAAAGAATACATGCTAATGCTAAAATTCAACATATGCCATAGGAAGTTTTGTAACAACATCATCATAAGTATCATCTTCATCACGAAACATCATCATCGTGGAACATCATCATCACAGAGCATCATCATCGTGGAACATCATTATTATGGAGCATCATCATCATCGTGGAACATCATCATCATGGAGCATCATCATCATCTGCAACACCAGTATGTGAATACTGGGACATCACCATCATCTACAACATCTTCAATATGTGAATACTGGAACATCATCATCATTTGCAACATGTAACGTGAGTTCGTTACGTGTAACGTTACACGTTTCCCCCATACTGGATTGTAAGGACCTTACTACTCTCGGTGCACATAATGTTATATATCTCCCCCATACTAGGTTGTAGAGCATCTCGCTACTCTTGGTGCTATATATATATATTTTATGTCGACTCATAAAACCAACCTAGATCCAAATTCCAGGCTCTATCAAGTGTCGAGAGGGATCAAATCTCCTGAGGTGCAAACCTCTCCTTGAATAGCTCCTTGCGTGCAATACCTCAGAAGAGGTTTGCACCTTGGGAGATTTGATCCCTCTTGGCGCTTGATAGAGCCTATGATTTGGATCTACGCTGGTGTTAGTAACAAAGGTTACTTGACAAACGTTATAAGATCTCCTTCATATTAGGTTGTTTTTTTGGCCGACATTTATTTGGGTGGATAATTAATTTTTTTAATTTTTAATTACTTTGTTAGTAACAAACGTTACAAGATCTCCTTCATATTATGCTGTCTATTTGGCCGACATTTATTTTTGTGGATAAATAATTTTTTTTCTTATTATTTTATTAGTCTTGTAACGTTAGAACACAACGTTACAAGATCTCTCTCATACTAGTTTGGAGAGCGTCTCTTGGCACAATTAAAAAGAAAAACAAACAAAAAATAATTAAAAAAACCATATTAGTTCATAAAATAAAAAATATAAATTAAAATAAAATGTTATTAAAAAAATAACACCTCAAGAAATTGGATGCCTCTTAGTGCTTAATAAATCTGTGTTTAAGATGATTCTAAAAACCATTCCAAAATACTATAAAATAGTCACATCAAAATGTTATTATTTACACATATACACTTAACCACATCCAAAATACTATAAAATAGTCACATCAAAATGTTTTTTTTTGTAACAAAAACTATAAAAGGTTTTAATAAAATAAGCTGTGCATAGCCATTCAGTACAGATAAGATAGCATGACAGAGTGTTCATGCAGTTCAAAATTGTTGCACAAAAAGCTTATCCGAGGAGTTTTCCAAAAAACTATACACAGAGTATTTTCAAAACAACTAGTGCCTGGGGTAGTGTATACCCTTATAAACTGATTACAAAGCAAAATACAGTAAAACATTTAACCATAATTAAAAGAAAACTGGTTATGGATTGCCTCTGAATTTCCTGGGCTGAACTACAGATTCTTCCTCCATTGGGTGCTAAGCTGCTGGAGTGGTTTCGTTCACCTTGCTTCCCTGATTCATGTTGATCAGACGCTGGAGATCTTCCTGGATCCTGTCAACTTTGCCCATTATCTCCCTGAGATTGCTCTCATTGTCTTCAATCCTTGCATCGTGATTGCTGATTTGCAGAGAGGTGTAACTCACCGTTTCCCCCATGCTCTTAACCTCCTGTGCAATTTCTTTGTTATCCATTATGCCAATCGCTATCATCTCATAAAGACGCCTAAGGTTCTTTTTTACGTCCATGATGCCTGCATTATCACTTGCTTGAGACATTCTGCCTGTTCCTAAGGAGATATCAATACGAGCAAAATTACAGTGCAAGGCACGAACATAGCCTGCTAGTACACAAGCCTGGTTCTCGGTCGAGAGGCCACTTAGAATGTAACTGAGCACTTTGAGCTCCTGCTGCAGGGAGGAACCTTCTTTACTTTGCCTCTCTTTGCAGACTAAGGTGCCCACAACACCTTCCTTCCACCCTGTACAATGACAACCCAAGACCGTGCTTCTCTCCAAGTTGACAGAATGCACTTCGGACGTAAGAATTGAACCAGAACCAGGGTTTGAATACCACAACGAGGAACCGGAGAGGGAGCTACAGGAGCAAGAGGAGAAGGCTGCGAGGGCAAGCCTTTCCTTCACAAAGTTTCGGGTGAGAGGGAGAGCTTCCCATAGGATATCCTGTAGCCACCCTTCTCCAACGCCTGCATTACATTTAGAAGAACTCGCTCCGGAGGGACCTCATGATAGGAGTGTTTCCGTTCTGGCTGTAATGGCCGTGTGGAAGGGAGCCCCCCACGTTAGCCAAAGCGTCCGCTGCAGAATTATTGTGGCGAAGGATGTGGAACGTCTCATAGGATTTAGACATGAGAGGCTTGGCTTTGTCAAACAGGCGGCGACAATTGACTGATCCATAGGGGTATCCGTTGATTAGTTTGAAGATGACATGTCGAGAGTCTTCGAATATCATTACCTTGCGAAGATTTTTAGTGTTTAAGAAATGTAGGCCCTGTAGAAGTGCCAGCCACTCAGCCTCATTATTGGTTCTAGTTCCTAGTCTCCAAGCGAAGGTTTGTTCAACATGTCCTCTGGGATCCAGGAGGATCCCCGCACCTGCCGCCCCTAGTCACATCAAAATGTTATTATTTACACATATACACTTAACCACATGAAAAGATTATTCTATAACAAGATTTTTTAATTCTAAAAACTATTCCAAAATGCTATAAAATAGTCACATCAAAATAATATTATTTAGGCATATGCCCCTAACCCCCTTAGAAGGATTATATTTTAACTATCATAATATATTGATTTATTTTTTACATTTATCTTATTGTAAAATGCTCATATCCGTAAAATTCTGAGACCACCACCCAACTGAAGAAGCCCATAAACCACTGAACATCTATAACTACTCTAACAAGTGGACACGCACATTTGATCTTAATAAGCCTACAAACCCCCAAAATGACCCCATTAAACTACAATATTGAAAACACCAACGTAAATCCCATAAAAGAAAACATGAGAAAAAACAATAAAATAGAATCACCACCAGACGAAGCAATGCTCGGCCGTTGTAACATTAATTATTCCATAGTTTTCTCCAGTCGTAGTCATGGTCGTCTTATATCTTCCTCTCGCGTCGCCAGTTCGAATCTCTAACCACCCTCCTGCTCTGAAACCTTCAATTTATGCCCTAAGAAAGCTTGTGCTCAGACGAAATAATTTTTTAAATACCAGAAGGCTTCCAATGACAGCAGTCAACGCCGGGCTACAATTGCCGGGGGTTTTGTCGGAGGCGGTCAACGCATTTCAGTTGTCTCCGCCAACATGGGAATCTGCTATACTTAGCAACACTCTCATATTTTTGGCGGGTTCTCCGCTACTTTTCGTTGGTCTCACGACTCCTGGCATCGGGGCCGCGTTCCTGCTGGGGAGTTTATCATGGAGAGCGTTTGGAAGCAGAGGGTTTTTCGTCGTCGTTATTTATTATCTTATTGTGAGTAAATTTCCACATCTATGCTTTGCGCAGGATTTTCATTCTTTGGTTTAATTTTGCGTTTCTATGAATTGTTTTATAATTTTTCTTATGTGTTTCAGTCCTATAATTCTTTGGGTTCTTTGTTTATCGGTTTAATTTTTTTTCTTTTTTTTTTTAATTTCGATTAAAATGTGTTTATTTTACGATTTCTTTTTATCATTTCCTCAAAAAAATTGTGCTTAATTGGCCCTATTTCGATAATTTTACACAGATAATGCTGTTTA
>LPNX010520533.1:98291-129979 GCA_001517045.1 Pseudotsuga menziesii | reverse complement strand
CCTTTATATATATATATATATATATATATATATATATATATATTTCTTTTTATTCAAAAAGAAAAAAACAGTATATTCAAAATTTACAAATGAAATCAAAACATACATTTTGATGTGTAATTACGATTCTCTGGAGGGCTGGGACTCTCTGCTTATTGCAAAAATGAAAGAGTGAGCTATTTAAAAAGCTACCCTTGGACAGTCCATATACAGTCTTCCAACACAATCTGGCTATATAGCCCATTGTAAAACTAAATTGACTTCTTATAAAGATAACCACAGATATCTGCTTCAATGTTCTTATCTGCTTGGAGCTACAGGTCCAGAAGATAAGACTAATGTTCTTCTGGAAGAGATCTTCTTTCATTAGTCTTAAGTGTAAGGAGCCTTCCCGCAGAAACAATGCTTCCTTTGATAATTTATCTACAGATTCCTTAAGTTATCTGAAAGCATGTTTGAATGATATACTTTCAAATGAACTTTTTTCATTGATCTTCTCCAAGAGTGGTAGCAACAGCAGATTTTCCAGGTTGATCTCTGCATTAGCTCGGTCAATGACAATATTACTATCACCAAAATTCAAATACCCGAAGGTTTGCTGCTCCCCTATTAGATGCCAACTTTAACAGGATCCACAAAGCACACACTTCAGATTTATTATTGGTTCCTTGACCCAAAGCTGCTTTAAAAGGGATGGAATGATTTTTGGACAGAATTAAGAGGCCACCTGCGCCACATGCTTCTGAGGAGTTATGTTTAGCTCCATCAAAGTGTCCTCCAGACTTGGAGAAATCAATATCAGGCTGCTTGATTATTCTTTTGGTCTTCACATTCATTGCAGCCCATAATATCTGGAAACAAACCTGAATGGAAATAATATCTTCGTTTTAAAAAATCATTTCATTTCTAGCTATCCATAATGCCCAGGCCACTGTGCATAAAGTGCTCTGTGCTCTATGACTTTTTGGCTCTCACACCAGCTCTTGAATCATGCTAGGGTAGATTCTCCTTCCAATTCTCCATCATCATTGGCTCGCTTCAAAGCTTCTTTCCAAACTTATTTCAAAAATAAACAGTGAACTAATAAATGATCAACCGCCTTTTTATTGTTTTTGCATAATATGCATCTGTTTGGCCCCTCCCAAGATCTTTTTTTGCAGTTGTCTAGGTGAGTACTTTGTTGGAGATAGCTAACCAGAAGAATATCCCAGTTGTTGAAATGCATATCACTGTATCAGCTTCCATATGGTTTTCCACCACCATGCCTTCACCTGTAGATTCTTTCTTTATCTTTGTCTCAAGCTAGCTTGTCAGTGAGGTTCCCTGTAGCATTGTTTTTTGACTATACAATCTTGTCTTCCTCTTCTTTCAAAATTATACCACTTAATTTGAGTCTGTGAGTGTATTGATTCCATTCTTCTGCCAGCTCTCTTTCGATACCAATCTGTACATCAGATTTCTAAACTTGGCTCCAGAGTGAATTAGTTTCTGGATCAGCTGCATTAGCAAGACTGGATATATCTTTGTTGTGAAGTATGGTGAGAATCAGATCTAATAGTAATAACCCAAAGTTTTCTGAGCACCCTAGAAAGGCGTTTTTGCCTATTTTTATTTTGTTTCGTTTGCCAATTTTCAAGACTAGCTATTTTCATATTAGAGGGAATACCTTTACTGCTGCTTTCCAAGCTATTGAAGCCCCTCCATGACATTTCATTTCTTTTCTTATCCACTCCTCTATGAATCCTAGAGTGATTTACCTTTTCATCATTATTTTATTCCATAATCCTTCATTATGCAACGATCTCCACATGCTTTTGGTCGCTAAAGCCTATACAAACAGATTTATGTTCCTGAGTATCCATCCACCATCTTCTTTTGTTCTCGCCAACTTCCATTTCATCAAAAAGATACCTTCCTTCTCTCTTTTTCTGTCTAGAGGAAGCTAAAGCACTTTATTTTTATTTTTATTCCTCTGATGGCGAAAATCTCTTTTGTATGCTGCTATCCGCCTGCTCAAGCCTTATGCCACCAATAGGAATAGGAAAGGGGGACATTGGACAACGTCGCCTTAGGCCTCTAGAAGCATTAAAAAACTTTAATGCTGATGTGACACTCTCAACCCACTTATATGAAAGGATTTGTTTGACACCTTCATTATTTCTTGAGAACCTTGTAAATTTTCTAGATGTCACTACTCGATCTAGAAATTTGAGATTTCAACCGACCTTGAGTCTCAATAAGTCAAAAGCATAAATAGAAATCCCAACCTTCTCTATGCCAAATCACTTTACAAATTTAACCCTTAAATGCAATCACACATAAGATGAACTTAGATTTTACCCTATAGACCCCTATGGGGAAAACCAACATCTATGGGATTTCTTTTTTCTTGAGCTTGAGTAAGTAAAAGAGAGTGTACAATCAATAGACAGAAATACAATAATAGAACCTGACGGGTCAAAGCCCTAGATGTCCATGCAGATGCAAATGTTGCTCTTGGGAAATGCGCCCCAACTGTATGCTCTAAATTTGAACCTCTAAACATTGCTTTGCCAATCTATGGAAGAGATACTATATCTAGTCTCTCTAACTCGGAATCTTTGATGACTGCTCTGACAGAAGAAGATTTCTGACCTCAATCACTTAGTGATGCCCCCAGCTGTACAACTACGCCCTCTCTGCTCAAGAGTGCGGCCTAGTTGTCTTTGTCTCAGTCAAACTCTGGCTAAGGTCTATGTGGATTCTCCTCAATCTTTGAAGACAATCGTCTACCCTCTTTCCCTCTTGGCCTTAAGATCTGAGCCTCAACATTCACACGTGTGGTGTAGATGGAGAAATGTGCCCCTCTGTTGCTGCAATACGTCTCAACAGAACCCATGTGAGATAGTCTTTCTCACCTCAAGAATGAAGCTCCTCTTCTGTCCCAAAAGAAATGCCCTCACTCTCCCAAGAATGCGCCCTCCCAATTCTCCCAATGAATGTGCCCTCCTAGCTCAACTGATTTGCTGAGCTCTCCTGATCACTTGACTCTCTCAAGCAACATTGACTTATGTCTTCTGCATGTCCTTTTATAAGCTTTTCGTGAGATTAGGGTTCCAAAACCCTAATTTGACTTACATGCAAAATTTTGCTTTTGTGTATTAAAAACTGTGTAGCCTACATGCATGCAACCTCCATGCACCTCCATGCATACCAAGCCACCATGCACATGCATCATGCATATCACCCTTCAGAAATTGGTGCACCACTGCAATCCACACATCTGACTGAAGAAGTCACTAAATCATTGCATGTCTTTAATCACTGAAGCCATGACTACTTGCTAGAGTGCATCTCACTCTCCAAACTACTACCTATACTGATGATGTACCTCCCTGCTAGAAAGAACCACATGGAGGACATTTTGAGATACCACTATCTCTAACACTCCCTTTTATCGAGGGAGGTCCAACCACTGATTCCTGGATCCAACAAATCCTCTATTGCTGTAACTGCCCCATCTGATTTGGATGCCATAGTTGCACTCTAATCTGAAATACCTTGATCCACCTCCATCAAAGTAGTCTCGAGTGAAGCCTCTCGCTCTCTCTTAGACCTTGTCATTGATCCTTGACCTAGACTCCCTTTGAATCACTTTTGCAACCAATCTCTGAAGCTGCCATTAAGTGGATCCACAAACCCTATATCTAACCTCCCTGCTCTAAGATGACTTAGCTCTTGAGCTGAATCCAACTCTGTCATCTTGTACCAACTCAGTCTTTGGCTGGTACTAGTGTGAGCATCTTTCTCATCCCTTTGGCTTGTGAACTAACTGCCCAACGACTCATCCATACTGGGAGCTTCTTGCTCCAAATCCATCTTTGAATCTGATGAAAACTCTGTCAACGACCCAGATGCTCCTGAAGTGGGCCTACCTCGAACTATATACTCCCCGTCTAAGTTACACTGGCCTCGGGGACGGGGGGACGAGTTTTTGGGACAGCTAGAGCGCACCCCCATTTTTTCAGGGGACCGCAGGTTGGGGATGACAATTATATATATATATATATATATATATATATATTGAAATAAAAAGTAGAACTAATTATAAAATTCAAATTACAAAAGGAAATATAAAGTTTCTTCCAATCATCATTGTCCATTGTCAAAACGAAATAGTATTGACTCAAGATACATGCCTAAGATCTAAAACTAAAAACATTAAATAGTTCTAACTTCAAAGTTAACTATTTTACATTAACTTAAAACTTGAAAGTTAAAACAGTAACAAAAATTTAAAAATTTACAACATTGTACACATGAATGATGAATCATTTCGAAATTTAAATAACAAATAAATTTATATTTGTAATTTGACATTTGTAAACACTAAATTATATTTTTATATAAATTTATATTTGTAATTTGACATTTGTAAACACTAAATTATATTTTTATAAAACTATAATAGCATGTGTTGATATTTTTGTCGCCCAAAAATAAAAAAATAAAAAATAAAATGTAAGATATCAAATATGAAATACTTGTGTTGTTCTGCATGTTGTGGCCGAGAGGGGGCAAACTCATTGTGAGTGTGAGCTTGTGTTGAGCCATGAACTCAAACTTTGAGCATCTGTTGTGGGTTAGAGGAATAGGGGGAGGGTTAGGTCAGGTTTTTAATTAAAAAATTATTTTTTTAGTTTCTTTTTAATTTTAATTGTGGAGGTTGAGGAACGTCTATGAGTCTTTCATTGGTTGAGGGACGTTCCCGAGAAGTCCCCGATTTTGATGGGTACGTTTAAGGTACGGCTCAGAAGTCCCCAAGTCCCCAACGGAGTTCCCAATGAATTGGGGATGTTTTCGAGGAGTTCCAGAGTCCCTAGAATGCGGGAATGCAAGAAATTTTGGGGGGGACAGGTCCCCATGTAACATAGCTCCCCGTCAATCCTATGACCCGTCAACACTAGATCAACTCCCTTTGGATAGGTAAATATAAGCTCCCTTTGAAACACTACAAAGTATCCTGCATCATCCAAAGCTTATGTTGAAAGTGTGCTCACTCTCGGTCCTGGAATATAGCATAGTTGCACAAGTACCACTCCCGAGATTTTGGTAACCCGTACCTAGCGTTTCCCCGCTCCTGGGAGCTGGTACGAAACGTCCCCTTTTTTATGGGAGCTTCCTTGGGAACTTGGGAGCTTTTCGGGAGCTTTTTGGGAACTTGCTTTTGCCGCTACCTTTTTATTGGGAGCTTCTACAAGCTCCCGACCATGTGGAGGCCAAAATCATAAGAAAACTGTTGAAAATCAATTGAATGATTGAAGTTTATTGTGTCAAGAAATCACCAATAATAAAAATTTCAATTGAATCTATCAATAATGCCATTTTTATTTTATTTTCAAGGTTATATAAATAAAGAGGGCCCACACCTCTTAAATGTTTAGATTCATTCACACTCAATATATGTTGCAAGTGTACTTAAGTGAATATACATGGATTTTTTACAATACTAAGATATTGAACTACTTTAATTCATATCTCAAATGATTACAACTAGCTTATGTTATTCATACTGACTGATATAGCAATTTAGGATCATAAACCATATCAAATTCAAGAAACCANGGATTAAGGACAATGTAATATCACTTGACCACAATTTGGAAATCGTAGAATGCACTTCACAAAACTGGTTGAGAACTTGCTGTTAGTCTACTTTGAAAGTGTTGAATTTTAAGAGGCAGTGATATTTAATACACATAATAAACATAAGTGCATGAAANGTAGTTACCATAAAAAAAAATGCAGAGGCACCCAAAGACTAAGAACTCTTAGGAGCAATAATACAAATGGAGTTGGAACAAGGAATTAGAAAAATATTGAATCTTATTATTCATGAAGCTATTGGTGCTTCGTACACATATATGCAATGTGCCTTTACAAACTCGTACAATAAGATTTGTATAATGTGGACCTAGAGGTGTGAGCAAATTTAAAAAGAATAAATTTCATGACACTACTAGATGATTAAGAGGATAAAATAGTTTAAGCTATGAAATTAATCAATTATGTATTTTTTAGCTTTATTTTTTTAAAATATATTTAAAAAAAAAATATTATTGCTGCTCCCAACCCTACGTTTCCTGTAAATTTGGGTGAAGCTTCTAGCCGTATCAGATACTCGTGTCCGCGTACCCGACGTACCCGCGTTCCAGAAACCTGTGCAACATAGGAATATAGTGAACCCTTGACACCTCTAGGAGTTCCCCAAAACTTAGGAGGAACTGTACACGTCCCACCCCTCTGACCATATGCTCTTTATCGTCATCATGAATAGCTTGCTCAAGAATGTACTTTAGGAAGATGAGTGCCTCTCGCACTCTAGTCATGTGATTGCNCTATAATAAAGCAAGAAAATAATTTTCATCTCTTTCAACTCAACGCTCCGCTGGTCATTGCGTTAATTTTAACACTCTGCTGGTCACTGCGTTGAAGTTGAGATGTTTTACTTCGAATATCATGTACATAACAATAGATACATTATTAACAAATCATACCATTGTTGGATCCACTTTACACTTAGATATTTCTGAGTTTGATCTTGTCACCGAAGGGACAAGTCAAACTGGGTAAACCATCTACGTACCTTGAGAGAGGGTTAAATTAAACATAAATTGCCCTCAGACTCTTAGTCATCAGAGAGATGTCAATCAAAAGTACATGCACAGGCTAGAGTAAATTAGTCATGCCCAAAACATTCATGCTAAGAACACACAGTCACTTAGCATAAGAGACACTCAGACTTAGCACCGTCAAAATTCTCTGACAGTCATAATGATAAATACACAGTCCACACTCAGGGAAAGAAACCCAGCACACAGAGGTAAAATTGCAGTGACAGGTCGTAAGCACTCTCACACAGAGTTCAATTACAGAGACAGGTTGAGAGATAAAGGCCATGAAAAATACAAATCGCAGAGATCAAGCAGAACCCGTGAGGAATCACGGTGAGAGTCATGCTGGCCACCAAAGATCACCAAATAACAAAATCGCAGAGGTCACCCAAACCAAATCACGGAGACAGCTGTGAACCCAATATCGCAGAGGTCACTATAAGCAAAGACCACAGAGATNAAGCAAACATAAATAGACCTCAGACTCTTAGTCATCAGAGAGATGTCAATCAAAAGTACATGCACAGGCTAGAGTAATTCAGTCATGCCCAAAACATTCATGCTAACAAAACACAGTCACTTAGCATAAGAGACACTCAGACTTAGCACAGTCAAAACTCTCTGACAGTCATAATAATAAATACACAGTCCACACTCAGGGAAAGAAACCCAGCACACAGAGGTAAAATTGCAGTGACAGGTCGTAAGCACTCTCACACAGAGATCAATTACAGAGACAGGTTGAGAGATAAAGGCCATGAAAAATACAAATCGCAGAGATCAAGCAGAACCCGTGAGGAATCACGGTGAGAGTCATGCTGGCCACCAAAGATCACCAAATAACAAAATCGCAGAGGTCACCCAAACCAAATCACGGAGACAGCTGTGAACCCAATATCGCAGAGGTCACTATAAGCAAAGACCACAGAGATATAAGCAAAGACCACAGAGATATTTGGGGCCTGTAAGTAATTGCAGAGATAGATCACAGAGAGAAGATGGGTTCGTAAGCAATCGCAGAGACAAACAACCCGTGACACAAATCGCAGAGAGAAGAGGGGTCTGTGAATGCAAAGATCAAGCACAACCCATGGATGAAGAAATCACAGAGATCAAGCACAATCCGTGAATAACCAAATCGTTGAGATCCGTGGATGAAGAAATTGTTGATATCAAGTTCAATCTGTGAAAAATCATCGTGAAGGAAACGTGAAGGAAATCACACATCCAAATCAATCCAAATCGAGCCCAGGATTAATCACAACATCGGCTGAGAATGAAATCACGAAGCACAACCCGTGGATAAAGAAATCACAGAGATCAAGCACAATCCGTGAATAACCAAATCGCTGAGATCCGTGGATGAAGAAATTGTTGATATCAAGTTCAATCTGTGAAATATCACCGTGAAGGAAATCACACATCCAAATCAATCCAAATCGAGCCCAGGATTAATCACAACATCGGCTGAGAATGAAATCACGAAGCACAACCTGTGGATAAAGAAATCACAGAGATCAAGCCGGGCATAAGAACAAAAACGCAGAGGTCAAACTCTGTCCAACAAATCGCAGAGTAGACTCAGCCAAGAAACGTGAGGGAAGGCACGGAGAGTAAGCACGTGAAAGAAACCCAGCCGGTTACATAACCATGAAGAAAGCCACAGCGTATGTGTATGTGAAAGAACCCAGCTGGTTATATAACCGTGAAGAAAATCAAAAGGGGATAAGCACGTGAAAGAACCCAACTCGTCATATATTTTCCAAGGTAAGATCTATATTATATATATATTGAAAGTGATGAAAGATACTTTAGGTTAGCATACCTCAAAGACTAGAGTGTTTCACAAAATCCAAAAATAAGAAATAATAAATAAAATAAAACACATGAGGTAAATTAAATGGACCAAGTGTCTTTATTAATAAAACCATAAAGGTTTTATTAACAAGCCCATAAAGTAAATATAAGACTTAGGATAGCATGAAGGTTTTATTAATAAGACCATAAAGTAAATATAAGACTTAGGATAGCATAAAGTGGTCAATAATAAAACCAAAAGTAAAATGGTCAAGAAGTTAAGGTAAAAGGTCCAATGATTTAATTAATAAAAATCATAAACAATAAGTGGTCCAATGATCCTTTAGTACAACCATTAGGTAAATGTATTTAGGATAAAATCCATAAGTCATCATAATCAAAGGTACACCCAAATACGAGCGTCAGAACCAAGTAAGGTAAAGAACCAAGAGTCAACAAGGGGACCACAAACCACACAACCATAATATTTAGGGTGAACCAAACAGGTGGACAAGCATTCATCAAAAGGACCAAAGACTTTGAACTTTTCTCTCTCAAAGTACAATGTTTTATATATACTTTTGTCATCACTGTATAAAGGGGAGGATCTAAACGGATGGTACAATCCTTTTGTCCATAACACTGCTCCTAAGGGTTAGACACTAGGGACATTGTCAAGGGGTGGCCAGTCCCTTGAGAAGCAACCTAGCAATAACCGATTAGGAGAGGGGACATCGTTATCTTCCATTCTTAATGAATGGCTTTCAGCCTTACGCTGAGTTTCAGTGTGACACTGAATCAAGTTGATCAATCCTTGGACCCTGACTGGGTCCTCCATTTTCTCGCAGAATGGTTCTCAGTACTAAGCTGAGTTTCAGTCTCACACTGAAAGTTGATCAACTACCTGCAGGACCTACTTGGACATCGTGTCCCTGGTTCAAGACCAGAATATATCTCTACCTCTACCTGCAAGCTCTACTTGGACATCGTGTCCCTGGTTCCAAACCAGAATACCCTAGAGGCATATAGGGGCCCTAGCTACCTGCTAGGGGCTTTGCCATGGCATCAACCTGCTTGGTCCTAGACCAAGAACCCCAGGAGACTACTAGGGGCCCTAGGGTACCTTCTAGGGTCTTACTCTATCATAGTCAACTGACTAGGGTACCATCCTCTATGAGAATGGGTCTCGCAGCTGCACAAACTTTAACATGCACTGCATGCAGTCAACCAACCACCTCTCATCAACCTGAATCTCAGGTTGACTCCTATCTCGGCCTGAAACAAAAGATGCAAGGGAGAACAACCTCTCAATCGAGTAGTGAACTCGTCTACCTCTTTTGCTGCAGCTAACTGCTCTTCCCTCTCCTTTTTATTCCTTTTCTTATTGGGGCACTGGCCTGCATAATGGCCATATTCATTACAAGCAAAGCACTTCACATTGCTTAGATCTTTCTTTTGATCATTCTTCTCGAATCTTTGCTTTCTTGTAGTTGCAGGCGCCACATCTTCCTCCTCGGGGTTAGCAGAAGAAGTGCCCTGGAGATAACCTCTCTGGGTCTCCTCCTGTGTGAAATCATCCCACAAATGATCCCACTTAAGGAGATTCTCTCTAGCCACAATTGGCTCTACAAACATCGCCCATGGTTTAGTCAATTCAACGCTTGTCGTATCAACTCTCCATCCTTAACCTTCTCCTCCATTGCCTCCAACTCATCTCTTATTTGTGTTATGTAGGTAAGGTATGTAGCCATACTTGCAGTCTTGATCGTCTTTGTACTTTTCAACTTTTCTCGAAGTACCATCTTTCTATTATGATTTGAGCTTTAGTACAACTTCGTCAATGCATCCCACATCTCGTACATGTTCTCTTTACCTATAGCATTGTCGAAACACTAACGGGCTTTGCGGCAACGCTCTCCACAATAGCCCATAACTCGCTTTCTTTCAGAAACAAGACAACTTTGTCCTTTCATGCACTAAGTTAGAGGCCCCATCCAACCTATCTCAACATGCAAATTGCTAGCCATACTCTCTAATCAACCGAATCTGAATCAAGAAAATCTTAATGAGCAAAAGTATCACACTGTCACAGATCTAGCCCTTACACGCTCAGATTTGAACGATCTATCTAAGATCTCACTTCCAAACACACAGATCTGATAGATCTGGCCTCTACAACCATAGATCTAAGCCCTGCTCTTCATATTTGGTAGATCTGGTCACTCTCTCCACAGATCTGATATCACTACTGAGTCTCCACATATCTGGTATACTGCATGTAGATCTGAGTGTGATTGCCCCTTGACCTTTAACAAGGCTCTGATACCATGTAAATTTTCCGAATGTCACTACTCGATTTGGAAATTTGAGATCTCAACCAGCCTTGAGTCTTAATAAGTCACAAGCATAAACATAAATCCCAACCTTCTCTATGCCAGAGAAGGTAACAACTATGCTAAAAAATTATAACAAAAAACACCATAGATCTCTTTACAACTTTAACTCTTAAATGCAATCACACATCAAATGGACTCAGATTTTACCCTAGAAACCCTAATGAGGAAAACCAACATCTATGTGCTTTCTTCTTTCTCAAGCCATAGTAAGTAAAAGAAAGAGTGTAGAATCAATAGACAAATACAATAATAGAACCTGACGGCTCAAAGCCCTAGATATGCATGTAGCTGTAACTACAGCTCTTGGGAAATGCGCCCCAACCGTCTGCTCTAACTTTGAATCTTTGAACATTGCTCTACCAATCTCTGGAAGAGATACTGTCTCTCTAACTCAAAATATCTGAACACTGCTCTGACAGAAGAAGATCCGTGATCTTAGTCATTGAGTGACGCCCCCAGCTGTACAGCTGTGCCCTCTCTGCCCATAAGTGCGCCCTAGCTGTCTTTGCCTCAGTGAAACTTTGGCTAAGGTCTGTGTGGATTTTCCTTAGTCTCTGAAGATAACCCCCATGCTCTCTTGGTCCTCTCGACCTCAAGACGTGAGCCTCAACACTCACATGTATGGTGTAGCTAGAGAAATGTGCCCCTCAGCTAGTGCAACACGTCCCAACTAATCTGCTCCTCAATTTTTAAAGAACCCCTATGAGATAATCTCTCTCACCTCAAGAATAAAGCTCCTCTCTTGTCCCAGAAGAAATGCCCTCACTCTCTCTAGAATGCACCCTCCCAATGAATGTGCCCTCCCAACTCAATTGATTCACTTAGCTCTCCTGATCACCTAACTTTTTCAAGCAACATCGACTTATGTCTTTCGAATGTCCTTCTATAAGCTTCTGGTGAGATTAGGGTTCCAAAACCCTAATTTGACTTACATGCAAAATTTCACTTTTGTGCATTAAAAATAGTGTAGCATGCATGCACGCAACCTCCATGCACACCTCCGTGCATACCAAGCCACCATGCACATGCACATGCACATGCATCATGCATTTCACCCTTTAGAAACTGGTGCACCACTGCACTCCACGCATTCGACTGAAGAAGTCACTGAATCACTGCATGTCTTCAATCACTGAAGCTATGACTACCTCCTAGAGTGCATCTCACTCTCCAAACTTCTGCCTATACTGATGATGTACGTCCATGCTAGGCAGAATCACATGGAGGACATCCCGAGATACTACTATCTCCAACCAACCTAAGGTTAAAAGAACTTAGATACTTTAGATCTTAAGATGTTTGTTGGGGATTAAGTGCAAAAATTTACTTTTGGAGGACTAGATTTGCCACTCATCAAACAATAGGAAAGTGCTGTTATAGTAGGCTGAATTATTAAACCATTTCAGCAACTAGTGTGTTAGAAGAAGGGAAATAAAATAAAATTATAACAACAAATAGATCAAAGAGGGAGAACCTTCTCACATTGACTCTTCCAAAAATTAAATAAGACTTAATTTGGCTTTCATATAAGTTGACAACAATGTAGATTTTTCACTAGTTTTCAGCCACCGGTTTATAAGTAAAAATTGTCATTGTTTATTTCATTCCCAGAAAATAAAATGCTGGAAATAAAATTTAATTTTTCATACTTAAAACACTGCTGTAACTACTCTTTTTCACCAATAGAAAATAAATATTCACACGCCATTCAACACACAAAATACAGTAATTTTCGGCCAATGGCCCTGGAAAAACCCACAAGGGGAAAACTAGTGAGAGAGAGAGAGAGAGTTTATTATTGCTTCAAGATAAAAAATCAGACATTCATTTACAGTAAAAAATCCAACTTATCTCAATCTAGAAAAATGACCCAGCAAGTTGCCTCGATTTTTGTGCAAGAGCTGCCTCGGTTTTCGTGCAATTTCAGTCTCAAAAAACATGCCTGGAAATCACTGCCCTTCCTTCCTCGATTTCTGTGCATGAACAGCAAACTGCTGTTCTCGATTTTTGTGCCAAACTGAACGAAAAATCTGTACTGTACGGTCTGTAATAAATGCAGCCATAAACCTTGAAATCTGCACCAGAAATTAACTGCTGCTACATCGGGAAATGTGCTGTACCTTCATCGAAATCAGTGCCAAATTTGTACTGTACAAAACCGTACCTTGCTCCTCGATTTCTGTGCCAGCATTAAACGCAGGCCATACTTTCTCCTCGAACTCTGTACTTCCTCCTTGAAATCTGTGCTAGCATTTATTGCTCCTCGATAATCATTCCCACCAAAATCTTCTCTAGCAGGCTGCCTCAAAAATCGTGCCCTTCTCTCTTCTTCAGCGCTCTCTTCTTCCTTCTCCTCTCAAGAATGAATGCATTTCCCTTTTCCTTTCTTTTTGTCCATAACTCTAGGTAGCTGAAGAGGCATATAATCCAAAGGCTGAGATTGGATTAATCATTAGATCGACGGTTGAAATTAATTGCTCATATTTTATTTGTAAAATATTAATTTCACTCACCCACTTAAATTTATCAAAAACTGATTTTAATGCTCTAAAGTCAAATTTAATGTCACTTAAGTCATTTAATGCAAGGTTCACTTTATTTCCCTTCACTAAGTGACTAAGGCTAAAGTCACTTAGGGGAAGACTTCCCTAGGTACAAAATTAACAAAACAAGAGATATATTCTACAAATAATTAATAACAAAAATGAGAAACATGACATGACCATACAACAAGATAACAATACCCTTCTTCATTGATGTTCAAACATTTGATATACAAGGGAGCGTCATCCTCACCTCCAAGTTCCTATGTTAACTCCTTCACTTCACTCACTTCTCAAATTCTCAAACACCCAAATCACGAATTGCCAATGAAATGGAGAGAAAGCTTTTTTATATAGAAAAGAGCTAGATCTCTCATACAATAAAATATAATATTTTTTTAACCAACTCCTTGACAAGTTCAACAATAATAACATATTGGAGTTAGTTAGATCTAGCAAATCATGGTTGACAAGTCAAAGAAATAATATAATAATGGAGTGGTTAGAATCTAGATCATGTTGACCATGTCAAGTGGATCATGCGGCCTGTCATTTCTCCTTCGAAAATAGGATGAACTAGTTCAAAAGTCACTTTAACTTTGAACAAGATGAAAGGTGGTGTGAACAAGACTTATTCGAAGGTGCATGTGGAGCATCTAGGGTATCACTTCTCCTAAGGAAATGTGCCAAGAGGATAAGATCAAAAGGTAAGTGGAAAAGTGTACAAAAGGACTAGGGTGCATGCATAACTAACTTCTCAAAACAAGTGCGAGTTCAACCACCTCCTCAATGTGTGTGCCAAGAGATGAGGGCCCAAAAAGATGCCCAACAAATTTATAAAAAGGGCAAAAAAATTATTCTTATTTTTATTTTGGGGGTTGCCTCATCATGTGTTACCTTCATGTGTTGTACCACATGGGACATAAAGTTGCATTCTCTAGTGAAAAATTAAAACATTTTAGGATAAAACTTAGGGAATGAGGCATCGATGAAGGTTTATAAGTTTATAGCATATGAATATTATTAGGCCAATAATGTAACACTCAACCTAAGGTTTGGGGTTTATATAATCAAAGATAAAATTATCCGAACCACCTTGGCATGTTCACAAATGGAAAAGGTGAAATAATGAAATATGACAAATGAAAGGTTAATTATCAAGGGAAAACTATATGAAAATGGACGAAATGACTCATGCACCCTCTGGGAATGGGGATATGATGGAATACGAGTGTGATATGGGTTATGCCTAGGTACTCAATGGAAAATTGATAGAATATTAAATCTACCTAGGTACAATGATGGCAAGGTGATGAAAGTGAGTGATATCAAGGCAAAACACTAGGAAAGTACATCACCATGCTAGAGGACACAACAACAAAGAAAAGACATGAGTTCACCATGCAACGACCAAGTAAGAGTAGTGACTAGAACATGAGGAAATAACTAAGTGATCTCCCCAACATGAAGAAGGCCTCCATGAAAATGAAATGAACTTTATGCACAACTGAAGCAACTTCACTAAACCACAAAATATGATCATCAACAAACATAAGTTAGTCTCCACTAAAGATCTTCATCAATATCCATCTTGAAGAAGAGAAGATGCTACAAGAGAATGCGCATCTTCCAAGACCATCAAGATGCTCCAAGATACCAATTGAAAACCCCAATGTAAAACCTCAAACAATATGTTGGGTAATAATAGTCTCCAATTGGGGACATGTACACTTCTTGTGAGTAGATGAGAACCTCAGAAAGCTCTGGTTGACCTGTTAAGAAAGATCCAAGAAGCAAAGGTAGCAAGACAACGTGGTGGGATGGCTGAATTCACATCCCCAATACCACTTGCTTATTAATAATTATGCTTATTTATTTATTTTTACATCAATTAGAGCAAAACAATTTGGCTTCAACAATGCCAAAAACAAACTATTGCGCATACGTGTTGAGCTTATTAAATCTCCCCTACTCTAACATTGGATGAAGCAAAAGGATAAGTGAAATCAAATAGCCAATGCAGCCACCCAAGCATCTCCTCAAGGCCATGTACTCTACCCTTGTGTTTGGTTATGATCCAAAACAAGGTTACATTAAAAACCAAGCCTATGTATGCTGGAAACTCCATTACAACATGGTTGCAAAATGAAATTACATTATATGAGCAACAACCAATGCAAAAATATGAACAAGGATAGCATGTTCCAGCACATGCTAACTCAATAAAATGCTGAAGAGGGTTGAAATAATGCTCTAAAAATGAATATGGGAGTCCCTTGTCAAACTATAAAATGTAAAATGTCTTCTTTGTGCTTCTCAAAAGACTGATCTGCAAGACAAACATCATTCACACCCACAAATATTGAGGCTGTAGACTGTGCCAACAATAATGTCCTCTACCAAGCATGAGGATGGAGAATGAAATGAACTTTCAGATCTGGAAACAAATTTTGTTCATAAATATATGACTATCATAAAATCTGAACTGAATATTCTACTGTTTCATACAATTTTCAGCACATGACTTTCAGCTGAAAAATCACATACACAATCACAAAAAACTGAAGAAGTAGATGGCTGAAAATTTCCAACATTTTCATCATCACTAACATGCTCAATAATCTGGAAATTTTTTGAATCATACGAGGAAGAAAGTGGTTGTAAATTTTTTGCATTCTTAATATCCACAATCTAAAATTTTTCTGAATTATGAGGGTGCAAACATAGTTGTAAATTAATATTTGGAATTTTTGAACATGCTCCCTTTACGCATGGTTGTCCAAGAGTTCCAAAATCAACATTTTCCTCCAAGAACTCAACCCCATCCAATTCATAGATGGGATACATATCCCAACTATGAAAAATTAAACCCTTATCTTCATTGCATGGAGGAACAAATAAGTTTTCATGCAACGGTTTATTTACCTCTTACAAATAACTAAAGATGAAGCAAAACATTCAGAAATTTGGAAAGGAGAGCAACAATTCAATCCCTTGTTTTATCACACGGAATATCTTCCTCTAAAACTGAAAAATCATGAGAAGATGGTACGAGAAATGAGGGTCGGTCCTCCAAGGACTCCTCATCAAGAATATCATGTAAACAATGTGGATCATACCCATAATCCCAAGATCCCAATACCATTCCATGGCATTACCATCAAAATTAGATGAAAAAATTTTCATCCTTTCATTCTCATTATTAATACCAAGTTCCAACATTATTTTTATGAACGATGAAAGATGGTTAATTGCCGAATCATTATGTCCATGGAATTCAAGCCATGCTCAATAATTTTTCCAAAAATAACATATTCAAACTCATGTGGATAATCTGGTATTATTTGAAAAATAAAATGCAGGATATGAATCTAGATCCATATTGTTGAATTTTAGCATTAGCATGAATACTTTTAAAATTTGCAGACTAACTTGAATAAATGATAAGTGCAGTAAACAACATCAACACATCAACACATTGAACACAAGATTTTTCACTGGGGAGACCTTTGAAGGACAAAAACCCCAAAAGCATTAGTAATTCATCTCGTAATGAGATGACTGAGTTCTTCAAAAATCCACAAACCCTAACTGGGTTTGTACCACAATTATACAGAAGATCAATTTTTCCACAAAAAATGCCAAATTGGCTTTTTACCAAGTTAGGACTTTTTGCCCTAACTTTCTCTCTCCTGTCGAGAATTAGCAGGCTGCATAGATTGCTGCCCGTACCTTCTATCCTGTACTTGTTTCCCGCTCTGCCCAGCTCTGCCCTGTTCTGCCTTGCTGCTATGTTCTGTTGTTATCCTGCTGCATGCAGGGCAGATAGACCTGCTCGACCTAGCCCGAGACCCTTACGGGTTGGCCTGTGGGTTGCTCGAGGGTCTTTACATACTCGATAGCCTCAACAGGCTATGGGCTGCTGCCAAGACCCTCACAGGTATGCCAACAGGCTGCCTGTGGGTTTATGTGGCCACGATAGCCCTCACGGTTCTGCCTAGAGGCTACCCGAGGGTTGGCCGTAGGCAAAAACCCTCATGGGTATGCCTGTAATACGCTGCCTGAGAGTGCAGAGGTAGGGCTAAGCCCTTACATGGCCTTCCCGGAAGAAGAGTGGGGCAGCCCAAGGAGAATTAGGGCCGCCCGTGAACCTTATCCACTGCTCGGTGAATGATGGAGACTGCCCGTAAAAATGATCAGCTGTCTGGAGGTGAAGACAAGTTAGGGTAAAAACTGTAGCTCACAAAACAAATAAAAACTTGCAGTCGCCGAAAATCCTAGCTTACGGTTTATAAAAAATAATTGTAAGTGCCCTAGTTAGACTCATCCATGCTAGGGCATCATAGTAATTTTCCTTCTCTTCAATAACCTGTGAAATCTTATGTTGGAGTAGCTGTACCCGTCAGAGCAAGTGTGTGATAATGAAATGGATTGATCTTCTTTTATATCCTTTGAGTCACCTGTAAGTGGACCAAAATTAGAAAGATCAAAATATTATTATTTTATTTTTTTCTAAATTTGGCTTTTGCCTTTAGTGTTACTAAAGGTCTTTTTGCACTTCACTTTTACACCTTAGTGGTACTAAGGTTCCTTGCGTATTTTTGACTTTGCTTTAGCCTTCTTCAAAGTGCCCTGTGGTCAATACAAGTGGTCAAGGTGGTCTTTCATTTCCACTCAAAGTACATCATCATAAATAGAGAGAATTACTAATGCTTTTATCTCACACTCTGTATGACACCAAGATCGGGTACTAAGGTGTCTTAGCCAAGGGTAGCTAAGCCTTGGAGAAGATTGCAAAGCCACTGATTGAGGGTCAAAGTGTCACACATGCCTAGACCCGCTCTGGGGCTTATGTTGTCTTCCTGGTAACAGACTAGGTGCCTCAGCCATTGGCTGCATAATTTGACACTAGGTCAAATACTTGATAACAGACCAAGCGCCTCCATTCTCTCGGAGAGTGGCCCTCAGCCCCGGGCCGAGTCCCTAGTCCTGGACTAGGTAAATTCCTGGTAACTGACCAGGTGCCTCCATTCAAGAGAATGGCCACTCAGCTCTAGGCTGAGTCCCTAGTGCTAGACTGGTTCCACATCCTGGTCTCGGACCAGATGTCATCATTCAACAGAATGATCACTCAACTTAAGGTTGAGTCTCCCAGTGCTAGATTGGTTCATATTGTGGTCCCAGACCAAATATCCCCATTTAATAGAATGGTCACTCAACTCTAGGTTGAGTCCATACCCTGGTCTCGGACGAGGTGTCTCCACTCTCCTAAGAGAATTGCTCTCGATGCTGCTCAGAAAAATCAACACTCCCTCTCAGCGAGAGAGGCATTCTCTGCTATGCCAAGCTTGTCACGAAAGTATACGAACTTTGATGCTGTTAGAGGCTTGGTCAAGATATCTGCGATTTCTTCATCCGTACGAATGTACTGCAACTTCAGAGCACCTCTGTGCACTAGGTCTTTGATGAAATGATACCTCATTTCAATGTGTTTTGATCTATCATGAAACACTGGGTTCTCCGAAAGATTTATGCGACTTTGATTATCGCAATGGATGATCGTTGAGTCAAGCTTTCCCCCGAATAGATCAAATAGAAGTTTTTTGAGCCAAACTGCTTCTTTGCAGGCATCACTTGCAGCAATATATTCTGCCTCAGCTGTACTCTGAGCTATGGAACCCTTCTTCCTGCTGGACCAAGAGATCATTGCAGATCCCATACTGAAGCAGTAACCGGAGGTACTTTTTCGGTCTACTGCACTGCCAACCAATCTGAATTTGCATATCCAGATAATAATACTCCACTGCTGGAAGTATACCTGAGCCCATAAGTGATAGTACCTCGCACATATATCAGTACATTTTTGGCTGCTACCAAGTGTATGTGCTTCAGATCGGACATGAACTGACTCAGAGCATTCACTGTGTAACAGATGTTCGGTCTTGTATGCACGAGATACATCAAGGATCCAATCAGCTGTCTGTACAAAGTAGAGTCCACACTCTGTGAACTGGTAGCTGAGTCACGCAACTTTGTCAAGTTGGTAGTCATGGGTATGCTCATGGACTTGTAGTCTTGCATCCCAAATCTCTACAAGATGTCCATTGCATACTTTCCTTATATTAGGAAGATCTCGCCTTGCTTTTGCCAGATCTTTAAGCCAAGGAAATAATGCATCAAACTGAGATCCTTCATCTCAAATTTAGAGGTAAGCTCCCTCTTACACTGTTCTATCAACTGTTCATCACTTGTAAGAAACAAGTCATCTACATATAGAACAAGTATCAAGACATGATTATGAACGACCTTAAAGAACAAGTTAGAATCAGCTGTACTTCTAGAAAACCCCAAGTTGTGGAGAAATCCATCCATCCTCGCATACCAGACTCTTGGAGCCTGTTTCAGTCCATACAAGGCTTTCTTCAGTTTACACACATGGGTCTTATTCCTATGAGTCACAAAGCCTTCAGGTTGTTCAATATAGATTTCCTCCTCAATCTTTCCATTAAGGAAGGCTGTCCTTACATCCATCTGAAGTAACTTCCATCCGAATACTGCATCAAGAGAAATGATGGTTCTAATGGTAGCATACCTGGCAATAGGAGCAAATGTCTCATCATAGTCAATGCCTTCTTTTTGAGTGAAGCCACGAGCTACGAATCTGGCTTTATACTTCTCCACACTGCCATCAGCAGCATGCTTGATTTTATAAATCCATCTGGACGTCACCACTGACTTTCCTGTTGGTCTGGGAACAACTTCCCACACATCATTCTTCATGATTGAACTGTACTCTTCAATCATGGCATCAACCCATACTTGTTGACTTGCTGCTTCTTCGTATGAGGAAGGTTCTGCACTGATAAGCTGGCTCATAAGACCAGGGTACTTCTGTGGCCTTATGCTTTCTTTGAAAGTCCCGGGAGGAGCTTTATGCTTCTCGCCTTCTTGTACCGTTTCTCGGTACCAAGTAGGTCTCCTTTTGCAAGGAGGAACTTCAAGTAGTTCTTCTGGTGGACTTTCAGTGTCCTCAGGTGCATCTGGAATTTGATCCTCAAATTCCTCTTCCTCCCTCTAAATTTCTGAATCTGGAAACTCAAGGGGAGGTACTTCATCTTCCTTTGAAAGCTCTAGTGTTTTACGAAACACAACTTCCTTATGGAAGATCACATTTCTGCTGACTTCAATGTACCTCTATCCAGGTACATAGATACGACAGGCCTTCGAACAATCACTGTATTCGACAAAGATACCTTTCTTACTGGAAGGCTCGAACTTGGCCCTCTTTTTCTATGGCACATGAATGTACACTGGAGTGCTAAATATCCTCATGTGGTCAACTCCAGGTTTCTTCTTGGTGAAGACTTCTTCTAGAGTCTTCTCCCCCAAGATAGCACGAGGGTTTATGTTCTGGATATACACAGTAGTACCTGCAGCTTCAACCCATAATGATAAAGGAAGATCTAGATTAGTAAGCATGGCTTTAGCAGCTTCACAGATCGTTTTGTTCTTCCTTTCTGCAACCCCATTCTATTGAGGGTTGTAAGGTATTGTCAGCTCTTTCTTGATTCCTTCTTCCCGGCAAAAATCATCAAACTCATTAGATTCATACTCACCTCCGTTATTTGATCTCAAGATACGGATGTGTCTTCCAGTCTGATTTTCAATCAGAGCCTTGAACTATTTGAACCTGTCAAAAGTTTCACTCTTGGCCTTAAGGAAGTAAATACATGACTTTCAAGAGTGATCATCAATGAACTAGACATAATATAAACACCCACTCAAAGAGGGTGAATACATAGGTCCACAAATGTCAGAATGAATCAAATATGAAATGCCTTTAGATCTATTCTTGCTTCTGGAAAAGGATTTCTTAGTGTTCTTACCTAGAGCACATCCTTTGCAAATTCCATCATGATTTGGAGATACCTTTGGCATACCTGTGACCATTTTTTGCAAGCCTGGGAGAGTTGTGTAGTGAAGGTGTCCAAACCTTCTATGCCACAGTTCACATGGATCAACCGTATGATGTACCAAAGCATGAGTGGAATCTTCGGAAGCCTTGTAAAGGTCTCCCTCTCGAACCCCGATCTGTACAGTTGAGCTTAGCTCTTCATCCTTTTCCTAGAGAAGGACTTTCTTGTCCATGAAGAGGACTCTGTAGCCCTTGTCCTCTAAGTCAGCAACATATAGAAGATTCTTCTTTAAACCAGGAACATATAAGACATCATCAATATGAAGAACCGTACATGAGTCAAGTTGAAGTGAAGTTGAGCCAACTCCTTCAATCTTGTAAGTGGAGTCATCTCCAAGTTCCACCTGTGTGGTGAACTTCTTCTTTCTATAACTAGTGAGTGCTCCACGGTTACCTGTCATGTGCCTAGAGGCACCACTATCCACCAACCAAGAGGTAGCACTGTTTGTGATGGAACCAAAGAGAGCAGAAACTAGGTAGTACTCTTCTAGGTTCTTCTTCTTTGTTAGCCTTGGTTTTCTTCTTCTTCTTCTTCTGCTTCTGCAACAGAGGCTCGAAATCTTCTTTTGGATTTCTTCTTGGTTTGTCTGCAGTCCCTGGCAAAGTGTCCAAACTTGTGGAAATTGTAGCATTCCACTTTTGAACCATCAGAGAACTTACCTTGAGGTTTCTTTCCCTTCTTTTGCTGAGGGGAGGGCTTCTTGAACTTCTTTGTCTTTGCTGCAAGTGCAAGGTTACCTTCCTTGATTACCTTGCCTGAAGTCCTTCCCTCTTTTTCTATGCAATCATGCCACAGTCTTTCAAAAGTTGGTTGATTCTCACGTTCACTGACATATGTGATGAAGGTTTTCCAAGAGTTTGGGAGACCATCAACAACAGTTTGCACAAGGTCATCATCATCAACAGTAATACCAATAGCAATAAGTTGATCTCTTACTTGTGCAATCTTTGTGAAGAAAGAACCAACCCCTTCATCCTTGTTTAGCTTCAAAGTTCGTAACCTTTTCTTCAAGACTCTCTTTTGACTGGGAGCCTTCTTTGCATACAAGTTGGCCAAGGTGTCAAAGCATTCTTTTTCAGTCTTCCATGTTGTGATGTTGGGCATCACCGTTTCTTTGACAGAATCTTAAATGATTCTTCTAGCTTTAGCCTGTTTTCTCTTGTAAGCAAGTCTTCCTGCATTAGATGTTGGCTCTTCAGTGATGTTGAACAAAACCTCATCAAGGTCATTTTCCTCTAGGATAGATGTAAGCCTAGCTTTCCAAGAGTTGTAGTTAGCAGACCCTTGAAGCTTCTCTTTCGGTCTGAAGATGTTGGTGGCTATTTCTGTCACTTAGTCAAATGTGAAGTCTGCAAAATATCCCAAGGTCTGAGAAGACAACAAAACTTTCTTCTTACTGGGTCTTCACATGCTAAGCTCTGATACCATGTTGAATTTTAGCATTAGCATGAATACTTTTAAATTTGCATACTAACTTAAACAAATGACAAGTGCAATAAACAACATCAACGCATCAACACATTGAACACAAGATTTTTCACTGGGGAAACCTTTAAAGGACAAAACCCCCAAAAGCATTAGTAATTCATCTCGTAAATGAGATGTCTGAGTTCTTCAAAAATCCACAAACCCTAACTGGGTTTGTACCACAATTATACAGAAGATCAATTTTTCCACAAAAAATGCCAAATTGGCTTTTTACCAAGTTAGGGCTTTCTGCCCTAACTTTCTCTCTCCTTCCCAGAAATAGCAGTCTTCCCAGACTACTTCCCGTACCTTCTGTCTTGTACTTGCTGCCCTGTACCTACTGCTCGCTCTGCCCAGCTTTGCCCTGTTCTGCCTTGTTGCCTTGTTCTGTTGTTATCCTGCTTCCTGTAGGGGAGATAGACCTGCCTAGCCTAGCCCGAGACCCTTACGGGCTGGCCTGTGGGCTTCCCGAGAGTCTGTACAGGCTTGATAGCCTTAACAGGTCGCGGGCTTCTGCCAAGACCCTCACGGGTATGCCAACAGGCTTCTCGTGGGTCTGTGTGGCCACGACAGCCCTCACGGGTTTGCCCGGAGGCTACCCGAGGGTTGGCCGTAGGAAAAAACCCTCACGGGTATGCCTGTAATAGGCTACCCGAGAGTGCAGAGGTAGGGATGAGCCCTTATGTGGCCTGCTCAGAAGAAGAGAGGGGCAGCCCAAGGAGAATTAGGGCTGCCCATGAACCTTATCCACTGCTCGGTGAATGATGGAGACTGTCCGTAAAAATAATTAGCTATCTGAAGGTGAAGACGAGAGTTAGGGTAAAAACCCTAGCTCACAAAACAGATAAAATCTTGCAGCTGCCGGAAACCCTAGCTTAGGGTTTATAAAAAGAATAATTACGAGTGCCCTAGCTAGACTCATCCATGCTAGGGCATCACAGTAATTTTCCTTCTCTTCAATAACCTGTGAAATCTTCAGTTGGAGCAGCTGTACCTGTGAGAGCAACTGTGTGTGATAATGAAATGGATTGATCTTCTTTTATATCCTTTGAGTCACTTGTAAGTGGACCAAAATTAGAAAGATTAAAATATTATTATTTTCTTTTCTAATTTTGACTTTTTCCTTTAGTGGTACTAAAGGTCTTTTTTCACTTTCACTTTTACACCTTAGTGGTACTAAGGTTCCTTACGTATTTTTGACTTTTGCTTTAGCCTTCTTCAACTGCCCTGTGGTCAATACAAGTGGTCAAGGTGGTCCTTTCATCCCCACTCAAAGTACATCATCATAAACAAAGAGAATTACTAATGCTTTTATCTCACATTCTGTGTGACACCAAGATTGGGTACTAAGGTGTCTTAACCAAGGGTAGCTAAGCCTTGGAGAAGATCGCAAAGCCCACTGATTGAGGGTCAGAGTGTCACACATGCCTAGACCCGGTGTAGGGCTTATGGTGTCTTCCTGGTAACAGACCAGATGTCTCAGCCATAGGATGCATAATTTGACACTAGGTCAAATACTTGGTAACAGACCAAGTGCCTCCATTCTCCCGGAGAATGGCTCTCAGCCCCGGGCTGAGTCCCTAGTCCTGAACTAGGTAAATTCCTGGTAACTGACCAGGTGCCTCCATTCAAGAGAATGGCCACTCAGCTCTAGGCTGAGTCCCCAGTGCTACACTGGTTCCACATTCTGGTCCCGGACCAGATGTCATCATTCAACAGAATGATCACTTAACTCAAGGTTGAGTCCCCCAGTGCTGGACTGGTTCCATATCGTGGTCCCGGACCAGATATCCCCATTCAATAGAATGGTCACTCAACTCTAGGTTGAGTCCACACCCTGGTCCTAGACCAGGTGTCTCCATTCTCCTAAGAGAATGGCTCTCGATGCTGCTCCGAAAAATCAACACATATCACCCATACTTTTTCAATATAAATAGATGAAATTTGAAAATGTATGCATATAATATATCACATACCAAAATTTGAAAAGTGTAGTCACCAAGGTGAGTTCTTCAACTATTAACTAGCTGTTCTCACTTTGAAAACTACAAACCATTAAGTACCAATATGAGAAAATGATCTACAAATAAAACCCTCATTCAGTAATGCAGTTGATCTACAAATTTCCGGGAAGAAAAGACTATATCTGATAATGGTACCAAAATGTTACAACAAAATCTAACACCCCCTAAATGATGTAAAGTCCCAAGCATCAAGGGTCTAGTCTTGTGCAACTTCAAGAAGGCCACCCACTGTAACCTCAATGACTCTTCCTCTTTCTTTTGGTTGGCTCTCCTCCAACTCAAAGGGGGTATCCCTAAGTATGATTGCTAAAGCGATGATGTGTAAGCTCTAGGTAATATAGGGGAACTAAGCCTTAACAAAATGGGGATAATTGTAGCATAGGAAATGAAAATGGGAATGGGAAAAGGGGTGTTAAAAAGAAGGAAATGAAAGGAGAGGGAAACCAGAGAATGAGGTGATGTGACCAACACCTATCAACTTAAGCGCTAATGGCTTAATGAGACATTATTAAAATGAAAGAACTAGTGTGTCACAATCAACACTTGTTGTAGGCATGTGAAGTAGAAAGGACAATGTGACACTCTCAACCTACTTATATGAAGGGATTTGTTTGACACTTTCATTATTTACTTGAGTACCTAAGGTTAAAAGAACTAGTTTGATACTTTAGACTTTAAGATGCTTCCTGGAAATTAAGTGCATGGATTTACTCTTGGAGGGCTTGATTTTTTACTTATCAAACTATATGAAAGTGTTGTTATAATAGGCTGAATTATTAGCTAGAAAATACAAATAGTGAAAGCATAAAACAATTTACACGCATGTACTCTTTTGTATCTACTTTTCATTAATACTTTGAAGCTTACAAGGAAGCCTCCACAGCTGCCAATAACATACAGTTGTACAGTACACCCAAGAAAAATATATCTGCAAACTTATAGGATAAATTTGCCCACTGAAACTAAGAAAAACTGCCCCTTGAAACTTGTTAATTGCACTGCAGCCTTACCATTGTACAGACTTGTTCTATACGACTGCATGGAAATTCGTACAACTATACAGAATCCGTACAGATGTACGAACTTGATAGGATGGATCCGTACGGATCACCTTTTCTTGCTGTTGCACAATAAAATTTGCCGGCTGTGAGTTGAAATCTGCCTTGGGCTTCTCTCCAGCGCTTTATCTTTGCTCTTCTGTTGAGCTTCTTTACCTTCTGACCAACTTGTCTTTGAGCAAAGAAATGAATGTGTCTTTTCCCTCTACTTTGACTTGCCTTTATACTTTAGTCTTTAATTGGAGACTTAATCTACTAAAACCCTAATCTTGATGTCTAAAGAGTTACCTGAATGGAGTTGGAAAGGAATGGTGCCAACTCTTGCTGCTGGATACTTGGCATCATCACCAAGCTCAACCTGAATTTTAGAGTTGTGCTCTTCCTCTCGGGTTGATATCATATGCCTCGATGCTCCACTCTCCACATACCATGTGTTCTCCAGAGCTGGAAGAGAGGCAAGATACCATCGAGAAATCCTTCTCAAACTTGGAGGCAAATTCATTCATCTGAGTTTCAGCTGAGGCTACTACCTAGTGTTGTTGCTATCCTTTACCCTTCGCTTCTTCTCTGGGCACTATGATGCATAATGGCTGTTCTTATAACATATGAAGCACTTGATTTTAAGTCCTTCTTCTTTGACTGTGAGGCTGACTCTTCACACTTTGCCTTACCCTTGTTGGGTCCTTTACCTTTTTCCTTCCGTTCCTGGCCAATGTGGGCATGGTCATTGTCACCTCTTTGTCTGTTGAGCTTTGACCCCATCCGAGTCTTCTCTTGGATACAGTGATCCCATAGTCTTTCTCAGTTGGGAAGATTCTTCCGAGAACAAACACCTTGGACAAATGTTTTCCATTGAGATGGGAACCCGTTTAGTGCCTTTTTTACTAAGTCTGTCTTCAATCTTCTCCCTAACTGCTGCAAGTTGGTCATGGATTTGTGTGACTTTCAGTAGGTAATTGGTGATGGTGCGGATCTAGTCATCTCAATAGATTTGAGCTTGTTGTGCAAAATAATGTTCCAGTTAATGTCCTTGTTCTAGTATAGGTTAACCAGAGCATTGAACATGTCCTTTGCTGTCTTCTTCTCGGATACATGAGGGATCAGATGATCCTTTATTGCATCCATGATCATCCACTTGGCTTTCTATTTTTTCTTCTTGTGAGCTGTCAAAAGCTGCAAATCTGTCAATGAAGCTACCACGTCTTTGATGATATCCCATAGGTCATTCTCTTCTAATAGAAGAGTTACCTTGACTTTCCATGCTAGGAAATTCAAGGCACCATTCAATCTATCGTCGAACCTAAGGCTAGCTGATGCCATCTCTAAGATCTGAAGTGCAAGCTCTCAAATCACAAAATAGTGAAATCCTTGCTGTGGGTCCTTTGCTTCCCACAATTGATCTACCACTGTAAACCCTTGAGAGTCTCAATCAAATATATGCTCTGATACCATGTTAATTTTCTAAGTCCTAGTTGACTGCTGTCCCATGCCTCTTTATTAAATAAATCAAATCTTGAATTTACTCAAAAACTAAAAGTCGATATGAGCATGCATCAATCGCATTGATAGCTAGAAAATACCAAAGCAAAAGCATAAAACAATTTACACACATGTACTCCTTTGAATCAGATTTTCATTAATACTTTTAAGCTTACAAGGAAACCTCAACAGCTTCCAATAGCATGCAGTTGTACGGTACACTCATGAAAAACAGATCTGCAAACTTACAGGATAAATCTGCCCACCAAAATTGAGAAAAACTGCCCCTTGAAACCTGTTAACTTCATTGCAGCCTTACAGTTGTCTGTACGACTATACGGACCGGTTCATAACTTCATATGAATGTACAAAATCTGTACAGATTTATGGATTTGACAGAACAGATCCATGCAAACTATATGGATCACTTGTTCCTGCTGCTGCGTGCTGAAATTTGCTGCCTGCAAGCTGAAATATGCCTTGGGCTTCTCTTTGATGCTCTAACTCTACTCTTCTGCTGAGCTGCTTCACCTTCCGACCAACCTATCTTCGAGCAAATAAATGAATGTCTTTTCCCTCTAGTTTTACCTGCCTTTATAATTTAGCTGAAGACCTAATCTACCAAAACCTTAATCTCATTGAGAGATGTACAGTTGAGATTAGCCTAAATTACTAATGCATTAAAATGCACTTTATTAGACTCAACAACTAATTAAAAGACTCTAACTTTATTACTAAAGTGAATTACAAAATAGATTAACTTGGACGGCTTCATGCATGTTTGACACCTAACCTATGCAGAAGGTCCTGTCCGAGCTACAAAACATCAACATAGGAGTCCCTTTCTCATATCCTTAGTGGCTTAGAAGCAGAATGTGCTTTGAACCGATTTGTCCAATATTTAAGCTGTTTTGGTGTATTTAAAATTTGTTGCTAACTAGTGATAGTGGGACCAAGGCTTGGGATTCATTACATTGGAATGAAATATGGTTATCCTCATCATCAACAAGAAATTGTTCCTTTGTGTATAACTGGGCATTTCTTTTGAGTATACCTTTTCTAATTTGATTCATTATTTTTTATTTTCCATGGACAGTTAAACACGATGTTCTTTGGTGTAGTTTATATTGCATAGGACTTGTAAAATAAATTGAATTCTATCTCAGATAAATAGGATGGAGGGATATTATTATATAGCAATTTTTAATTATAATAGTCATTCAGGGCACAGGAGCTACAAAACTGAAGCTAAAACAGAAAGAGGCTGAAGGAGTTGCAGAGAAAAGGAAAGGAAGACGAGGGCCAAGCAGTGTTTTTGGTTCTGGAGCTGCTGGATGCTTATGTGCTTTAGGCTTCATTTTTGGGTTTGGTGGGATAGCGTTCAGAAATCTCTGGCAGCTGGGGTTTGTTGCAAGTTTTTGCACAAAGCTCAGTGATACAGTTTCCAGTGAGATTGGGAAGGCCTATGGTAAAACAACGTATACATCTCTCTCTTCTCTTTTATTCACACATACGTCGGCTGATACTTGCATTCTTCTTTTTGAAATTTATTGATGGCCATTAAATTGAGTTGAGCTTCTTTAAATTTTATCACAGTACATGCATAAATAATTTTTGTTTTGAAATTGATAAGCATGCTAGTAACACAGTAGAAGTTTCATGTCTCTTAAGCCATGTACAAAATATGGAAAATATTTATAGTGAATGATAGACGCCTCTATTGTATTTAGTGGTTCTAACTTTTCCTGCTTTATATTTTCATTTATAATGCTTGAAACTTCAAGAAGACCTAGGATTCTCTGGTGATGTGTGTTGCAAATAACACCATTTGGATTTAGCAAAATGGTTATTATGTTTTTATAATATCGACATAATCATTTCTTTAAAGGAGTGATCTTAACTTATAAATGAAAAAATTGGTCTCACCAACTCTATATGTTAGCTAGTGTCTTACATATAATGGATATTACTAGCCCAAGGGGTTGGCTCAACTGGTTGTGGCCAGTGTTGCTGGACATTTGGTTAGTTCCGTGCCTACAGGTGCCCAGTTTGAATCCCCCTCAGTTATGTGCACTAGTTTACGCCAATAGTTATACTAGGGATGCTATCCATGGATGTGGGGAAGCATCCTTTGGGTTTCCCCGAGAGGTTTCCATTGAAAAGACAATATAGTAGATATTACAAATGCACCTGTTATCACCAACCTTGTAGTTGCCTATGTGATGTGGATCCAAGATGGATGGTAGAGGGACAAGCAACTAAGGAGGTGGAACCAAGACTGCCCAGACTCCCAAATGGATGGTTGTCACTCCAATCAAGGCAGCCTTCACTTTATGTGTCTTAGCCCAAGACAACAAAGGGGGAGACCCAGATCTAATCCCGACAGGAGAGATCCAACCTAAACACCAGATCAGATCAAATGGACTTGAGGTACGTAAGGTGCAAGGTAGTGGAAACCCTAGATCTATGGATGATGTCACGAGGTGAGCCAAGGCTTTGGATCTGGGCTTAGGAAGTGTGAGGTTTGATCCAAATTGGGACACAGGTGATCTATAAGGTAAAGACTAGATCAAGGGTTGAGGTACTAACAATTGCTTTGGGAAATGTGACCAATGCAGGGAGGTCAAGGATAGGATTGGGGCTATCTAGTACTGATGGATAGACTCGATGAAAGATATGACAAAGTCAAAGTACCCGAGTCACCAAGGAAAAGTCAGTTTACGAGAAAAGAAGGCCAAAGAGGGGGTAGCGCCAGGGTTGGAGATCAGTGCCTGTCAGATCTAGGGTAATGGAGTCATTGTTTGCCTAGCGTTGGAGGAAACCCACTTGGGAAATACCCCCATCTACAGACCTAGAAAGGTATTTGGCTGGAAAAGTCAGTCTACGGGAAAAACCAGCAGCAAGGTCGCTATCGCTAGGGTTTGAAAAGTCAATTTCTTAGATCTAGGACAATCTGGAGACTTCTAGCTCAGCGTTTAAGGAGAAATGGATCAAGGGTTGAGACTAGATCAGGGGTTGAGGTACTAGCAACAAGTGAGAATATCCACTGCCTTGGGAAACGTGACCAATGTAGGGAGGTGAAGGACAGGATTGGGGCTATCTAGTACTGATGGATAGACTCGATGAAAGATATGACAAAGTCAAAGTACCTGAGTCACCAAGGAAAAGTCAATTTACGAGAAAAGAAGGCCAAAGAGGGGGTAGCGCTAGGGCTGGAGATCAATGCTTGTCAAATCTAGGGCAATGGAGTCACTGCTTGCCCAGCGTTGGAGGAAACCCACTTAGGAAATACCCCCATCTACAGACCCAGAAAGGTATTTGGCCGGAAAAGTCAGTCTACGGGAAAAATCAGTAGCAAGGTGGCTATCGCTAGGGTTTGAAAAGTCAATTTCTCAGATCTAGGGCAATCTGGAGACTTCCAGCTTAGCGTTGAAGGAGAAATGGAGAGAGGGTGACCCGATCTACAAACCCACTAAATTATTTTGCTGGAAAAATCAGATCTTGAAAAAAAGTCAGAAAAATGGTGAGGATCGCTAGGCATTGGGAGGACTGTTTCTCAAATCTAGGGCAAACCAGGCAAAATTAGCTCTGCGTTGAGGATGAATTGGTGAGGGGAGGACTTGATCTACAAAACCCAGTCGTGGTTTGTCCAGAGATCGAGCGATTTATTTTTTAGTATTTTTGGAATTTCCAGTAAAATGAAGAAAAGCATGTGTCAATGGATTGGGATCCGGAAGAAAGAAACTAACCTGTAAATCTTACCTGAAAATCCTTGTAGATGCCTTGAAGGTGATGATCCCTGCTATCCCGATCAATTTGAGAAGACCAGAGTGATTTCTAAGCCCAACGTTTTGATCCAGGTGACCAATGCGTCTTCTCTCCTGCACAAGCAAACGTCAACAATATCATATTTACTGTGTCATGAGAAAAAGACAAGATCTACAGAAAACCCCCTATTATGGATCATAGATAACAATGAAGCTAATGAAAACCCCCTATTACAGACAAAGCCAGTCCAAGTGAGTTGAGGTCCCCCTGCAAAAACGCCCGAGTTGAAGTCGCCCTCCTGTAGACAAGACAATGATCCCGAAAAAATATATAGATCTCACACAAATTTCCCGAATGCTAGGAAGCAAAAGACTTTCCAGTCACCATCTAAGAACATCAGATGCAAAGGAGATCCAAAAATTATCCACAAGAAAGTTTTTCTATTAATCAGATCCAAGAGCCAAAGACCCCTTACAAATGAGAAGCTCTCTCCTTTAAATAGGAACGAGAGAACCAAAATCCTAACC
>LPNX010520533.1:0-92180 GCA_001517045.1 Pseudotsuga menziesii | reverse complement strand
CTGGAAACGTTTCTGATTTTTGGATACGGCTTGGAAACGTTTCAGTGCTGTTTCCAAGCCGTATCCTCTTCGTTTCAGTTTCCTAAACGGGAAATGACGTTTCCCCTCCCCTTCCTAGACGTTTTCGGTAACTTAGCTTCATGATGATTAATTGGCATTGCCTCAATTTTTATGTCTTTCTGTTTCTTGCATTATAGAGATGTTGCTTTTGTCTCTCTCAACATCCATAACCACTCTTACTCCTTTTACTTATTGTGCCATTAAATGCTTTATCCATGTCTATATCAACAACTGATGGATTTCTTCCTTTCCTATTTTCTTTATTATTTTACATCCTCTCAGTTTTAGGTTCAATGGACTCTTCATATCATCATTGTATCATCATTGTTCTAGGCTTTTCCATTGTTTGCTTCTTATATTTTACACTCCATTGTTGCTTAGCTTTGCCTTATACAGCTTTGGCAGACTTCTTATCAAGCTCCTGTATTCCCTGTGTTACTATCCCATGCTGATCCCAGAGCAACCTTATTGTTTAAGGCATTTAAATCTCCATTTGTGAGATGTTGTTTCCAGGAAAAAAACAAAGCAATGTCAAATTTTATTCATAAGTCATGTTCAAGAATGTTTAACCTTCCTCATCTATGCTGCCATTGTCATTGCACTAATATTTCCACTTGTACCATTGCCTGCTGTCATTTCTTCTTGCTTGGCATTGTTTATTTAATTCCAAATGTCTTCCTTCTATGTTACTTGTTGCTTAGCATCGATAGCCATCTTTTGGATTGTAGTTGTGATTGTCTTTCGTCTTTTGTCATGTCTTCTCTTCAAAGTTTATATAACTAGAGATAATTTAACAATGCATTATGAAAAGTAAGAATATATACTCTAGTGAAAGGAACGTGGTGTTTGAAACATAGAAGCTTAGAACCATTTCCAATTTATTGTTCTCTGTTCTCTAGGTTTTAAATCAACCAACTTTCTGTGTTATTATCACGAGCAAGTGTATGGAGGCATCTATCCACCATTCGAGTTGCCTATTTACCGTTCTAGTTTCATACTGATATATGGATACACCAACATATTGGCTCATAAGTCTATTGGCCTATTAATGATGCATGAAACTATTAATCAATGATTGTAACAAAAGCATGCACTTTTCTATGAAGGAAACCTGTAAGCTAGTAACCAAGGAGAATTAGTCAACAAAAGGAACAATAGTCAGGTTGCTAGATGGGGAGTTCGTTTAATTTGTAACCAAGATATGATTGTGGGTAAGTGCCAAGCACTATAGAACAACCCCTAGATATTCTATTGTGTTGGATTTCAGAACAGATGCACTCCAGATAAAATGCAAGAGAATTTTGTCTCACACTAAATTACCTTGGTTTCATGTTGCATAATAACATGCATTTGTAGTACCAAACTTGTTTCAAATATGGTTGTTGCGTATAAGGATAAACCTTCAACCAAAATAGACCCCTATAGAATAGACAATTTTTATCTCAAAAATATTTTCTCGTTACAACACAAATATTAGCAAACTGGGATGCCCATCTAAATAGGCTTTTTATATTCTAACATCTCAAGAATTTGACTTTGAAATAATGGACAATGATGATTGATCCTGTAATTGGACTAAGTGTTTTGTGTGGTTGTAAGCTTTTTTTTGTTATGCTCTTTACTATTATGCGTTGAATTAGTTTTAGAATTACCAAAAGAATTGAGGGGTTGGTAGTGGTGTGAATATGATGCTAGCATAATCAATTTTGTTAATGGATGAAGAAAGCAACAACAAATAATTAAAGGAGATTTGGAAATTGTTGTGATTGAAAGAATGAGTGGATGTTAAGTCTCAAATCTTTGATCGTAGCTTGTTATGAAGGGAAAGGATTAAATGGGTTTCATGCTATGTTGTAGGAAACTCCATCGAGAAGGGCGTACCAGTACCGAAAACTCCCCGAAACGCGGGTACTGGCACGAAACGCCATTGAAACGCCGTCGGTCGTACCGTACGACATTTCCAAATTTGGAAATGTGTACGGTACGACCGATGGAGTTTCAGGTACTTTCTATGCTGTACGACATGTTTCCAATTTTTTTTCAGTCGTGGGGTCCAAAAAAAACCATTTTTCTTAAAATTATTTTTTAATTTACGTAATTAACACCTAGAAACATTTAAAACCCTATTCTAAAATCTTTATAAGCACATGTTTGTCATAAACTATTCACAATGTTTTGAGAAGAGCGTCCTTCGAAAGGGACTGAGCAGTGAGATTCCATCAATTTTTTTATTGTCTGTTAGTCTTTTTCTTGCAGCCGTACAACAAGGGCAACTGTTGACAAGTTATAAGCAAAGTCCAAACTCTGCTATTAAAATATTCACCTACGTTTTGATCACAACGTCCTTCGATCAACGTTTTGATTAAAATATTAATCAATGTTTTTTTTTAATCTCTTTCTTATAAAGGCCATAAGTTTGTGCAGCACATAAAGCCTCAAGTATAAACTTATAAAGGCTAATTTTGGATGTAAAGCCTCATCTAATAAAGGCTCAGTTAAAAAAGATGTGCTTTTCTTCTCAATTATTGTTTATTTGTGTCATTCTTATTTTTTTACAAAACAATGAGGTATTTTAAAATTATATATATATATATGCGACGTTTCCCTGGATGTATGCATTTTGGGGGGGTCACATTTCTAGGCGTCCCCATTTCGGAAACTCGGAAACTTTTCCACATTTTGTGCAACTTAGGTTTCATGCTATCAAAGCTACATACACTTGCCCTTGGATCATGTGTATGCTTATGGGTGCAAGAAGAGGAATGTGGAGGCAACAACCAAGAAATTTTGATAAAGGTGGTTTGTTGAAGGAAAAAATGGAGGAAAAGTTAGAGCCAATTGGAGGAAATAAGAAGAGGCGAATTGGGTTGGAGATGAAGCGAGTCTGATGGAACATTTGATAAAGGATCAGTGCTAGGAATAAAAGAGTGAACTACATTCCCTGTATGTTTTGTTGTACATACTAGTGGTACCAGTTATTTCAAAACCCTAGATAAGATTAAAGTACACAATTGAATATAAGAAAGAATTAACACAATCACATACTATAATTATGACAATACTTAAGTATCTATTACAAAGAGGTTCATCTCCTTGAATAGTATTTAAGATATGTAATAGTTATTCAAACGACGAGATACTTGTCCAAAACCTTTAAAGCTAATAATAACTTAATAGCCTATTTTTAGCTTAAGTCAAGAAGGTGACTATTACAAAGGTAGGCCTTATATTCTAACACCCTCTCTTTAAGGCTTACAATATTGAAAACAAAACTTATTGATAGCAAATATACATTGATTGTAAATGCAATATCGAAGTAAACAAAACCAAACATTCTTTAGAAGATTCTTCTTTAAAAATAGTTCTTGGACCGGGTAGAGCTCCATCAAGATGCCTCGTAACACTTGTAGGGTTGTGGCTCCCAAGTCGAATTCCCAAGTTTTTGAATTCCACCTCCTTGAACTCTTGAATTACAAATATCCCGAATTATTGGACAACCTTCCATGTTGAGCTACATTCACAGTGCTCCTTCAAGTTGTCTCATGACCCTCATAAGGGTATAATTCCCAAGATCCACAATCAATTGAACTCTCTAGGAAACCATCCATGTTGAGCCTTGTCTACATTAGATCCCTTCCTACCTTAAAGGTTGGGCTTCTTAAGATGTGAAATTTACCATTTATTCAGTGAGGTCATCATCACTATCATAATTAAGTGGATTTTCAACAATGGCTACTTTAGCTACAAGTGGTTTGTGTTTGAGCTTTCCCTTGAGATCTTTGGCCCATAATCTATATTTCTAACAATGCGACCCATTATCCTCCAATAATGGCATTCATATCCCCTTTGTCTTTAGTTGATTACTACAATTATTTCTAGAGTATAATGCAATCATAGGTGGAGAATCACCTTCTATCACTTGTAATGGTTCTCATTTCTTCAACTACGAGAGCAACAATCATATCTTATAGAGTTTGAGAAGGCATCTTACTGAGAGTAAAAATGACATTGTTATATCTATAAGGCAGAGTGTTTAACGAAATGGCATTGGCATCCTCTTCATCTACCATAGCCTTGACTTTTGCTAGCTAAGGAGAGATCTTAGATTATTTATGTGGCTAGACATAGTGACTTTCGGGAGCATCTTGAATCTGAATTACTATAGCTTTAGAGAAATTTTTGCATCCATCACTTTTGCTCGAAATAGTGAATTCATATTATCCCAAATTTTCTTTGATGGTTTTTGCAGATCTACATGATGTAACTTAGAATATTAGAGAGCGAGGCCAATAATAGATTTGGCTTTGTCCTTTGTGTTAGTTTTTACAAGATTATAGCAGTATAACTTAATTATAGATAAACAATAGGATCTCTAGAAGAAATACAACACATAAACAAGAAACGCAATAATTTATCCTTGGAAACCTATGAAACCGGATTCGTCCAAAAGGGCTTGCATGTCCCGTGTCCGTGTGTCGGACACGGACACGCTGACAAAACGTGTCCGACACGTCTTTCCAGCGTGTCCTGTTTTTGGACACGCGTGTCCGAGGACTGTCAGTGCGTGTCCGGAAAACAGGACACTTTTTCCACTAAAAAAACGCCCAGAATTGCTTTAAATAAAAAATTTCACTTTCTTTTTATCATTTGCAAGTGTGGAGAGGGTTCTAAAGTGTGTTTGGTGTGCAGGTGAAGAAGATTTGAAGGATTTAAATGTGTAATTACTAATGTTAAATGTGCATTGATTTTGATTTCTATTGAATATTTGTAAAAATTTGGATCTATATGTCTATATTTTTAATATATATATATATATATAACGTGTCCCCCGTGTCCTGATTCCGGGGCTCACCGTGCCCGTGTCGGACACTCGAATCCCCGTGTCCTTCGTGTCCCGTGTCCCTGTGTCAGGTGACTTAGTTGGAAACCTATTTGGGAAAAACCCAACAAACTTTTGTATAGAGATAATAACTCCTGAGAATAGGGAGAAGAAGAGAGAGAGAAAATTTCTCTCTAAGATACTACTACAGAAAAATACTCTCCTAGATTGTAGTAGCGCACCTTTTATGTCTGGGTGACTTGCTATGAATGCGTGTAATAATGAGGAGGGCGCTTCCTATTTATACTGATTTTCCAAGTGGAAAAATACTGGGGCCGACATACCTTAGGGAAAATAAAAAATATTTTTATTTTTATTCTTGTTTATTCTTTTCCCAAGGTTTATATTGATTCTTTTTAGGGTTTACATGAGTAGTTACATCAATATGAACTCCTGTAGGAGATACAATGAAATACAATACAAGTACAATAAGAATAGCTTCTGAAGTTGCAAAATTTCCAACACTCCCTCTCAACAAGGAAAGTATTCTTCAGATATGGTCATCATCAACATCACGAACATTTGGGTCTCTTCTGTCTTGATCTCTCTATACATACTGAAGGTTGTCAACATTATCTTTGTCCGTCGAGAGGTGTCATCAAAGTTTGATCCACTCAGTTCGTCGGTAGATCTATCAACTCCGCTATAAGTCCGTCCCTACCTGAGAACCTGGACATGCTTTACACGACCATCTACTATTAGTTCATCTCAAGTGATGGTGGGAATTCTCCTACACCAAGTTGAGAACCTGGGCCAATAGAGGTCACCAGTGTACACGACCATCTACAACCTCTTCATCTCAAGAGATGGTGGGAATACTCCAAAGAACACCAAAGTGAGAATCTGAACGTATAGTGGTCATAAGTGCACACGTCTGTCTATGTCTTGCCTGCCTCAAGATGCCGATGGGATTTCTCTCATATCTGGCTAAGAACTAGGGCGAGTAGAAGCCACTTGTGTACACGACCATCTACAACTTGTTCATCTCAAGAGCTGGTGAGAATACTCCAAAGAACACCAGATTGAGAATCTGAACGTATAGTGGTCATCTATGTACACGACCATCTACTACCCATCTCACAACGCTGATGGGATTTCTCTCATACTTGGATGAGATTCAAAACAAGTAGAGGCACCTGTGTGAAAGCATCATAGATATCAGTCTCGACTTTTCCTCTCCACGAGGGATGCATTTTCTTCTACTCTTAGTCTCTTACGAAAGTATTCAAACTTTGTTCTGAGAAGAGGCTTGGTAAGAATATCTGCAGTCTAGTCATCTGTCGGAACATACTGTAACTCGACCGCACCTTTCTGCATGATATCACAAATGTAGTGATATCGAATCTCTATATGCTTCGTCTTATCCTGAAATACATGATTCACTGACATCTGTATACAACTTTGATTATTACAGTGAAAACAATCCTGTAAGGAGTTTTTGAAGCCATATGCTTCTCGGGCTGTTGTATTAACAACCATATACTTGGCCTCTGCGGTGCTAAGTGCTATTGAGGTCTACTTCCTGCTACACCAAGAAATCATTGCAAAGCCCAAACTGAAGCAACATCCAGAAGTACTCTTCCTACCCACAAAACACCTAGCCCAATTTGAGTCAGAAAATCCTTGCAATGTCCGATCACATCTTGAAGCATATCTTAGACCATATCCCACAGTGCCACGTAAATATCTGAGAACATGTTTTGCAGTAACCTAGTGAATCTGCCTCAATCACACAAACTGGTTAAGAGTATTCACAGCATAAAACATATATCTGGTTTGGTGTTCGTCAGATACATCAGAGATCCAATCAATTGGTGATACATGGTGTGATCTATCAAATCGGAATCTGAAGTAGATTCCCTCAGCTTCTTCAAATTTGCATCCATCAGGGTAGCCATGGACTTGCAGTCCAACATCCCGAATCTCTTCACAATATCAATGGTGTATTTTCCTTAACTTAGGAAAATTTTCTTTTGCCTCTGCCATACTTCTAATCCCAAGAAGTAATACATCAATCCGAAGTCCTTCATTTCAAACTTAGGCAAATTTCTTCTTACACCATCCAATTAGTTTCTCATTTCCTGTGAGAAACAAGTCGTCCACGTACAGAACCAAAATCAATGGCTCATTATCCTCAATCTTGTAGTAAAGATTGGGATCTGCATCACTCTTGGTGAATCCCAAGTTTACTAGGTATCCGTCTATTCGTCCATACCGAGTACGAGTTGCTTGCTTGAGCCCATATAATGCCTTTCTCAGTTTACATACATGAGAATCTTTCTCATGGACAATAAACCCTTCTGGTTGTTCAATGTAAACTTCTTCCTCAATAATGCCATTGAGGAAGGCGGTCTTTACATCCATATGATGCAACTTTCATCCCATAGCTGAAGCAATAGCAATGATGGTTCTGATGGAAGTATATCGAGCCACAGGAGCAAATATTTCAACATAGTCAATTCTCTCTTTTCGAGAGAATCCTCTGGCAACAAATTTGGCCTTTTGTTTTTCCACGCTACCATCTGCTCTGTGTTTAATCTTGAAAAGCCATTTTGATGTCACTACTGACTTCACCTCAGGTCTCGATACAACCTCCCATATGTCATTCTTCATGATGGACTGGAACTCCTCCGTCATGGCATCCGTCCAAACTTGGTGTCTAGATGCTTCTTAGTATGTGGTAGGTTCTGAGTCAATGATGTGACTCATCTATGCTACATAACTCGAGAACATCTAAGGTCTTTTGCTTTCTCGATGGATTTCGTGTGGAGCTTTGTGCCCCTCATCATCCTGCAATGTCTCTTGTGCCCATCTAGGTCTTTTTCGGCTTACTGCCATATCTGTGGGAGCATCAACTGGCTCAACTGGATCAATGGGATCGATCGGTTCATTCTTTTTTTCAGACTCCCTCTTAACTTTTGGAGGGGGAGACGGTCTCATCTCTTCATCATCATTGATCTTCGCATCAGATCCTTTTCCTTTTCGTATAGCCATTTCTTCTTCAAAGCTTACATCCCTACTGACTTCGATCTGCCTTGATCTTGGGATGTATATTCTATAAGCCTTTGAAGACTCACTGTATCCCACGAATGTTCCCTTCTTGCCTGAAGGTTCTAGTTTCTTATTTTTATCCTTGGGCACATGAATGTAGACTAGACAACTAAAGATATGAAGTAAGTATCGATCCTGGTGACGACCAGGTTAATCAAGGATCCTTCAACTGTCTTGTCTGAATCAAGACAACAGTGTCATCAGTGTAGTCACCGTAATCATACTTGATCTGCTCAGGATCTTAACTTTGTTCTTCCTGGACTTAGGAAGACTTCATCAGGTTTCTATCATATGAAGTAGAACATGATCCTCATCTTTGAGGCATAACTCCCTTTGTCTCTTAGAGATTGGTTGGGTAAACTTTGCCCTCCAGAATTTTTTTGTTGGAAAGAAACTGCTTTCCATAATCATTTGAAGTAGCAGAGAGACCGACATCTATAGAAGCCTTTCACTTATAATCACCAAATCTCTACATGAGATCATTCTGGGTCTGAGAGTTATGCTTTTAGAGGCTTTCCGCTGTTGATCCATTCGTATATCAATGGGATCACCTGTCCTTGTAGATCATGGCATTCCCTACAAGTTAAATCTTGTCAGATCGTTAGCAACATTTCATAATCAATGTATCAAAAATAATTTAGCTAATAATGTAGGCATTTTTTAGTCAATGCTTCGACACAACACACATATGGTCATTATTTAGATGCTTACGGTCTCCATTAGAGCATACTATCAAGAGTGTGTCTACTACTCTAAGTATGTTATAAAGGAGGCGTCATCCTAGATGGGTTGTGAAGCATGACAGTCTACTTAAACAATAATGTGCATAACAAATACTACACAAGCCTACTGTTCATCAATAAAGGAACTATATCACATGCTCAATCACTTCCTAAATCTAGGAATGTATATCTGTGTAAAACATATTCAAAGCAGCCGGATCTAATCTACCGAAGCATGTAAAATCAAGTACTTATCTTTTGTTGTTTTGTTGATGGGCTTCCACAACCAGAGTCCGCTGATCTTCATATGCTTGCTGGAAGATCATCACAGTTTGGATCTTAATATCATCTCTTCAGTATGGAGAGTACTAGAAGAAGAACGCTGAACGATCATCATTCCTTGACTTCTTGTGATGAGTGTCTTCATCAACATCAACGGTTGAGGCTTCATGCTTCCTCTTATTTGCACTAAAACACTTGTTTGCATAGTGATCATATTTCTTACACTTATGGCATTGGATGCGCGATAAATCCTTCTTCTTCTCCCTCCAATTTGGAGAAGAACTTGGTCTCCTAGCTTGGTGCTTATGCTTGTGAAACTTCCTTGTTTTTCCCTTGCCTTTCTTGGCATGAGTGATGAAGGCTTGATTCTCCTCAACTTGAGGACCATGCAGTCTTTGCCTTGCTGCAATCCTTGTTTCTTCCTGAGTGCAATCTGCCCATAACTTGCCAAATTTGGGCAGCTTGGTTCGACCACTTATGGTTTGGATGAAGGACTCCCAAGATGGTGGAAGACCATTTAGAGTGGTCATGACAAGCTCCTTTTCTTCAATGTTATCTCCACTGGACCTTAGCTTGTCCTGAAGTTCGGTAATCCTCATGAAATATGAGGCAATAGATTTGGACTGAATCATCTTCATATTTGATAGTTGGTTCCTCAATGTGAGATCACATTGACGCTACTGTGTTCAAATAACTTCTTCAAGGTCTTGAACATGTTCCTAGCTGTCTTCTTTTCTGAGATTTGCAGAACCAAGTGATCTTTGACTGAGTCAACCAGGATCCTTCTTGCTTTCACATCACACTTCCTCCACTGGGACTTGTCTTCTTCTGCTTCTGGTTTCGGAACTTTCTCACTGACAAACTTCAAGAGATCATTTTCTTCTAGGATGAGAAGAACCCTAGGATTCCAGGAAACAAAGTTTGTAGCCCCATCAAGATGATCTTCAACCTTCGTTCCAATCATCTTGTCTGCAGATCTAAACCAGAAACCTTAGAAAGAGTTAGGTCAAAAATGAATTTTGGAATTTAGTGAAACTGACCTTACAGATAGATGCGCACTATCAAGGCGAGTTGAGGGAAGATGAGTTTGGGCCAAGACAATGGTGGGAAGCCCCCGAAACTTGATGCCATAGTTTCTTCCTGCAGTATCCCGTAGTAAAAATTTGAAACTTCTCCAAATTTGATTCTGCTTCCACTAAAAGATGCGCCTCCCCTAGAGCGAAGTTTCTACAACTCTTTTTCTTCTGAAGAGATGGGGGAAGGCCTTGGAAGTTCAAACCCTAGCTTTTGACAATGGCCTCTTCTAGAACTGCTCTGATACCATGTTAGTTTTTACAAGATTATAACAATATAACTTAATTGTAGATAAACAATAGGATCTCTAGAAGAAAGACAAAGCACAAAATCAAGAAACACAAGAATTTATCCTGGGAAGCCCAATTGGGAAAAACCCAACAAACTTTTGTATAGAGATAATAACTCTGGAGAGAGAGAGAGAGAGAGAATGTCTCTCGAAGATACTACTCCAGGAAGATACTCACCTAGATTGCAGTAGCGCACCTTTTCTGTTTGAGTGACTTGATGTGAATGTGTGTAATAATGAGGGGCGCCTCCTATTTTTACTGATTTTCCAAGTGGAAAGATACTGGGGTCGACCTACCTTGGGGAAAATACAAAAATAATTTTATTTTTATTCTATTCCATTTATTCTTTCCCCAAGGTTTACATTGATTCTTTCTAGGGTTTACATGAGTAGTTACAGCAATATGAACTCCCGTAGGAGATACAAGGAAATACAAGACAAGTACATTAAGAATAACTTCTGAAGTTGCACAATTTCCAACAAATTGTTCTCTGCCATTCCAGTAATCTATTTGGATCTATCGATGATTGTTAGTCCTTTTAACTAGTCTCTTGGTTTTTGTTCATTAACTAGATTTGGATTTTTACTTTCTAGGTGTGGAAATTGAGACCATAATATTTTTCTAATGGGATTTCCATTGAAAAGAAAAATTTGTGTAAACACTATGAACAATCTAGGAGGTAATTGCCCATGACAACAACAAACTGTTGGACAAGCAATAGGAAACCCTTAAGAAAGTTTTTTGTTTGTACTTTACCCCCTATGAAACTACTGGAAATTAAACCAAACAACTGGAATCATTCATAATAGTAGCTAAATGTGTTAGTCTCCTTGGGTGTAGGTCAAGTTCAAGTATTTAAATGCGCTCTCTCTTTGGGACTAGTAAATTTGGGCTTAAATTGCATGGGCATAGTGTTGGTTTCTATCGACCAATGACTCTTCTATTATCAATTCAATTGGTGACTCTCTTACTAACAACATCTATTCTCTTCATGGTGGCTCCCACTTTCTTACAACTAGGATTTTTTTGCATTGAGAGGAGTGAGGTGCTTTACAACCTAGTATAGGGAAGATGCTGTCACGTAAGGTAACGTAACGTAACATTACATTACCAAAAATAAAAAAGTAATTAAAAAAATTCATGCTAGGTCATAAAATAAAAAATTATGAAAAGTAATTAAAAAAATCCATGTTGGCCTATAACATAAAAAATTAAACCCGAATCAATTAAGCAAGAGAGGGATCCAATTTCTTGAGTTTAAAGTTAAAAAAAAAATACACCTCAAGAAGTTGGATCCCTCTCGGTGCTTGATAGATCCGGGTTTAAGATGGATCTATGATGGTGTTTGATACAAGGATTCTTCTTTTTATTTGATATGCAACAACTTCAATTGTGGCTTTCACTTGACAGATAGGTATGGTGGCTTCAATTGTGGCTTTCACTCGATGGATAGCGATGGTGGATTCAACCATGGCTTTCACTCGATGGATAGCGATGGTGGATTCAACCATGGCTTTCAAATTGGCAGACATTTATGGTAGCTTCAATCGTGGCTTCACATGGTGGCTACAAAGATTAATTGTGGCCCAAGGCAATTTCCTTTTTTTCTATGCTACAGTTGGTCTCTTACTTAGTGGCCAAGATAGCTTGATGGCAGCGTGGTACTCTCTTGGCACTTGCATATAACTCTATAACAACAACTCTAATAAAGTTGACAACGGCCTCTTAAACTTGAAACTTTAGCTCCTCTATGAGCTTCAATGGTCTTCTTCTTCAAGGTGATTTTGCAGTTCATGGCCTTGTTCTACTCGTAATTTTTCATGATCATAAATTTAGTAGTGCACAAAATGCTTGGCAATGAATTTGGAGAACATTGATTTGAGATCACTTATGGCCCTTTGACTCCATTCTTGGTTAGTTTGGATAACAAATCTGATACCATATTATGAAACCCTGTATAGGATTAAAGTAAATAATTGAGCACAAGAAAGAATAAACACAATTACACAATATGATATTATGAATATGGTAGAATTTCATCTCCTTATATTGTATTTGAGAGATGTAATAGTTATTCAAAAGACAAGATACCTGACCCAAAACTCTAAAAGCTAATAATAACTCAAGAGCCTATCTTTTAGAACTAAGGTGAATCTATTACCAAGGTAAACCTTGTATTCTAATGCTAGTTGTACAAATAAGGGGAAAAAGTCAGATGCACTCATCAGTGAGAGAGGAAGTGGTTGTTTTACATTTGGAGAGCTTAGTGGGTGTATGATTACCTTAAGATTAGTATTAGGGAGGCACACTTCTTGATGTGGTAGTTGGCATCCATGTGGTGATTGACATCTTCTACAAGGGTGCACTTGTTGACGTGGATGGGAATGTAGGACACGTGGAGTAACCACCTTGGAGGAGGACATTATGCAGTTGGAGGTTGGGGACAAAGTCCTTGGAGCATTGGAGCTACCTTGCACATATTATGAAGAGGAACGCTTGAGTTGAGGAGCCATTGTTGAAGGACACACCATTTTGCTAAGAGAAGTGCTTGACACGTTGACACCTTGTCTTGGGGAGTGCACCATCTTGGGGGTTGCACAACCCTATTGTACCATTTGGCATTTGTGCTTTTAATGTAATGCTCCACTCGGGGATTTTCTGTTGATAGTGTTCCACTCGGGGCTTTTTTGTTGACTTATCCTAGGGTTGCTTGTAGACTTATTCCATGTTTTATTGTTGGCCTCCATCACCCAATCATATATAAAGGGAGGAGAGTTGCTTTGGTATCACTTGTATTGTGTCTTATAGACGTTGATAGTCAATGTGATGCTAGCTATTGGAGGATCTTGGAAGAACAATTATTTACTCTTGTAACAAGGATAATGCTTGTGAGAGGCATGTGCTAGGGTTCGTTGGCTTGCGTGATGCAAGTGAAGAGTAAAATTGCGAGATGCAAGTTTAGATCTAAGGGTAGTCGTTGGATAGTTGGTGCGATGATAGCTTGTTGTTGAGGTCTTGGAATCGATAGTATAGCTTTGGTGAGATGCCTTGCTTGGCCTTTGTAATGATGGTTCGTGTTCACAATGATCGTGGATTCCCTAGCTAGGGCTTGGGAAGCTTTGGAGAAGTCCTTGCTTGGGATAAAGTGGAAGGACTTGATGTACCAGCCTTGGCAAAGCTGAGGAATTGTACTTCATCATGATATTGTGATAATAAGGAGTTATATCAATGTTGTTGTAAATTCTCTTATTGCATATCTGATTTTCGGATCTGGTTTCCAGGTGTTTTGAGCAAGTTTCATGGCTGTTTTGATATGCCGATTATTGGGACAGCAAGTCTGAAACATTGAGTGATTTGGCATACCTTAGATGAAACTTCAGATCTGAAATGTGTTGTTATATTTCTGCTGTTAAAAAATGTAATGTTTATATCTGCATACTTGATTAAGTCATGCCCTAAGGGCTGTTGCATTGATATAGTGTTAAAGTATTTTGCGGTGTATATCTACTTGAACTTGCCTAGACAAGGGGTGGACATATTTAAGATAATTGCCCTAAGGGCTGTTGCATTGATATAGTGTCAAAGTATTTTGCGGTGTATATCTACTTGAACTTGCCTAGACTAGGGGTGGACATATTTAAGATAATTGCAGGTGCACATCTGAATACTTCAGTTCATTCATAAGGCTGAAAGTTCTATATGATAAATCCATGACCTGATTGAAGTGAGGGGGAAATTTCAGATTGGACAGATTTTCAAAATTTCTACACAATTTGTGTTGGAGAAGAAGTCAGTCATGGAATGGCTGATTAATAATCTATTGGCAGGAGGAAATAAAAGATTGAATTGCAGTCTCCATATGTTTTGTTTTACACGCTAGTGGTACAAATGTAGTATGTGGGGAGGAGAGTTAGTGTTTGATGAGGAGAAGTCTCGTGGATACCATAGGATTTGTTGAAGGGAACTGAAGGGACGAGACCAACTAAATGGCAAGGGAAGAAGAGAGTCTAATGGAATGTTCGATAAAATAGTTGACATCGTTAGGAAGAAAAAGGTGAATTTCACTCTCCATATGTTTTGTAATACATGCCAGTGGTGGAAACATTGAGCGATTATTTTTAGGAGGAAGTGGGATGAGATTTAACCTTGGATGAGGAGAAGGCAAGTGCAGACCTCAAGGCTATAAAAGCAAGGAAGATATAACCATAGGAACAACAATGGTAGTTAGAATACTTATTGAGTTATGAAAGAAAAGGTACATGGATCAATGTTGCAAACATTGTGTTGGCGGATATATTGTCTAGGGTCCAGAAAGAAACTTATCGACAACATTGGGGAAAATATGTGCAGACTTGAAGTATAATTTTTTTTTTTCAATTTTTAAACATCTGAAGTAGTAACCCTTCCCTGTAGCCCTTAATGGGCAAATGTAACAAAGAATATTGTTCTCAATTGCTTGCTGCCCCTCTTCAAATTGAGTAAAAAAATTCAAAAATCCCTTGAACAAAATATCACAATATTTTCAAAATTTGAAAAAAAAGATTTTTTCTCAATGATAATATTGTCAAGCCACAAGAGAATCACGATGTTGGTGATATTATTGCGTTATTTGCAACACTAACATGGATAATAGCAACCCTTATATTGATGAAAATAGACTATGTTGCGGATACATTGAATGCAACCTACTCTTAATTATGATTAGGTTCAATAGTCGACAATGAAGTGTGAAAGCAAAATCGTTGATTGAACAAATCACACAAACCCCAACCAATATGGCACTTGGAATTGTGAGCAAAATGGAACAACCAATGAGGCAATTGAATTGTAATAATTCTGATCTATAATCTAGAAATGGATAAGTGAAACATAGAGTATAATTCATATGTATACAATAAGGGCTCCAAATAGGCATTGAAAATATGTGTGGTTCTTTAACTGGTTCAATACATAGGGCCATACACACAATGAACTTTTATGTGGTGGTATAGTAACAACTCTATAGCTGTGGGGTAGGATATCTGAAGTTTCTACACTTAACCCCAAGTTGTCCCTTAAATCCCCAAGAGAAGCATAAAAGAGGAATGGGCACCCCAAGCATGGATTACGAAGGTGCACTTACTTATGGAGAACAAAAGAAATGTAAATACAAGCTATTAATTATCAATTTTTAAAACATGGGGACATGGTGCAATAGCCTTTGAATTAAGGAATAAAAAGGGGAGTGTGTCTACTAAATCATGAGTGGGAAATTTTCCCTTGGACCTTGAGGGAAAGATATGAGGGATAAATTTGGCCTTGACCACCAAGAGCATGTGCAAGGTTAGTTGGCAATCATCTATTTAACTAACTTGCAATTTTTTGTTTGTTTGTTTGTTTGATTTCCTATCACTCGGGGCCATTAGCAATGAACCATTGGTTAAGAACCGCAACCTAAGGGCATCTAAGCTGTCAAAGTCACCTGGGGATTGCTCCTGGCTTGGGCCACACCATCCCCTAACATGGACGGATTTTTTGGTGTCTCCTACCAACTAGCTCACCCCTAAGGGGAATTGAACTCAAGTCTCCTTGCTGACGCGATCCACACCTTAACCGAATGAGCTAGCGAGAATTGACAACTAACTTGCAAATTTGAAGTAACAAAGTGATAGGGTTTATTAATATAAAGTGGGAGTACAATTACTATAAACATCCATTTGAAGTTGCAAGTTATATTTTGTTGCAAAAGAATATTAAAGCTTCTCATGACGATGTGCAAAAATTGTGATGTCCAATATTTGTAACTACTAACAAGTATCCTATATATAGAAATTGCCGTGTAATTTTCCAAATTATTATAAATGGAGATCACTTACTCCCTTTACGTTAACAAATTAGACAAAGTTAACGCCATTAAAAATGTATGTTCATTGAAGTCCTTGAAGACTTTTTGATTATTTAGATGTGCTTGAAAACCATACCCTATGAATGCTTTTAGAATGACAATGTCTATATGGTACTTAAGAGGTGTAGAATTGGATGAAGAGATAATAAAGATATGATAAGATAATTTTATTAATGTCCAACAAATGACTACAAAAGTAGATCAATGGGACTGAAATTTTAAAATTTACATCCAGTGTAAGTAGAAAGTGGGAGTGCAAAAGTAACTCCTAGAACAATAGTGAAAGAAGAAAAAGAGGTAAAGATTGAATTATCTAGCTAAAATCTAAATGCTAAATGCCTAGCTAAGAGAGAATGTAAGATAAGGTGTAGGTGCAAGAAAGATGCTAGAAATTTTAAAATTTACATCCAGTGTAAGTAGAAAGTGGGAGTGCAAAAGTGACTCCTAGAACAATAGTGAAAGAAGAAAAAGAGGTAAAGATTGAATTATCTAGCTAAAATCTAAATGCTAAATGCCTAGCTAAGAGAGAATGTAAGATAAGGTGTAGGTGCAAGAAAGATGCTAGAAATTTGATCTAAACAACAGAGAGGATGTCAAGGCATGCTTTAGCTAGGTGCCAAGGATGAGTGAGGGGATCAAGAGGTAGGCCCCCCATCAAAGTCATCAATCACTATGAAAGGGCAATTGCATTGGTGAATGATATCTTCCAACGGGTGACTAGGGTTGAAAAGGTGTGATTGCGTGATCTTTAGGGGCGCACAAGAGCAAGGAAGCTCTTCTAACATGCAAGGCCATGGCAAAGAAACTCTAGACGAAAACCTGGCTACTCAATTGGACTTGGGGAGTAGTGTGCTCGATAAGGGGAGCTAGTCTTTGAGGTCTACTATAACAGATGCGTTTGTTGGCTTGGTGGTGTATGTCCTACAGTTTAGAACGATAGTTCCTCAAGGGTCTACAGTGGGTTAGTTGATCACCTGAGTCGGATAGGAAGAAAGATTTTACACAAAAATGAGATTGGGGAAGGGTGACACATGATTGTTAGTGGTTAGTGGACCAAAAATACAAAGTATTAAGGAAAGGGAGGTAGCTTCCAAAATGACAAGAAGCATGAAAGTCTTTATGTAGGAAAATAATTTTGATGTACGAGAAACTTGATACCTAGGGATGAAGCATTCAAGTGTATTGTTCAAGGGGAGAATTTTGTCAATGGAGAGAGACAAAACAACTATGAGATGTTAAAGAATATAAGTTATAGCAATGAATGGAAAACTCTGTAACTAGACTGGCACATGCCAGTCAAATTTTGAAAGAATTCAATCTATGAAAGGACTAAAACCTCACCTACAAAACTCTATAGAAACCACAAAACCAAACACCATTGCAAAAAGCCATGGACCTTTGAACAAATCTAATTAAGAGAGCTGCGATGAAGATTGAATTAATGTTATACATCTGTATTGTGCTAATATAGTGCTAACATTCACAAAAAAAGGTGCATTCATAATACTACATAGGATAAATTAAGTGCAAAAGTATGATCCAAGAGAATATTTGACACATTTGACCTTAATACTCCATAGTGCAAATTACTATTTATGACCTATAGAAGAATACTAGGCCATCTGAAAGGATAACTTAACTAGTATGTAGATAAGACAAGTAAGCCTGATGTGGACATGCATTCACATGACTTCTCTCCTTATTTATTGTGCACTTTTTCATTTCTAGAGAAATCCCAAAATCACTGGGGTTTTTAACCTATAACTTGAATGACCATAGTTATCTGATCAACAATAATTGCCATTAAGTTTAACTATTTAGATTTACAGTTAATTAAGGGCAAATTCATTGAAAAATATAGCTGCCTTAAGTTTTAGTCTTACTAACCTAATAAGGGCTAATCAAATATTAATAAAACAACCATAAATTTCAATAATCTAATATTTCATGTTAATTTTTGATATTCATTTTAATAATTAAACTTGTTGGTTCTTAGCCCAAGTCTTGAATTAAACAGTTAAATATATTATAGATTCCTAAGTTCCTCTAGCAAATTTCAAATATTTAAATCATTTTACACAAACTGATCGCTATTTAATCTTTGCACATCTTTAATGGTAACATTGATAATTCACGATAAAATTGATAATAACAACAATAATAATGATAATATGAATGTTGCTAGATAATTAAGGCTTATTTCAAACTTCAAAGTATTAAGGGCATGTAATGTGTTAGCATCCAAAGTTTAGTGGCTAGTCCTCTTACTTAAGGGCTTAGTGATGAATTTTAATTGTTAGCAACTTTTAGTTTTCAACTAGTCAACCAACTTCAACCTCAAGTCCCAAGGATTCTATGTAGCAAACTATGGCAGTCAAAGATCCATTAAATACACATCAATCAATCACTCACGTCAGCCATCTCAAAGTTCCATGAGATTTGGAGCTGAGATCTGATAACACTTTGTAACAACCCACCTAGCGATCAAGTGCGATGAGGTTCACTATGTTAAACAAGTCTCTCTTTTCTTTTGCTTTTGTCGGTTAAGATCTAAGCATTGCTCTAACAAATCTAAGCAATCAACAACCAATGTAATATGGATTTTTGTCATCATGCAAACAATATCAATGAATACTATTTCAATCAACCTAAGCTGCAAAAATATATAATTTTTAGTGTACCTAGAGTCCCTTCTAGCCAATTGCATTCTTGCTGACATGTGCTCCTTTGTTCCAACATCTGCTTTTGGATATATATGGCATGCAAACACATTTCAACAAATTAATGTGCTCTCACGTTTGGAGGCATTCCCTGTGCAGGGGTTCTAAGTTCTAACTTCTAAGTACTAGCTCACAATCTCACCAGATTAACACTCACCCAAACCCAAAACCAAGAAACCAAGGGATAGGCAAGCCAATGATACATTGATAGCTCACCACCGTGCAAGGTAGCAAGTTGAAGATCAAGTATCAATGCCTCCTGTAGGATCAAGTAGTCCCTATTTGCACCCGTCCCATTTTGATAAATAAGCTAGTCATTTACCCTCAACCCAGTCATTAACCAAGAACAATTCCCACACCCCTCTCTCGGTAGGGATTTTAACAACATAGTAATAGCATCAATTCACAACTAGCTATACCCTTGTCTCAATCTACCAATCTCTGCTTACCACATGATAGTCTCCCCTGAAAATTCTCACTAGTTTTCTATCTATAGAGTGGAGGAGAAAACTCCCCAATTTTTATATATTATTCATAATTTCTCTCATGGTCACAAATATCTCACGAATGTCCTGACATTTCTGGCCGAGTGCCTAACAAAAAAGTGTTCTCTTCACTTTTTTCATTTCCTCATATCTATGCATGAATCAAAGTCGCATCTTTAATTATTGAATGTGTCCTCTATTGGTAGGTATGCATACAACAATAGCGAAGTTTGCTAAAGCAATTGATAGATAAAGCATTTAAATCGCATTCTGATTCCTTCTATTTTTGAAATTTTGTTGACATCAGTGCATGGAGGAAATAACTATGCATTTCGTATTTCTAACAATTTGAAAATAATCAATAACTAATTTAAAATAAAGTTGTAAACTTGTAACATTTGATTTTTTATTTTCTAACTTAGCTAGCTACAAAATAATGTTATGGCAATCACATATTATATTGTGCCCCCCCTCCCTTAATGATTATACTAGAATTTATACCAAGTTATCCCTAAAATACACAAACTTATATGCTCTGAGTGGCTAAGTGAATATGTCCGCAATTTGCTCATGGGTTGCATAGTATTGCTGTTGAATTTCTTCATTGTCCTTTAGTTGTTGAATATAGTGTCAGTGAAATTCTACATGCTTCACGTGTTCATGAAAAACAAGATTATTTGCCAACTTCAACACTTCCTAATTGTCACTGTAAGTGTAACAGGATCAACTTATACAACTTGCAAATCATCAAGTATCCTCCTCAACCAAACTGCATGTCAAGCTACAATGACTAATTCCCTATACTCAACTTCAGTAGAGGAAAGTGGTACTGCATGATGCTTCTTACTCAGCCATGAAACTGCACCTGTACCAAGGTTGATAAGTTACTGTGTAGTTGATTTCCTGTCATTAACCAACCCTGTTCAATCTGAAATCATATTAAAATCTATGCAACATAAATCTTCTCCTCTGCCGTATGGGCTGCGATATTCCAAAGTACCCTTCACGTACCTTAGAATTCTCTTGGTTTTTATCTAATGACCAACCTTAAGGGCTTGTGATACATCTGGAAATATAGCCCATTGCAAAGCTCAAATCTGTCCTGATGTTTGTGAGATGGATCAAGATTTCCACAACCTATCTATGTACTGACTCATTTGCTATTTAGAATCAAGACACAGCTGATAATTTCATCTCACCTTGATTTGTCCTCAACAAACCAATCAGATCTGTTAGTCATATGTTTTGATTCTTGAAGCACCAAAATCAAATACCACTCATCAGATTTGGCTTTTGTTTGAGAAGCAACAAATCCCACAAATTCCTTTTTTTCTTTTTCCTCCTTTTCCACAACATTAACCCATTTTTTGGTGAGTTTGGAAAAGGCATCATCATTAGTAGAGAAAATCTTTAACCATCTGATTGCATTGGTCCAAAAAAGCACACAAGTTTGTAATACTAGCACTATGTCATTCTACATTTTTATTGAATAAGTTTCTCATTTTTTATGTTTTGACAAAGTTAAATCCCTCAAAATGTACAAACTGGAGAATAAATTCATTATATTTGATGCTTTGGTAAAGACTGGCAATAAATACTCTTTTGGGAGACTCCATATGACTTTTATTGGAGACAACATTTATTATTGGCAATCAAATTTAGTTTATTGCAAACAGGTACCTTATCACAAACCTTTCAGTAGTTCCCAGGGGAACAGAAGGAGCTGTTAGCATCGAAGGAACTCTTGCTGGGCTAGTTGTGTCCATACTACTCGCATATACTTGCTGTCTTATGGGTCAGGTAAAATTATTATTTCTGCTAAATAGGTTGGTTTTGTGGGCCATATTTTCATTTTTATGTTGGCCCTATTTTCATTTTCATGTCTTTCCTGTCCCTGGATAAAACAAACTACTATTAATTTCTCTCATATTTATCTCCTTTATATTTCACATGACATGCACATATGATATGGAATACTAAGCATGCAAATATAGTAGGTATGCTATACATCTGAGAAAAGCATTTTAGTATGGGTACTGCTCCCAGGAGTTGGAGAGTTCGTACCCGAAGTATCCCCACTCCTGGGAGCTTGTTGGAAATGCTCCCTTTTTTATTGGGAGCTTCTTTGGGAGCTTCTTGGGAGCTTGATTTGAGTGCTTCATTTTTTTGGGAGGTTGTAGAAGGTCCCTTTCTGTAGAAGGTCCAAAGCATTGTGTGCTCCCTTCTTAATCTTATTGTATTAATTGAAATTCAATAGATGGTATTGGAGGTCCTTATTTGAAAAAAAAATGATACATCTCAAACATGGTTAGAATGGTAACAGTAGACCATTCTTTCTTTCCCTGTTTTCTGCATAATGGCTAAAGCATGACTACTTTTTCACGTCTGACACATCATTCTTTTGTTTTTCCCACAGATAGATGGCTTAGGAGCTATAATTTGTGTTATTTCTTCACAGCTGGCAAATATTTTTGAAAGTCAAATTGGTGCTTCTTTGCAAGACAAAGACGGTTTTAAATGGGTAACATTTGTTTTCTTTTCTGAATTACATTTAACTGCAAAGCATTAAAGAGTTTAGAAATGCCTGACTAGCAGATGGGTCATGCATACATTTTCTTAGTATTTTAAAAATGTTTATCCCTCTCCCATTTGATTTAGGGTAGGACTTGTATAGATTGGTATTTTTCTGATACATTTCCTATTTTTGCAGCTTAATAATGATGTTGTCAATGTTATCAACATTTCGAGTGGAACTGCTTTGGCCATGTTGCTTAAATATTTATTGGGCTAACAAAGTTGGAGGATATAAATATCGCCTTACTGGTGTGAAACTGCTTTTTTTATTTTTCCTTTTACAAGTGGGCTGTCAAATCCTGTTTGCAAGTACTAGAAATCTTAAGCCTTAATTGGAAGGTACAGAAGAAAGCTACATTTGGATTGATGTGTCTGAATTTATAATTTTCTTTAGAATTTCACAATGGCAAGCTGCTCACGTGTAACTATTTTGTAGCATTTTTAAAATCTCAGCTGTGCATTTTATTGTCCAGATTTTATAGATTCAATGCCTTTTATTAAGCCTAGGTCCGTGGGCTGCTTTGCAGAGTCTGTAAATCCTGGTGAATCTAAAATAAAATTCTTGTAAACTAGGACAAAACATCATTCATACAGACTTATCTCGAATAAATATGGAATTTTAATTATTTTTCTCAAATTAAATCAAGAGATCTGCCATTAATTTTTTTTTATATTTTTTCACGGTCCATTTGAACCCTCACATCAGAGACACAGGAGTTGGAGAAGTTTAATTGGCTTTATCCTTGGCCAAATTCCTAACAGGCATTTGGACAAAGGTATCAAAAACTGATTTTTGGTAACTGTATTGCAAGTTTGAGCTGACCTTGAGCTATATTGGTAAATTTTTATTGCTTGAAAATAGTACAAGTATCACATTTCATTACCTGATTGAGTTCCTTCCTACCACCTTTGTATGTGTACTAAGCATTTCCTGGCCAGAAGGACTGGCTTTTAAAATTATTGACCATCAATGAAGTCTCGTGTCTTTACAGTAAGCACTGTAGAAATCGATCTAGAAATGTAATTGCAATTGATGCACTCGACTTCGACATGAAAAACAAGATTTGATCTTGATCTTTGGCACTTTTCATGCAAGAAGGTGCTATAGAAGGCAAGGACTGATTAAAGACTGAAGAAGTTGGTTTTGCATCACATGCAAGAATAATACACTTGATAAGAGAGCTTTGAACGAAAATAAGCAACATGACTGATCAAAGACTGAAGAAGTTGGTTTTGCATCACATGCAAGAATAATACACTTAATAAGAGAGCTTTGAACGAAAATATGTTGCTTATGGCCATTCAAACAATGTTTTGGTCCGTAAAACTAGTCACTATGTTGAATGAGTTTCTAGAACGTGGCAATGTTGGAAACACGGGTACAAGCTGTGAAATTTTACTAAGCCAGATCTGGTTATAATATCCAATAATTAACTTGTTAATTATTAATGAATAACACTCTGAAACTCAACAATAATGCACAGAGAAAACCAAACGCAAGATTTACTCTGGAAATCCCAGTCCTTCAGGAAAACCAACAAATGTTTGTCTTCTTATTGCAGGATTTGTTTACAACACTACAACAGTCCTTCGGATAAACCCTCCGGATCTGAACCAAAACTCCTTGGAATGACCTCTAGCGACAACCTATGGCTTTTTGAGACCAAATCACATTGAAAATGCCCCAAATCCTCTCTACAAATTGGATAGACAATTTCTAGACCCACTGTCCCCTAGAAAAGATGTGATCTCAAACTTAGATCTAAACTATTCACTACAAGAGGAAATTTGTCTCTTGCAACTGTGATAATGAACTCATACTTTAAGGCTTCTTTTATAATCTCACACATGCAAATACCATGGGATCTCCAATTGTAAATTTTCCTTTAATATTCAACTAGGACTAAACAGTTCAACTGATAACCACACATGAATATCTTTTACACTATGCAGCGGAATATAAAACTGAGAAATAAATCACAACATTACATCACGATATTGACACTATTATTTTGGGTATAAAAACCCTCGGAAAAACCCAAGATGGGAAAACCGGTGCAGCAGTCAGATATAGATTTTATTATGAGAAAATATAGAACTTTTACAATCACTGCAAATTCACCCAAACCTGACGAATGCAGTACTTGGCAGAGTCACTGGGCAAATCCCAGCTAAACCTCAACACCCTCTTGTGTGAGTGTACGACTCAACCGTACGAAGCTTGATGATCTTGCTACTCGCTCCTTCGTTTTTTCGGCTAAATCCTTTGTCTGACTTTCTCTCCTTGTTTGTATCTTGTCTTTGTCGGAATACAAGTGTGTTCTCTCCACCAATTGATCTCTCTTTTATAACATTAGGTAAAGCGAAAATCCTAATTTCACTTTCACTTTAACTAGTGGTAAAGCAAATACCTTAATTTCACTTTCACTTTAACTTGTGGTTCACTAAAGTTAATTTATATCACTTTAATTTATTTTCCAAAGTAAACTTAGGAAAAGTAAATTAAATACAATTGGTTTCCTATTTTAAGTCTTCTGCATGCAAGAACACATGCATGCAGGAAGACCTTCCTTGTTGCTACTAGTTTAACACTCCCTCTCAACGAGGAAGGGATTCGGTAGCAACCCCAACTTATCCCTGAACTTCACAAAACTCTGTTTGCAAAGTGCCTTGGTGAAAATGTCCGCCACCTGCTCATCTGTCTGTATGTACTCCAACCGAATGGTTCCCCTCTAAACACAATCTCTCAAGAAGTGGTATTTGATGTCTATGTGTTTGCTCTAGTCATAGAACACTGGATTCTCAGATAACATGATGCCACTTTGATTGTCACAGTGAACTACTGTAGCCTCTAGCTCACACTCGAATAACCCTGCAAGTAACTTTCTTAGCCACATACCCTCACAAGCAGCCATGTTGGCTGCCATGTACTCAGCATCTGCCGAGCTCAATGCAATTGACTTCTGCTTCCTACTGACCCAAGAGACAACCCTTGATCTGATGCTGAAACAACAACCTGAAGTACTCTTTCGGTCCTCTATGTTAGGGTTATTAATCCTCCCTTGTCCAATTTGGTCATATGTCTAAATTGGGTGTCATGTCTAAATTGGGAGTCCATCCAGTCTATTTTTAGTCATTAGCACCATTGGGTCCACTTGGCCTAATTGGGGCACATGTTTCAGTTACTAAAGTGTGGGGAACACTAATTGAGGCTTACTACCACTGATTGCACTTAATTGCATTAGTTTATGAGCCTCCTAGACCAATCCCTACAATTTAGGAGCCACTAGGAGTGCCAAAACCAACCAAGGTCAGTTCAGTTCAGTTGATGACTAGTCAAGCTAAGTTAGGAGTCAGTTACATTTAGTTCTAGTCCTCTACATTTAGTTAGCGCTAGGTTTACTTGACTGCACTCAAGAGGGGCGCATCTCTCGCCTACCACAGTCAGTTAGCCTTAGTCAACACTGAATGTAACACTTGAGTTGTGTTTTAGAACTCTGATGAACTCCGATTATGGTTTAGACAAGGTCAGTTAACTATGAAGTCTTTCGATAGTGATTTAGACAAGGTCTTGGTAACCTACAATCAAGTAGAGTCTAATCAATTCGAATTTCCTCATGTGGAATCGAATTGCTTGTGGCTATTAAAACCATTGTACTTCATTGTAATTATTATCTAATTACTCTTTGATTAATGAAAAACATTCACGGCTGCAAGCCATTTTTGCACTGTTTCATTTTTCAATAACTGAGTAAATTGTGTGATTTATCCTGTGAGTTGTGTGTTTGTCCACAGATCTATGTGCTCAATTTAATATGGTATTAGAGCCTCGGCGGAGAAGACACTTCTCCTCCTCAGATCTCCTACTGGATCATTTTTGAGCAAAATTGCTCCTTCCAGCTCTGCACTAGAAGCATAAGGTTTACCACTTAATACCCCAAGTAAATGAATTGTTGATCAATATTGATCAACTATGCTGGGTGTGATGAAAACCTGAAATGTGCAGGTTGTCGACCTTACGGTGCCCCTTTTGTGTTTTTTGCAGGTACAACTTTGAATGGATTCATCAGTTCCTCTTCTCACCCTGTCCTCAAACTGTTCAGAATGGAAGAAGAAGATGATTTCATCTCTGATGAGACAAGGTCTCTGTCGGGTGTCTATTGGACTCGGTAAAGAGTGTTTTAGTGAGATTGACTGGCTGAATAAAAGTGATGGAGCTTTTGGAACAATAGCAACGGGTCTTTCTCGTAGCTTGCACTACCTCATTAGATCTATTGAAGACCCGAAGGAACTCTGGACAAGATTGGACAGAACCTTTGGAGTGATTGATGATGATCATAATAGCATTTTGGAGAGAATATCCAGCACCATAAGCACTCTTGATCCAAAATTCTTAGCCTCCACTCTCTCTGATGAAGTTGTTCAAGATGAAGAAGAAGCAGAAGCTTCTATACAATCAATTTGAATTGAAGACAGTCTCCATGCAGTGACTCCTTCTCCTGATGCTCCCGAAGTTCATGAGATCTCTGATATCTCATCTTCTCATATTGCTGAAACAGAAGAAGACATTCGAATCTCTGATATTGAAGAAAAATTCTGCTGCACTTCCATGCAAACATTCACCGGTGATTTTCCTTTGAATTCTGTGCAAAATTTACCAGTAATTGCTTCCGAAAGTGAATAGAAATTTGATTTTTCTCCCTCTAATGTTGCTGCTGGTGTGCAAATATGTGATACCTTGGATATTTTGGAAGAAATATTAGATTACCAGAGTGATCCATTCACTCCCCATGATCTAGATTTTCCAGCAAATTCCTGCAGGATTGCATGCACCAACATTCAGAATTTTGAAGAAGAAGAAAACTATGCATCCACCGTCTCGGTTAACCATTTATTTGAATCTGATATTAACCTTATTGGATTTGATATGATATGATATTTCTTGGTTTAATATATCAAATTCATAATCTTTCAGTACTGCTTGTAGCTATTCTCATCAACGGTGTGAAGAAACAAGTACCGCAAGTCTTCTACAAAACTGCTGCTGGGGATTTGATTCCATTTCACAGTTTTGGATCTGTTTTGAACCTGTTTAGATCTGATTTACTTTTTGATATGATATTATTTGGTTCATATTTTAAAATTCAAGAGCTTTCATTCATGCTTGTAGTTGCTCTTACCAATTCCGGTGTGAAAAATCAAGTACCACACTTTCTCTTCAAAACTGCTGATGGGGATTTGGTGTTAGTTTCCTCATATGAGGTTGCTGATATTTTATTATGTGATTCATTAGCTATTTCAGAAGCTATATTAGACTATGGTGCTCAAGCATTCGCTCTCAACAGTCCCAGTGCTTCTCTACCATTGATCACATGCTCATCTCCTCACATAATCGGTAAAGAGGAAGATTTTTTGCATCCGCCTGAACACTTGCTCCTAACACTTGGGGTTGTTCTTACCACTCATGGTTTGCTGTTCATGGCTGCAACATATCCGTTTCTTGAGTGTTCCTCACATGTTCTGAATCCTCAAGAACCTTTTCTCACTTATCAGTTGACTTTAGTTGCTCTACATGGGTTCAACTTTCATCTGGTAGCTGTTTATATTTTTGATTGAGTTGAGCATATCATTCTTCTTCCAAAGAGGAAGATTCCTCCAGACATAATGATGGAGATGTTCACATGCTAGGCCCCAGGATACCTGTGCACAGAAGAACCAGATTGATCTTGATTCTACCTGCTTAATTAGAGGGGGGGATTTTTTTCCAATGTGGTTTTTTCCCCAGCACCTTGTTTTTGAGCAGTTACTTTACTTTACTTGATGTAATGGGTGACCTATGGTCTTAGTTACCAGGACCCATAGATTGTCCAAGTTAGCATTCAGGGGGGGTGTTAGGATTATTAATCCTCCCTTGTCCAATTTGGTCATATGTCTAAATCAGGAGTCATGTCTAAATCGAGAGTCCATCCAGTCTATTTTTAGTCATTAGCACCATTGGGTCCACTTGGCCTAATTGGGGCACATGTTTCAGTTACTAAAGTGTGGGGAACACTGATTGAGGCTTACTGCCACTGATTGCACTTAATTGCATCAGTTTAGGAGCCTCATAGACCAATCCCTACAATTTAGGAGCCACTGGGAGTGCCAAAACCAACCAAGGTAAGTTCAGCTCAGTTGATGACTAGTCAAGCTAAGTTAGGAGTCAGTTACATTCAGTTCTAGTCCTCTACATTCAATTAGCGCTAGGTTTACTTGAATGCACTCAGGAGGGGCGCATTTCTCACCTACCACAGTCAATTAGCCTTAGTCAGCACTGAATGTAACACTTGAGTTGTGTTTTAAAACTCCGATGAACTCCGGTTATGGTTTAGACAAGGTCAGTTAACTATTGAGTCCTTCGATAGTGATTTAGACAAGGTCTTGGTTACCTACAGTCAAGTAGAGTCTAATCAATTCGAATTTCCTCATGTGGATTTGAATTGCTTGTGGCTATTAAAGCCATTGTACTTCATTGTATTATTATCTAATTACTCTTTGATTAATGAAAAGCATTCACAGCTCCAAGCCATTTTTGCACTGTTTCATTCTTCAATAACTGAGTAAATTGTGTGATCTATCCTGTGAGTTGTGTGTTTGTCCACAGATCTATGTGTTCAATTTGATACTCTATACATCCTGCTCAGTCAGCATCTGTGAAACCTGCTAACTGTACACTCCCGCTGCGCTCATAAACCAATCCATACTCCAGTGTACCTCTGATGTAGTGAAGTATGTGCTTTGCAGCCGTCCAATGCACTCTTCGAGGGTCCACCATGAACTGACTCAAAGAGTTGACTACAAAGCTGATGTCTGGTCGAGTGTTGACTAGATACATAAGCGATCCGATAAGTTGACGATACAAAGTAGGATCAAATCTGTGTGATCTTGATGCATCAATCTTCCTCTAGTTGGAAATTAGAGGTATGGCCATATGCTTGCAGTTCTCCATCCTGAATCTCTTTAAGATCTCTAGTGCATACTTCCCCTGTCCGATGAAGAAGCATCCATCTCTTTGCCAAACCTCCAAGCCCAAAAAACAATGCATCAGCCAAAGTCTTTCATCTCAAACTCTATTGCAAGGTTGGACTTATAGTCTCTAATAAACCTCTCATCTCGTGTCAAAAAGAGATCATCCACATATAAGACTAGTATGAGAGGCACCTCACCTATCAAAAAGTACAGGTTGGGTCAGCCTCACTCCGTTGAAATCCCACCTCCCGTAGATAGCTGTCAATCCTCGAGTACCATGCTCGAGGTGTCTATTTGAGCCCATAAAGAGCTCGATGCAGTTTGCATACATGCGTCTCCCTGTTCTCCACATCAAACCCTTGTGGCTGCTCAATATACACCTCCTCCTCTATAACTCCGTTGAGGAAGGCAGTGTTGACGTCCATCTGATGGACATGCCAACCCAGCTCAACTATTAATGAGATAATGGTTCGAATGGAAGAATACCTGGAAACAGGGGCGAAGGTCTCCTCATAATCAATGCCCTCCTTCTGTGAAAACCCCTTTGCCATGAAGCACGCCTTGTATTTCTCCACGCTTCCGTCTGCTGCATGCTTCACCTTGTAGATCCATCTGGATCCCACCACCTTTTTCCCTTGTGGCCTTGGCACAGCCTCCCATACTTGGTTTTTCATAGTGGAGTCATACTCCTCAACCATAACTTCTTGCCACACATCATGTTGTGCAGCCTCCCCGAAGTTGGAAGGTTCGGAGTTAATCAACTCTGTCATCAGTGCCATATAACTAAGCCTCTTTGGTGGTACACTCTGTTTAAAAGATGTCTGTGAAGGATCTACCTGCGTAGAATCCTGCATCGTGGATCTAAACCACTTAGGCCTCGGCTTAGTGTCAACCTGCTGCGGCTGTTGGATATCCGTCTCCTGCTGCAGCTTTTCCTTCAAGTCAATGACTGAAGGATCATGTCCACCTGACTTTGTCTAACCATTAGAACATGTCCTCTGTGTCTGTACCTGTACCTGTACATATGGCTCCTCCAACTTGACTTTTGATTCCTGTGCTGGTTGCTGCTGTGTTGGTAAGTCTAGAGATCTCTGCAAGGCCCTGTCTTCATTGAACTGGACATCCCTGCTCACAATGATCCTCCTGCGAGCAGGAATGTAAACCCTATATGCCTTTGAAATCTTGTTGTAACCAACAAGTAACCCCTTCTCTCCAGAAGGGTCCAGCTTCTTCCTATTGTCAGCATGAACATGACAATAGCAGACACTGCCGAATATGCGGATGTGACTCACATCTGGCCTAGTGCCTGTGAAGACCTCCTCTGGTGTCTTCCTCCCCAAGGCTGTGTGGGGACACCTGTTCTGAATGTATACTGCAGTCCTGTATGCTTTGGCCGAGAGGAATAGTGGTAATCCCTGATCAAATAGCATGGCCTTGGTTGCTCCAACCATAGTCCTGTTCTTCCACTCTGCAACTCCATTTTGCTATGGGGTATGGGGCACATTGTGCTCCTTGATCCCCTCAGTTGAACAATACTCCATGAACTCATTGGAAGTGTACTCAGCCCCGTTGTTTGTCCTCAACACCTGAATCTTCTTTTCTGTTTAGTTCTCCACAAGAGTCTTGAACTCTCGGAACCTCTCAAAGACCTCTGACTTGGCCTTCAAGAAATAGATCCAGGTTTTCCTGGAATAGTCATCAATGAAGGTTACGCAGTAACTGTAACCACTGAACGAATGGACACTCATAGGTCCACATACATCCGAATGCACCAAGTCCAAAGACTCCTTAGACTTGTGTTCAGTTTGTGGGAAAGGCTTCTTGATGTTCTTCCCTGAAGCACAACCCTTGCAGTGGTTATGCTTTTCCTCCTGTACCTGAGGAACTCCAATGACTTCCTGTCTCAAATGCTTCAGTGCTCCATGTTGTAAGTGTGCCATCCTCCTATGCCACAACTCACCCTGACTGCTGCTGCTGCTGTTGTGCTGACTAGAGTCTTTGCAGGCTCAAAGTGTAATCTGTACACTTTCCCACTCCTTCTGCCAATCACCCGATCCAAGCTCCTATCTGACCCCTTGGGCCTGATATACACTCTATGGTCACAGAACTTCACCTGATATTCCTTGTCCTCCAGAGTGGAGACTGATATAAGGTTCTTGGTTAGTACTAGAACATATAACACATCAACAAAACTGAGGGGTTTGCCAGACTCCCCTCTCAAATTAAACAATGCCAACTCCTTGCGCCTGATACCGCGCATCATCACCTAGCTCAATGTGGATCCCTATTCCACCCTCCTGCAAGTCTTTGAAGAATCTCTTCTGTCTAGTCATGTGACTAGATGCTCCACTGTTAATGTACCATACGCTGCTCCCCGTGGTGCTTGCCATGCAACCTATCAACCAAAACTCCTCATCGAAGTTCCTGCTGAACTCATCCACCTCTGCAGATCCAACCATCTGAGTGTTACTCTTCTTCTTCTTGTCTGGGAACTGGGAGGCAAAGTGTCCCTACCTGTGGTAGATAAAACAATTGATCTTTGACATGTCAAGGTTCTTCTTACCATCCTTCTTTCTCTTTGCCTTCCCCTTGCTCTTCCCTGTAAGGGCTAGAGCCTCCTCATCCACAATCTGTGGGGCACTGCTAGATGAGCCTGATCCTTTACCCATGCAGGTCTCATCCTGCACAATGTCATCCCATAGTCTCTGCCAATCAGGGAGCTTCTCCCTAGCCACAACACCTTTGACAAAGGTGTCCCATGGCTTAGAGAAGCCATTGAGGGCTATCCGAACTAGCTCCTCATACACTGTCTTAGAGCCAATAGCTCCAAGCTCGTCCTTGATCTGTGTGAGCCTTGTGAGATAAGGCACCACTCCTTCTCCCTTGGCCATCTTGGTGTTGCGCATCCTTTCTTGCAACACCATCTTCCGGTTCTTGTTCTTGCTTTGGTACAGACTCTCCAAAGCCGTCCACATTTCTGCTGCGGTCTTTTTACCAGAAAGGTGAGGGACTATATGGTCCTTCACTCCATCCATGATAATCAACATGGCTCTGGAATCAATCTTCTTCCAAGTTGCTAAATATGCCGGATCTATGGGTGCAACCTTCGTGGAGTCAATGTGCTCTTCTGCATCACTGACGTCCAGGATCCTTGTGATCCTTTTTTTCCATGTAGAAAAGTTCTGAGCACCCTGGAGTCTATCCTCAACTCTCAACTGCACGGCCATAGTGAAGTGTACCTGTCAAACTCTAGATTTGGAAGTCTAGGTTTGTGTCTTCCTATAGATCTGCCCCTGATCTATTACTGCTGCTGCAAATCTCTCAGCTTTAGCTCACCAGAGCTCTGATACCATGTAAATTTTCCTTTAATATTCAACTAAGGCTAAACAGTGCATGCAAAATATCAACTAATAACCACACATAAATATTTTTTACAGTATGCAGCAGAATATAAAACTGAGAAATAAATCACAACATTACATCACGATATTGACACTATTATTTTGGGAATGGAAACCCCCAAAAAAACCCAAGATGGGAAAATTTGTGTAGGAGCCAAATATAGATTTTATTATGAGAAAATATGAAACTTTTACAATCATTGCAAATTCACCCAAACCTGGCGAATGCAGTACTTGATAGAATCACTGGGCAAATCCCAGCTAAACCTCAACACCCTCTTGTGTGAGTGTACAGCCCAACTGTATGAAGCTCTATGATCCTGCTGCTCACTCCTTCGTCTTCTCATCTAAATCCTCTGTCTGACTTTCTCTCCTTGTTTGTATCCACAAGTGTGTGTTCTCTCCACCAATTGATCTCTCTTTTATAATGTTAGGTAAAACGAAAACCCTAATTTCACTTTCACTTTAACTAGTGATAAAGCAAAAACTCTAATTCTACTTTCACTTTAACTAGTGGTTCACTAAAGTTAATTTAGATCACTTCAATTTATTTTCCAAAGTAAATTAAATACAACTGGTTTCTTATTTTAAGTCTTTCTTATTTTAAGTCTTCTGCATGCAAGAACACATGCATGCAAGAAAACCTTCTTTGTTGCTACTAGTTTAACACCAATACTATGTGACTCATATACCATGGACCCTCTAATACCATTTATATGAGGTGTTATAAATCCTTTTTACCAATATATGTTTAAGAATCACTTCAACTCCTATGTTCCTAGACACCCCCAACATAGAAGTAATTGCTGAGATACAAAAATTAACACTTCCTCTTAGTGAGGACGTTATTTTCGAAGAAGCATCCACGAGGATCAAACATATCCTCTACTGCTGCAACTGCTCCCTTTGAATGTAGAAAGACTTGTCCATATCGAAACATTACAACATATCCCTCATCCTCCAGGGCTAATACCGAGAGCAAACTGACCCTCAACTTGGAACACACATCATCTTTTCCACCTCCAGTAGACTCTTCTCACCGCTAAGTTGGTGTGAGCCCCACACCTCACATAATGGTTTAGTCTGTCTCTAAAACACTAAGGAACATCAACCTCACTCCCGTCATATTGCTAGATGCACCACTGTCCAGAGCTTCTGCTTGAAGTTCCTCGGGTTTGCCTACATCTTTCTGCTGTTTCCTGGGTGCATATGTAGTCTATACAACTGCTTTTCTGGGCCGCCCAAGTCCTTATGGGCTTTCCCACCTCTTGCCCGAAATCCTGCCCCTATCGGGGGCTTTTCTGGTATTTCTACCTCTCCCCGAGGCTATTTTGGGCAGTTCTACCCCTGCTTAGGGACGCATGAAATTTGGTTGGGCAGCTGCCCTATTGCCCGAAATCTTACTGGATACCTCTGGCCTTGCCTGAGCTACTCAGTCTATCTGGCGGCTGTCTCGTGTGACCTTTTTCACTTTTCGTTTCTATTTGATGGTCGTGTCTTTCTTATTGGTAGCTTGGCCTATTTGACAGTTGCTTTTTTGCTTGGGTGCAACCCTCTTCTCCACGTCGCCGCTGCCTATGCATGTGCGTCCACATCCTGTGCTATCCGTTGTCGGTGGCTCACCTCTGCATCCCAGCGATCGAATTGCTACAATCCACACATCCGCGTCTTTCAGTGACTTTCGAGTGGCCTGTTTCACGTTTCCCTCGCTATACCGTCTACTCGACTTCTTGTCAACGTCTCTGCAAATCCTTTGCGCCTGCCGCCTATGCCCAACGCTCGGGTTTTGTCCATCGGTTCGTGGTTTGTCAATGGCCTCCGCACACTCGGGCCTTTGCATTAAGCATCCACAACAATGGTCAATCCTTGATCCGATGGTTCTCCGCTCGAGAGATCTCTGTTGAACACCCACAACACTATCGACATGACACTAGTAAATGCCCGATCCTCCTGCACTCCTTTGGAGGTTGACTAATGCTCGAACCCATGCTCGATTAGCCGTTTGTTGAATTACCTCGCGACAACTCATTTTGTCGGTCGAGCCTCACACTATCCATTGCAAGTTTGATCCAACTCCCCATTACTTTCTTGCCGATGCCCACAAAGTTCCTCAGTTGCCACGAACCCGTAGTCTCGTAGTCCACTGCCTCTCGAGATCACAACACTCCACTGTCACACTCAAATGGTGGATCAACTACTTTACTGTCGACCCATTCTGTATAAAATAATCCTCATTTTGATTTCATTTCTGCGGCTCGCATTGCTGCATCTTAGTTGTACTTCCCTTACTGTGGTTGTATGGTTCTCTTATTTTTTTTTTTAAATTTCACGATCTTGTGTCGGGTTTCGTCAACCTGCTCTGCTAGCATGTGAAATTTTACTAAGCAAGATCCAATTATAATCTTGAATAGTTTAACTTGTTGATTATTAATGAATAACATGAATAACACACTGAAACTCAACAATAATAATAATGCTTTGAGAAAACTGAACACAAGATGTGCCCTACAAACCCTAGTGCTTTGGGGAAAGTCGACAAATGTTTGTCTTTTTCTTATTGCAGGATTTGTTTACAACACTACAACAGTCTTATGACAAATCTTTAGACATAACCTATGGCTTTCGAAAACCAAACCAATGACGATGCCCCAAATCCTCTCTGCAAATTCGATAGACAAACTCTAAATCCACTTTGGATTCAACAAACAACAAATAAGTAAACTCTCTCCTAGAAAAAGTGATTTCAAATTTGGATCCAGACTGCTCACTACAAGAAGAAACATGTCTCTTGCAAATGTGATAATGAACTCATACTCTAAGACTTCTTTTATAATCTCATACTCATGCAAATACCATAGACCCACTACCATGGGACACATAATACTATGACCCTCTAATATCGTTTACATAGTGTTATAAACCCTTCTTTACAATGTCTAGGAATCACATTGACTCCGTCTATGTTGCTAGACATCCAACATAAAAGTACTTGCGAAGCTATGAAAACAAACACAAGCAGGTATGGGTGTTTGGGACAGCTAGAAGCTTCGCCCAATTTTGTAGGAAAAAACATGTTGACAATAACAATAATATATATTAAAAAATAATTGATAATACCAAGTAACAAAACTTAAGAAGTTAAAAATCTAATTAAAATACCATTCACGATTCAATGAAATGATATTGCCATATTGAACCTTGAAGTAAATTTGACACGGAAATCATAAATTTGCCCCAAATATTTATTTATTTAATTAGAAAAGGTAGTTGTCATGGTTTACCATGTCCAAAATCAATCAAATTGGTAAAAGTTCAAACTTCGAATCATTGTTAAAGTGTGATGAGTAAAACTTGGCTTTAAAGCACTTCCTGGGGAGTTATGATCTGCATAAATGCTTCGAATGCTTTCGAGCCTTGTTCACTACCTGTGTTTGCTGTGATTCCTCTCCACACACTTTACGATAGCCCTGTCTCATTGGTGGCTGGGTATAGCTTTGGGCTCAATTGAGTAAACACTTTGGCTTTGCTGGATCTGTTGGTGAGTAAATTGGTGGAGGTAGTGAATCAGAGCAAGGCTAATTGATTAGGGAGAGGTCGGAAAGAACTGATCGATTGGTGGGTTTTTCACATGTAAAAGTTACAAACCTTATTGGAATTGTCAACAATGAATGTTTGTTTTATGATGATTTACAAATAGCAACTCATTAGAGAGATTTTGAAGTTTAAAATGGGTCTCTTAAAAATAAGCAAATATTACGAGTTTTTCATTTAATAAAGCAACTTACCTTTTACACTACAATCTATATAAACCATGATTAAATCAAATTAAAAAAATGTATTAAAAAAAAATTAAAAATACTACATTGATGTAACTAGAAATAAAAATGTGAATACAAATAAATATCTTCTCAAAAAACTTTTTTGAAACCACAAATAATATTTTGAATATATATATCTTTAATATAATATATTTAAAATATTATATTATATAATAATATATGAATTTTAAAATTCCCTTCCCAAATCACGTGATCATACCCTTTAACATTTAAAATTTATGTGATTATATCCTTCAAACATTTTACATTTCATATAATTTAACTATGAAACTTTGAAATATGTAACTATGGTTTTTGAATATTTAATTAGTTTTTAAATATATTAAAGTTGTGAGCATTTTAAATATGATTGAAATTATAAATAATTAAAAAATATTTTTAAAAATTTATGTAGTACAATGTTATATGGGGTATTTTTTTTAGGTAAATAAATTGTTTTTTTTTTAAATTTGAAAGGATAATTATATTATTATATTGATTTTTTTTTGAAATAAGTAATTTACTTTATGATTATAATAGTACTTATAAAACTAACATAGTTAATTATAGGTTCTCATCCACCAGTGAAATTGTGACAAATAACATTTTAACTCAAACAATGTCATCTCAACCATGGGGATGTTGTCATCCTTTAAAATGTGATTGATTGATTTTTGTAGTACAACTTATTTGTTTTTAGGCCCATTTTTTATCTCAACTTCTTTAATGCCACAACAATGGTATATTTGAATTCCATGATTCTAGTTACTTATAAAATGGACTACTAGCTTTTGGTAGTGGCATCTAAATATGAAAGTGTAATACAAAATGGACTACTACCTTGTGGTAGTGGTATCTAAATATGAATATAGTGTAATACAAGAGCAATGTATTGATTTTCAATACCTTTATTCTTTGCATTTACTTAAGATGCAAAGCAAGACATCAAGCACCGTGCATAGAAGAATCCCATTGGATAGTGGAAAATGATGGGTTAAGTCCTAGATTTTGGGAGATTGCCTCGTGTTAGCTATCTTAGTGTGCTAGTGCATTTGTGGATGCAAGGAACTAGTTCACTTGTTCCATCCACTTTGTTAAGAGGGACACACTTACCTGTAAGAGATCAAAGAAACTTGTTTGTGTATAGTAGTCTTTTGGCCTCATTCCAGGAAGTTACCTAAGTATTTAGGGGGGACCTATGACATGATGGGATGTGGATGTTATGTAGACTAATGGTGAGGAGGATATTCCTTCACTAAATGTAGACTTGGTTGGCACACCTTTACATGGCATTGAACTCGTGATGATGATGATAATGAGAATTCCAATGACAATACAAGTGCCTCATAGCTATATGAATAGCCCTGATGACGAATACCATACTTTATGATGATCTTTAACCTTTTTGCTATATTTTGGCCCTTGGGGCTTATTGGTCTATGTTCCACCTTGTTGTGTATTTTGCATACTTTTGGACTATGACCTACTACTAGGGATTTTGCTAACGTTTGGACTATGTACTCTTTGGGGATTTTTCCAATGTAAATATCAATAGGATGTGAAGGGTTTATGTTTTTAAAATTTTGAATCATTTGTATTTTCAATTTGTGAATTTGATATGTATAACTATAAGACTTGTTTCATATGTACTAAGTATTTGTCCATTGTTTCATCAATATTTGACAATTTCTATTTATGCATCAATTTTACTAATTTCAAATCCCTTTTGCAAGCCTTTCAAGTTTGAACTTTCATCAAATGGATTTGTTTAACCTTTATTGCAATTTGTTGCTGAAATCAACAACAAGCCTACAACCAAGATTGTTTGCATCATATGTGGCAAAATTATGTTGGTGTTGCTAGTGGAAACTTGTTTCACTATTGAGTTTGACCGACTATCAAGCCATCCACCAAAGTTCCATTCTCGCTGTGGTTAGGACCACCCAAATGGAATGTTAAAAGAGGATAAGCTTGAGTGCAAGTACCATGGAAAGTTTGTGAGAAAAAATTCCCTTTAGAGTTGACAATTAAGACCAAGTCTGTGTTAACAATGCAACTCCTTAGGGCGTGTTTATAGAAGCACTTCCAACAAAAACGATTATGATGGTGTGAAGAGGGAAACCATTTGTTATGCTATAGCCATAATATATATTATGTTTAGGGGTAAACATTTAGGGTGCTTTGCTAATTAAGGTAGAAAATTGCATGTGATGAGCCCCCCTTGCATTTAATTGAAGAATAAAAGCAAAAACTAGTTTATTTGAAACTACGTGGTAAGGAAATGATTAATAACTAGATGTGATTTCATCGTGGCTTGCATATCATACTGAACTACATGGAATAACGACCTATACAAGGATTATTGTAGACTTGGATTGCACTGATTTTGAAAAGCATTTAAATAAAGCATCACTTATAAGTCTCTTTCATGGGCTAAGTGAGACAAAGTGGGATTGAGACCTAGATTTTTTTGGGGGAAACATTGAGGTTGCTCTACATAATTAAGGTTGTGTTGCAGCTGCAATAATTTCCCAAATTTCTAAAAAATTCGGGACCCTCCTTTTAATATTCTCTTGCTTAGCTTGTTTGGGATTGCTTGATTTTATTGATGATTGTTAAAAGAATATCTTTATGCCAATGCTGTTTTTATGACTTACATTGATTTTTTACCCCGTTGTCGGAAGTTGTTAAAGCTATGAATCGGAACCACAGTTAACTACGCATCCGCTGTTGTGGAGATGCAGTTGAATGAAAATCTGATCCAAAGTGTTACTTTCCTCCGATGCGCTTTCTTTTATTTTATTATCGGCGTCCTTATTGGAAAACCGTCAAAACTCTTTGTCTCTACAGCTTCCGCCGTTGCGGATGACATATTGCAAGCACCATGATGGATGTTTCGATATTTTTCGATTCTCGTCAATTTTGTTTCATAAGGCCTTAGTCTATTTTGCTCCGCCGTTGTGGCTCTAGAAGGGACTATTCTTCCGCTTTAGTTTGGTTTATGTTTGCCGCTTTGTCGATGTTTCGCTTTAGTCGTTTCTATTTTCCCTCCGATTTTGATTGGTCTACGAAACTCGTTGTCTTTACAGCTTCCGCCGTTGCGGTGTTCCAACCAACTTATGGTCCGTGGGTATAGTCTAGTTGAGCTCCGATGCAGAGTTATTTTATTTCTCTCGCCGATGTTTCGCTTGGCACTGTGGAACTCGTAGTTGCTTCGTCTTCCACCGTTGCGGCGCATTAGCGGACTTGATCACCGATCCCTTAGTTACTCCGCCGCCCGATTGTTATGTTTTACTCATCGAATGTTTGTTTTTACCTGATATATATATGTTGGGGATTTGGGACATTTTTCTATTATTTTACCTGCGAACCCGTGCCTACGCTGTCGTTGTCATTTCGAACGGGGCATTGTACTTGTTGTCGGTAGCTCATTCGTAGGTGGCGTCGCTGTGGAAGTTTTTCAGATTCTTCTTGTCAGCTGCACAGCTCCTTGCTAGGTAGGCCCATCTTCTCTATTCTACCTCTTCATTTGAGTTTCGAACTAGGGTTGTCGTCCTTGGTTAGTTTCCATCTCCGTGGTTAATGGACACCTAGGTTTACAGTTTTTTTTTAGAGTATATTTAGTTCATCTTGATAGTATGGTCGTCTGGGGGGGGGGGGTTGTCTTCTTGATGATTACTGTGGGGCCGTTATGATTTTTCAAATCTTTCCCTACTGTTTGGGAAACTGGTGTAGATAAGCGTTACACTGTCTGCACCGGTTTTCTCCAGCTTGCGTATGACTGTCCGGGGGGGAGGTTTCCTTTTCTTTTGCAATAGGAAGGTGTTTTTCCCTAGTTTGTTTCGAAGTGCCAAAGGTTTTGGTTTTCCGGTCTTTTGGTCGCTCGCGTGTTTGGGACTAGGGTCATGTTTTTTGAGATTGCGCCTCGTTTCGAATGGGATTGGCGATGGGACGATTTATTCGGGAATTGATAGCGCTGAGGATGTAGTTTTTGAGACTGTTTTCTTTGTCGAGATAAATTCTACATTGTTAGCAAAGCCATGATGTTATTGGTTGATCAAGCTAGTTTTTAGTCATGGGCAGGATCTAGGATTTTTGCAGACTTATCTGGTGCAAGAGTATTTGGTAGTTAGATCTGGTTCTGTATTTTACATAGATTTAGTCATAACTAACATGGCTGAGGTAAATGCTTATGTAGTCTTGTCTTTGTTCTTTGAATATGGGTTGAATGGCTCAACAGGACCTAAAAGACTTTTGTGTATGACATGGCATTTTTTTTTTCTTCTGAGTACGACATGTCTAAAAGGCAGAAAAAGAAAGCCCCTGTAGTGAAAGAGGAACTTGAGGTAGAAGTTGTCACAAAGGTTGAGTATACTTATGAAAACACCAGATGCACCACAGGAGTGGAACCTGAATACAAGTGGGGGGGAAATTTACAGATTGATATCACACCATGAAATACCTGACACTGGTTTTGAAGAAGAAACTATATATGCTAATATTGAAAGATCTGCTTTGATGAAGATTGCTACCATGCCTGAGCTGTTCCCATGCTCAGAAGTAATTGGATGGATTCTGCCCAGGGCAGACATGACTACCATGATTTTGGTCAACACTGACAAACAGGGTTATGCTGCTTATATCCCTGGTTATGTATCATTAGCCTACCACTTACCAGAAGCCCAGGTTTACTTGACTAAGGATTGGCTAAAGGAGATTAATCTTGACCTAGTTGAAACATTGGAAATAATGCTGGTACTTGGCAAGAGTTTCAGAACCAGTCCATCAGGGGAATACGACACAGCCACCTTAAGAACCCCTTATAGGTTCATTGCTTTAATGCCGAAAACAATCTTTGGGAGAGCTCACGGTAAAAGTTTTAAGCTAGGGTGGGTTCCTATCATCTTCTGTGTAGCCACCCAAGGGACTGTGTTCAACTGGGTGAACATTGTGTCAAAAAGTCTCTCAGCTTGCATTGCTTCAGCCTTGGGAGGGGTGTCCCAGAAAAAATCGGAGTTCTACATGAGCTCCATATTGATTGATTGCATACTGTGCACCCAGTCATTCCCAAACCTGAGGTGTATTTGGGATAGAGACAGAACACCGGTATACACAGCCTACAAGCCATTATCATGGTGGAAAAATACTACAGTCATTACAGAGAAGTGTGTGAACACTTTATTATGCTGTTATATACAATGATTTTCTTGAAGGAATGCAATTGCATGTCTAAAGAGGCGTTGCAAGTCATTAAGGAGTATGCTGATTACTACTTAACTGAGGACAGAATGTATATTACAATGTATAGCTGCTCCAGAGCACCTTCACTACTTCCCAAATATGCCACTGATTATGTGGTACACAAGGAGGCAGTCAGGTAGGTTTTCTTAGATGGAATAGGGAGTTTTTTGTCTGAGCACAAGAAGGCGACTTATCCTCCCATACCGTTCAGATTGGGAAGTTATAAGTTTTCAAGAGTCAAAAGGGCTGATGAGTTTGTAGAAGAACTGGAGAAATTTGATTTTGGAGAAGTAAATTTCCATAGAAATGATTCTCGAAATAAAGTTGCAGAACACTACAAGGAAGCCAATGTGCATTTTGAGTATACAAGCCATTGGGATAATGATGAATCAATTTTTCGAAATGCAGAAAACATGACTGCATTAAAAAGAAGATCACTACTAAAGGTGGGAAAGGCCAAGCTGAACTGAAAAAAGTAGATGAAGAGGAGGCTAGGAAAAGAGAAGAAGAGGCTAGGAGACTAGCAGAGGAGGCTGAAAGTTGGCTTAGAAGTGAGGAAGAACAAAAGAAGAAAGTTGAACAAGAAGCAGCTAAGAGTGCAGAGGAAGCTTCTAGGAGGGAAGAAGAAGAAAGGAAAAAGAAAGAGGATGAGGAAATTAGGAAACAAGAGGCTGAAAGATTAAAACTGACGGGGTCCATGATAGAGCAACAAACTTTCGACCCTACAGACACTCAAGTTCAGGATCTGGATAATCCTGATTCTCAAGACCATGATGCAATTGCTAGCAGCACCTTAGGATAGGTTGTTGTTTCTGGCCTAAGACTGATCCCTTTCGAACAAAAGAAAGGGGAAGAAATTTTAGACTTCAATACCATTTTTGATGCCAAGGAAAAGAAAAGAATTGTGAAGAGGACCGAGATGAGAGTTGAAACTGGGGGGTAGTCAGGGAAGATGATAAATGATACAACCATGGTGCATGGAATGGACAAGGACCTGAGATTCACTATCCGGGCTGGAGCAGCATTGATCCATGCCTCTGAGGATAATGAGGATCGAATAATGACTGACCTTGAGTAATCAAGGAAAGCTGTTGCCCAACTAAAAGATACGCTGCGAAGGGAGAGAGACGAAAGAAATAAATTGAAAAGAAAGTTTGAAGACATGCAAAATGAAATAAAGTCTTCAAAAGCAGAGCTTCAGTCCCTCGAAGTAGAGAAGATGTCTTTGGAGGTTGCCCAAGAAAGCCTAGCAAAATTGCAACAGGAATGCCAGGAGCTAATGACAGAAAAGGATGGGTTGAAAACAGTATGTGAAAGTCTTCATGCAGAAAAGGACGAGCTGCAAAGTAAGATAGGGGAGTTGGAGTTACAAAATGCTGCTTTGGAGGAGTCAGAGAAACAATCTCAGGTGCAAGCAGCAGAACTTAAAGAACAAATTGCTTCATTAGCAGCATCTTTGGAAGAAGCCAGGGAACAACAAACCAACATTCAACCTTTCAAAGAACATGTTTTAGCACAAAGAAGCAAAATGCATAGGCTGCAAGTATCCATAGAAGAAGAGAGGTGCAAGGTTTTGCAGGTAGATAATAGACTAGAATAAATTTTGGAAACTTATTCATATTTCGTGGACAGATCTCAGGACATTTTAGAAGTTCTAATCGGAAGAATAGCGAGATTGGAGACAAATGAGGAGATCCCTGCAGACCTACCGGCAAAGGATCAACAAGGCTTAAAAAAAGACTATGACTTATTAGAGTTTTCCATAAACACAACTGAAGAATTTAAGAAGGCTGTAAAGAAAACGAAGGGATCTTATACTGAGTTCTGTAGGAGAATTTTGATCACTTTCAACCGTTGCCAGGTGGCTGCTGAGCAGAGAATGGACACATTTCCAGACCACGACCTGTTCATAGAGATGTTACAAAATAGATATCAAGAAGATGAACAGAGAATTCAACAGATCAAGGCTCTGGACGAGCAGATGTTGAGAGAGGAGGTAGCTCATTTAGCGGTTAGTGTACATTTGCTGGAATATCAACTACGCTTGAGCTCAACCAGGATCGAAGTGATAAAAAATCAGGTTGCCAAATTTGAAATCAATATTCGTTTTCTTGAACCTTCTGAGTTCGAGAACATTGCCTCAGAAGCTTTAGCATGGAAGAAGTTCCTAAACAATCAAGTGGGGCCCTCCACTTAAGTGTTTTATTAATTTTGTTTAAGTGTAATATATTGTAAATTGTATAAGCACTAAATAAGAGAAAATTGTGGGAGATGAAGCGTTGGGGAAGCCCAAGGGTCATTTGTGGGAAGCCCAAAAGTTTTTGCCTTTTGTATAAGTATAGGAGAATTAGATAGAGAAGGGGCTTTTTCCCCAGTAGACTTGTGAAAAAACTTGTTGTAAGAGGAACTATTTCGTTTTGCAATAATATAATTACAATTTTGCCTGCTAGAGAAAGTGCTGTGTGGAATGTTCAAATGTGGTGAAATGAACAATGTTGAAGGAGAACTATTTCGTTTTCAGTTGTGTTTCATTAACTGCGAGATCGTTCTAACTTTCTGAACCTATGTTCTTGTATGAATGTTCTCTGGTTTATTTTATGATAATTTTCACTATGAGTAATAAATGTTTTAACAAACGACGAGCTGTCTTGTTGTGCATATCTCTGTTCATGTTTATGTGTTTTGATTCTAAGAACAACTATCTGTGATTTATCTTAACATATGAGCAGTAATACATTACTCATTAATTGATAATCTTTCTCCCTAGGGACAACTTAGTTAGTATTGTTTTTCTATTGTGTGTGTGATTTAGATGCGAGTGAGTTTAAGACGAGAGGTAAGAACTTGCGCATCACATTGTGACCACTCCTCATATTCTTTATCAATCTGCATGTTAGATAGGCACTTGCATATCATACTTAAAGTTAAAAATACAAAATATACACGGTGGACCGGGCTGTAACCAGTAAAACCCTTTATTTTTGTTACTTAACCTACAGTAGCCGGACCGCAAACCGGATGGATTCCCCATACCAAACAGTCATAGGCTAGTTGGGAACGTTTACTGGGGAGAATCCCTTGCTGTTTTTGCCCACGAATTTCCATGCCTCAACAATTTCTGGCACTAAAAGGAGGGCCACCAGTGCATGGCTAGCCAGGGAAATTCATTTCCTCGAAGTTACTCCACCAGTGATAGTTTTGAAAGTAGTTTATTTCCTGATCCGAATACTGAAGAGAATAGAGAACATTTGTATTCTGTAGACAATGAAGTTGTTAATAATATGAGGAGACACACTAGAGCATATGTGAAGAGTATTGGAGGATTACCCACTATCCCTGATTTACCCCGAAGATAATACAAGAAGAAAAACCGTCCCATCTTGGAAGATTTAGTGTTGGTTGAGGATTTGGAATAATTAGTAGAAGTAGCATTACAGGAAGTTGTTCAGTCTTTGAATCAAGTAGGCCCAAACACACCTTACTGTTCTCCTACGCATACTCCTGTTCTCTCACCTCCTCACTCTCCACCCAGATTAATGGCAGGTGTAAATGAAAATCAGCCACTTAACCCACCAAATCCACCACCTGCTTGGAAATCTAGATCACCCCTAAACTTAATACCTCCGTTGCATGACTTACCTCAAGCTTTTGAGAAGATGCTACCCAAATTTGATCCAAATGAGAAGATTTTAGTAGATGACCATTTGCAAAGTTTCTACTTGGCAATAGAAGGATTAAGGCCTGGGGAACATGAGGATGTAGTCTGTAGATTTTTTCCGCATACCCTTAAAGGAGCAGCAACATCATGGTATTTTGGTTTGCCTGCAAACTCTATCCCAGATTGGGATACCTTTGAAAGTATTTTCAGAAGTAAATATGCATCCCAAAAGACACATGCAGCACTAATGAAAGGTTTAGGCGCTTTGAAAAAAGAAAGAAAAGAAAAGTTACATAATTCTACTCAAATATTTTCTGCTTACCTTAGAACTTCTCTGCAACTGATAAGCCCTCTGACAAGGTTCTGATTGAGTATTATACCTCAGCTTTAGGTCGTGACTTGGCTATGTTCGCAAAAGCTCAAGTTAATCCTATGTTATCAGAGACTTATGAAGAAGCTGAAAGAGTAGAGGCTGAAAATGAAAGTATATAAGATTATCCTGAGCAGTCTGGAGACAAACCTTCCAAGAAGAAAGCCTTAATGCTGTCTAAACCTAAAGAGGAACAATCACATGATTTTGAGGGGATGTTAAAAATGATGCAAAAGCTTTCCAACAGAATAATAGATTTGGAGAAAGAAAAGGAAGCTCAGAAAGCATATAAGTTGTATTACAAGAAGAGAGAGGATAACAACCAATCCAAACCTCCTCCTCATAGTCCGGCGTCGATGAATTTAACGGAGGTGGGGATGGATAACTTCTGCACTTTCCACCAACAACCCCATTCTGAAAAGAATTGTCCTCAATGGATAAATTCAATGACATTGGTGATGAATCAGCTATTGGATTCTAAATTAACTGAGGACAATGATGAAGAGGAAAAGGGTAGTAAGACCACAAAAAAACAAGAGAATGATACCATGTTTTTATGGTACTGTGTCTCGCTTTTTGATATAGAAAGAAGTATTCTGAAACTTGAGGGGATACCAGAAATAAAAATGACAACAAAAGGCCTGGATTTGGTGAATAAAGACAATTCAGTGCTCTCAAAGATCAAGAAGTTGCAAGAGAATGTCAGGAAACAACCAAAGAACAATGTTGATGGTGAAGTACCTAAAATCACCATTACCAGCCAAGGTATGAAGCAAATCAACATGCCTGTTAAGCCTATGGAAGACCAAGTAGGTGATGACAAGGAAAATATTAAAAAGCTCGAAGAACCATAGGAAGAGATACCCACAGAAAACTAACCTGTGGAGGAAGATGTCGAAGCAATTGGGGAAGGGAAAACTAGGTTTAAAACTCCACCTTTCCTTTTGACTTTGGAAATTTTGAATCATAAGGTGCATAATTGTTTGGTAGATTTTGGATCATCAGTGAATGTTATGCCACTCGCAGTTTGCAAAAAAATTAATGGACAACCAAAACCTACTGCTTGGGAAGTTACTTAATTAGATAGAACTAATGTGAAAGTAGTTGGGGAAATGGAGAATGTTCTCATTCGTTTATCCGCAAATGAAAAGATATGTCAATATATTGATATTGTGGTGGCAGACATACCTGATGGTTATGGACTTATTTTGAACCGAGACTGGTCCGCGAGGTTAAAGGGGTATTTTGCTTCAGATTGGTCACATTTATGGCAGCCTCATAAAGGAGTCCCAAATCAGATCAAAATTTTAAGGGAACCTTACATGAAACACACTATCACTAAGTTGGAAGAAGAAAATGAATCACCAAATTCTGTATTGGGGAATTATCTAATTGAGTTTGAACTAAGACACTTTGCATCAGAAGAAGCCAACAACATAATAGACACCCAGCCCAATCTCCTTCAATGTTCATGGGTTGATGAGATTGATTGTAAATTGGTAGATGTAGTTTTTGTTTCAGAAGTAGCAGAATTAGATAATGGTTAGGTATTTCACATCTGCAATCGAGCCTAGCCCCTTAACTTACAAGTTGCTAGATCTATAGGGGTGGGCAGAGAACTGAGCAGGTAGTGGTTTAGTTCTCAAATTTTACTTTTTGATTTTTTGCTCTTGATAACCTTGTACATAAATAATTTGACGTAATTTTTTTACTTTGATTTGCTACTGTGGTTTTTAGTTACTTTTGGTTTGGGTTTGAATAAAAGAGGCAGCCTTTTGGTTGCATGGAAAGCATCAACGGTTCTCGATTAACTGAAATCTTTGGGATAAGACTGTGTATTCTTGTTTGAACTGCTAAAATTTCTTCTAGTAAGTTAACTTAGAATCAAAAGGTTTGGAATACTATTTTGAGGCTCCATCCATTTCACATCTAAAATGTCCTAGGGGGTGACAGTGAAAGACCCGCAGAAAGGAAGCAAGGTAAACAGTTTATTATATATAAATGATCCCATACCAAGATTTAAAAGCCTAAAGGCTGATAAGAGTCAAAACTCCTAAAAGAAGCAATACATATCAAAGCAAAGTATCGAAACACATGAATACAAATTTGCCAAAAGTTCTTCTTCGTCCGTGAGCTGAAAAGTAAATACATCTCTCACACAAAAGAACACCATGGATAGAAGAGCCTGAATAAAATTCAGGAAAGAAAGGCATAAGGAGGACTCAAAATAACAAAAGGTTCAAAAGGCACAAACGTGTAAAATGGCATGGGAATGAGGAACAAATGAATATTTCTGTTTACCATATGTTACAATCCTGTGGTGTCCAAGCTGGAACTACCCAAAGACAGAGGTAAAATAAAACTCATCTACTAAGCCTCAAAAGAGTTATCTTGACTTTGAGATTTTGGTGTTCCCATTTCCAAAATTGGACTGTCATCAATGATTTAAATGCATATGTTTGCCATTATAGGAATACAAGCATCTAGAAGAATTCAACCTATGTGTTTAATGGCTAAGCAGTCTATTACTGAGGGAAGAGTTGATTCAGAAATCTGGGGTTCACCAGGTAGTCCCCAATTGTTGCAGCTGCAATAATTTCCCAAATTTCTAAACCCTCCTTTTAATATTCTCTTACTTAGCTTGTTTGGGATTTCTTGATTTATGACTTACATTGATTTCTTACCCCGCTGTCGAAAGTTGTTAAAGCTATGAATCGGAACCACAGTTAACTACGCATCCGCCGTTGCGGAGATGCAGTTGAATGAAGATTCGATCCAAAGTGTTACTTTCCTCCGATGTGCTTTCTTTTATTTAATTATCGGCGTCCTTATTGGAAAAATGTCGGAACTCTTTGTCTCTACAGATTCTGCTGTTGCGGATGACATATTACGAGCACCATGATGGATGTTAAGATCTTTTCCGATTCCCATCAGTTTTGTTTCACAAGGCCTTAGTCTATTTTGCTCTGTTGTTGTGGCTATAGAAGGGACTATTCTTCCGCTTTAGTTTGGTTTATGTTTTCCGCTTTGCCGATGTTTCACTTTAGTCGTTTCTATTTTCCCTCCGATTTTGATTGGTCTACAAAACTCGTTGTCTTTACAGCTTCTGCCGTTGCGGTGTTCCAACCAACTTATGGTCCGAGGCTATAGTCTAGTTGAGCTCTGATGCGGAGTTATTTTATTTCTCTCGCCGATGTTTCGCTTGGCATTGCGGAACTCGCAGTTGCTTCATCTTCCGCCGTTGTGGCGAATTAGCGGACTTGATCACCGATCCCTTAGTTACTTTGCCGCCCGATTGTTCTGTTTTTCCCGCCGAATGTTTGTTTTTACCGGATATATATATGTTGGGGATTTGGGGTATTTTTCTATTATTTTACCTGCGAACCTGTGCCTGCGCTGTCGTTGTCATTTTGAACGGGGCATTGTACTTGCTGTCGGTAGCTCATTCGTAGGTGGCGTCGCTGTGGAAGTTTTTCAGATTCTTCTTGTCAGCTGCATAGCTCCTTTCTAGGTATGCCCATCTTCTCGATTCTACCCCTTCATTTGAGTTTCGAACTAGGGTTGTCGTCCTTGGTTAGTTTCCACCTTCGTGGTTAATGGACACCTAGGTTTACGGTTTTTTTTTTAGCGTATATCTAGTTCATCTCGATAGTATGGCTGTCGGGGGGGGGGGGGGGTTGTTTTCCTGATGATTACTACGGGGCCGTTATGATTTTTCAAACCTTACCTGACTGTTTGGGAAACTGGTGCAGACAAGCATTACACTGTCTGCACCGGTTTTCTCCAGCTTGCGTATGACCGTCCGGGGTGGAGGTTTCCTTTTCTTTTGCAATAGGAAGGCGTTTTTCCCTGGTTTGTTTTGAAGGTGCCAAAGGTTTTGGTTTTTCAGTCTTTTGGTTGCTCCCGTGTTTGGGACTAGGGTCGTGTTTTTTGAGATTGCACCTCGTTTCGAATGGGATTGGTGATGGGATGATTTATTCAGGAATCGATAGCGTCGAGGATGTAGTTTTTGAGACTGTTTTATTTGTCAGGATAAATTCTACATTGTTAGCAAAGCCATGATGTTATTGGTTGATCAAGCTAGTTTTTAGTCATGGGCAGGATCTAGGATTTTTGCAGACTTATTTGGTGCAAGAGTATTTGGTAGTTTGACCTGGTTCTGTATTTTACATAGATTCAGTGATGACTAACATGGACAAGGTAAATGCTTATGTAGTCTTGTCTTTGTTCTTTGAATATGGGTTGAATGGCTCAATAGGACATAAAAGACTTTTGTGTATGACAGGGCATTTTTTCCGAGTACGAGATGTTTAAAAGGCAGAAAAAGAAAGCCCTTGTAGTGGAAGAGGAACTTGAGGTAGAAGTTGTCACAAAGGTTGAGTATACTTACGAAGACACCAGATGCACCACAGGAGTGGAACCTGAATACAAGTGGGGGGAAATTTACAGACTGATATCACACCATGAAGTACCTAACACTGGTTTTGAAGAAGAAGCTTTATATGCTAATATTGAAAGATATGCTTTGATGAAGATTGCTACCAGGCCTGAGCTGTTCCCATGCTCAGAAGTAATTGGATGGATTCTACCAAGGGCAGACGTGACTACCATGATTTTGGCTAACATTGACAAACAGGGTTATGCTGCTTATAGCCCTGGTTATGTATCATTAGCCTACCACTTACCAGAAGCCCAGGTTTACTTGACTGAGGATTGGCTAAAGGAGATTAATCTTGACCTAGTTGAAACATTGAAAATAATGTTGGTACCTGGGAAGAGTTTCAGAACCAGACCATCAAGGGAATACGACACAACCACCTTAAGAACCCCTTATAGGTTCATTGCTTTAATGCTGAATAGAATCTTTGCAAGAGCTCACGGTAAAATTTTTAAGTTGGGGTGCATTCCTATCATCTTCTGTGTAGCCACCCAAGGGACTGTGTTAAACTGGGCGAACATCATGTCAAGCAATCTCTCAGCTTGCATTGCCTCAGCCTTGGGAGGGGTGTCCCAGAAAAAATTGGAGTTCTACATGAGCTCCATATTGATTGATTGCATACTGTGCACATAGTCATTCCCAAACCTGAGGTGTTTTCGAGACAGAGACAGAACACCGGTATACACAACCTACAAGCCATTATGGATGCACAAGTACTACAGTCATTACAGAGAAGTGTGTGAACACTTTATTATGTCGTTATATACAATGATTTTCTTGAAGGAATGCAATTGCATGTTTGAAGAGGCGTTGCAAGTCATTGAGGAGTATGCTTATTACTACTTAACTGAGGACTGAATGTATATTAGAATGTATGGCTGCTCCAGAGCACCTTCACTGCTTCCCAAATATGCCACTGATTATGTGGTACACAAGGAGGCAGTCAGGCAGGTTTTCTTGGATGGCATAGGGAGTTTTTTGTTTGAGCACAAGAATACAACTTATCCTCCCATACCGTTCAAATTGGGAAGTTATAAGTTTTCAAGAGTCAAAAGGGCTGATGAGTTTGTAGAAGAACTAAAGAAATTTTGTTTTGGAGAAATAAATTTCCATAGGAATGATTCTCAAAATAAAGTCGCAGAACACTGCAAGGAAGCCAATGTGCATTTTAAGTATACAAGCCATTGGGATAAGGATGAATTAATTTTCCGAAATGCAGAAAACATGACTGCATTAAAAAGAAGATTTACAAAGAAGATCACTACTAAAGGTGGGAAAGGCCAAACTGAACTGAAAAAAGAAGATGAAGAGGAGGCTAGGAAAAGAGAAGAAGAGGCTAGGAGACTAGCATAGGAGGCCGAAAGTTGGCTTAGAAGTGAGGAAGAACAAAAGAAGAAAGTTAAACAAGAAGCAGCTAAGAGTGCAGAGGAAGCTTCTAGGAGGGAAGAAGAAGAAAGGAAAAAGAAAGAGGATGAGGAACTCAAGAAACAAGAGGCTGAAAGATTAAAACTGACGGGGTCCATGATAGAGCAACATACTTCTGACCCTATAGACACTCAAGTTTAGGATCTGGATAATCCTGATTCTCAAGACCCTGATGCAATTGCTAGCAGCACCTTAGGACATGTTGTTGTTTTTGGCCTAAGACTGATCCCTTTCGAACAAAAGAAAGGGGAAGAAGTTCTAGACTTCAATACCATTTTTTATGACAAGGAAAAGAAAAGAATTGTGAAGAGGACCGAGAGGAGAGTTGAAATTGGGGGGCAGTTAGGGAAGATGATAAATGATACAACCGTGGTGCATGGAACAGACAAGGACCTGAGATTCACTATCCGGGCTGGAGCATCATTGATCCATGCCTCTGAGGATAATGTGGATCGAATAATGACTGACCTTGAGCAATCAAGGAAAGCTGTTTCCCAACTAAAAGATACGCTGCGAAGGGAGAGAGAGGAAAGCAATAAATTGAAAAGAAAGTTTGAAGACATGCAAAATGAAATAAAGTCTTCAAAAGCAGAGCTCCAGTCCCTCGAAGTAGAGAAGATGTCTTTGGAGGTTGCCCAAGAAAGCCTAGCAAAATTGCAGTAGGAATGTCAGGAGCTAATGATAGAAAAGGATGGGTTGAAAATAGTATGTGAAATTCTTCATGCAGAAAAGGACCAGCTGCAAAGTAAGATAGGGGAGTTGGAGTTACAAAAGGCTACTTTGGAGGAGTCAGAGAAACAATCTCAGGTGCAAGCAACAGAACTTAAAGAACAAATTGCTTCATTAGCAACATCTTTGGAAGAAGCTAGGGAATAGAAAACCAGCATTCAACCTTTCAAAGAACATGTTTTAGCACAAAGAAGCAAAATGCATAGGCTGCAAGTATCCATAGAAGAAGAGAGGTGCAAGGTTTTAGAGGTAGATAATAGACTAGAAGAAATTTTGGAAACTTCTTCATATTTCATGGACAGATCTCAAGACATTTTAGAAGTTCTGACGGGAAGAATAGCGAGATTGGAGACAAATGAGGAGATCTCTGTAGACCTACCAATAAAGGATCAACAAGGCTTAAAACAAGACTATGACTTATTAGAGTTTGCCATAAACACAGCTGAAGAATTTAAGAAGGCTGTAAAGAAAATGAAGGGAGCTTGTACTGAGTTCTGTAGGAGACTTTTGATCACTTACAACCGTTGCCAGGTGGCTACTGAGCATAGAATGGACACATTTCCAGACCACGACCTATTCATAGAGATGTTACAGAATAGATATCAAGAAGATGAACAGAGAATTCAACAGATCAAGGCTCTGGATGAGAATATGTTGAGAGATGAGGTAGCTCATTCAACGGTCAGTGTACAGTTGCTGGAAGATCAACTACACTTGAGTTCAGCCAGGATTGAAGTGATAAAAAATCAGGCTGCCAAATTTGAAATCAATACTCGTTTTCTTGAACCTTCTGAGTTCAAGAACATTGCCTCAAAACCTTTAGCATGGAATAAGTTCCTAAACAATCAAGCGGGGCCCTCCACTTAAGTGCTTTATTAATTTTGTTTAAATGTAACATATTGTAAATTGTATAAGCACTAAATAAGAGAAAATTGTGGGAGATAAAGCATTGGGGAAACCCAAGGGTCATTTGTGGGCAGCCCAAAATTTTTTCCCTTTTGTATAAGTATAGGAGAATTAGATAGAGAAGGGGATTTTTCCCCAGTAGACTTGTGAAAAAACTTGTCGTAAGAGGAACTATTTCGTTTTGCAATAATATAAATACAATTTTGCCTGTTGGAGAAAGTGCTATGTGGAATGTTCAAATGTGGTGAAATGAACAATGTTGAAGGGGAACTATTTCGTTTTCAGCTATGTTTCATTAACTGTGAGATCGTTCTAACTTTCTGAACCTATGTTCTTGTATGAATGTTATCTGGTTTATTTTATGATAATTTCCACTATGAGTAATGAATTTTTTAACGAACGGCGAGCTATCTTGTTGTGCATATCTCTGTTCATGTTTATGTGTTTTGATTCTAAGAACAACTATCTATGATTTATATTAACATATGAGCAGTAATACATTACTCATTAATTGATAATCTTGCTCCCTAGGGACAACTTAGTTAGTCTTGTTTTTCTGTTGTGTGTGTGATTTAGATGCGAGTGAGTTTAAGACGAGAGGTAAGAACCTGCGCATCACATTGTGACCGCTCCTCGTATTCTTTATCAATCTGCATGTTAGATAGGCACTTGCATATCATACTTAAATTTAAAAATACAAAAATATACATGGTGGATTGGGCCGCAACCAGTAAAACCCTTTATTTTTGTTACTTGACCTACGGTAGCCGGACCGCAAACCGGACGGATTCCCCATACCTAACAGTCACGGGATAGTTGGGAATGTTGACTGGGGAGAATCCCTTGCTGTTGTTGCCTGCGAATATCCAGGCCTCAACAGGTTGAAACCTGCATGTGATGAGGCCCACTTGCATTAATTGAAGAATGAGAACAAAAATCAGTTTATTTGAACAAGAATGAGAACATTTGATGTTCATTATTAGCAATGTGATTGATATTGTTGTTGTTGATTTGGTGGGCATAAGTTAGGATTCCCATAGAGATTTATATCCATTTGGACAAAATATCATGACTACGAGATACTACTATGATCTTTTTAATATGCTTGGACCTTAGTATAGCCTTTTCCTTCTCCTAATTCACTAAGTGGATGCATGAAGGAGACTCATCAACCATTCTCTTTCTCACACCAACATCGTATAAGGGGATATTTGAATTCCAAACACCATGACAGTATCGACTCTTCGGGTAGAGTTCTTTTATCTAAGATCTCACTAGACGTCTTCCATGAAATCTACAAAATAGAGCTATCTTTTAGAAGCATGGAATGAATTGTTGAACCTTGTAGTTAAACCTAGGATGAAGAGATTATTTTCAAAAAACTTGAAATTGAACAATCATGATCGTTGTCCGAAGTTGGTAGATGGAATATCTTAAGTCTATTGTCTTCAATAAATGATGGAAAAAAACTACCCAATAGGGGAGAGGATCTCCTAGTTTTACGGGAGACACATTTGGTTTATAAAAGTACTTTATGTACAAGTCATTTTCAATATTTTCATGCTTTTAAAATTATTTTTCAAACAAATTTCTTCTACATTTTAAAATAAAATTAATATTTGTAATTTATATTTTCATTTTAAGTCACACCAATGTTCACCATTGGTCCCAAGAAAAAATACACTAAAATATATTAGTACTAGACAACTTGGAACTTTGTGGTTGACATGGACTAAATTTAGATTCATCACACCTTAAGATCAATATGGTTAGATAGAGAACACACCAAAGTTGGTGCAAGTGGGGATAGACCTCAGCCAACCCAACCAGCACTTCCAGGATCTAGTGGTTCCTACACTTAAGAGGACTGCTAAATTTAGCCTAATGGCCAAATTCTGCGCTAAAATTGCCTCCCCGCAATTTTGCCTCCGCAATCGTCATTCTGCAACTATGTTTCAGCAACATAGTTTCTGCTGTTAGGTTGCAGGATGCAGGATCTCAAAACAACCAAAGTCACGCTCCGCAACGACCTTCCCACAATCGAGTTGCGGGATGACAATTATCCAAATTGTTCCCCTGCAACTTTCCTTCCCGCAATTTTGTTTCCGCAGGGTATTTTCCGCAAGCGAGTTGCGGATTGCGGGATGCGGTATGCCAACTTTCCAAAGTTGCTTCCCCGCAATTTCCTCTCCACAACTTTTTCTCCGCAATTCTCCTAAGTGTCAGATCTTTGCGACCTTCACTTCGACTGTCAATCTACTTTTGGTGTGGGCCTCTCAGATCTCTACGGATCTGTTAACTTCCTTGCAACTTTCATTGTGGGATTCTTCTACACCGTCAGATCTTGATCTGCGGACTCAATCTCCACTGTCCATTCTCTGCAAAAACTAGTTAAGGAAGAAAACCTACGGGTTGCGCCAATTGATCATGAAATTAATCAATCTAGCCTGCAATCTTCTCGATTCTTTAGCCTAACACTCTTATGCATGCATCTACACTCTACTTCAACTATTCAAGCATGAAATTGATGCGTGAATTCCACAACTTCACAGAAATACACAACGTTTAGGAAAACGCCGAAGTCAGCTCTTCATAGATACACAGTTCAACACAACACATGCATAAAGACTAACAACCCTACAACCACACGGTTAATCCTTCTATTTAGAAACAAAGGAAAATGCACACATCTTAGATCTCTCTCCTTCCGATTCTTCAAAATAATTACAAGTAGGGATCAGACACAGGTCTGTCCTCTTCTCTGTAACTCAGAATTCTAAATGTTGAAGAGAAAAACCCCTCTACCTTCTCTAACATGTCTATTTAACCTAAAACTACGCCTGCCTTTGTTGAGTGGTCTTGCAATTGAAAACAAACGACTACATAGCATGATGAGAAACGTCCCTGTCTTAAACATACGCAATCCTTCCTATGGCTAACAAACTTTGACTCAACAAAATAAACAAAACAAAAATACGCCACAACATGTGACCAACTCATCACATTGCTGGCATGCCACGACGCTCTTGCATCAGAATTGCAAGGTAGAACAATTATGAACCCCGATTCATTAGATCAGCTACAGTGAAACCCTTGGCTTCCAAATCTGCAGTGCTCATCCAAGTATAATCCTATGTTGGTCGCTTCTTCCACTTGACCAAATACTCCAGATATTCCTTCCTTCGTGTACTCTTCATCACTCTAGTGTCTAGAATGGCCTCAACTTCCAATGGTTGTGTCACGGGAATCTATCTCACCCATTGTAATTATTCAGTAAGAACTTCACCTTCTGCAAAGGTTCCAGTATCACCTGCTACATAAGGATATAGATCTTCTACATTAAAGATTGGTGAAATACCTACTCCTGTAGGAATCTCTAATTCATAAGCATTTGCTGAAAACTTCCTAAGTATTTTGCAGGGTCCAATCTTCTTCATCTTCAACTTGTTATACTCTCCTTTTGGAAATTTGTCTCTCTTTAGATATGATAAGACCAAATATCCCACTTCATAGGTCTTTTCTCTCATTCTGGAATCTGCTATGGCCTTGTAATTGGTGTTACTCTACTATAACCTTGCTTTCACTTGCTCCTGCACTTCACTAATTCTTGTAACAAACTCTTCTCCATATGCACTTCTCTTCTCCAATTGACCTAAGTCACGAAGTTCACACACTCCTCTTGGATGCATTCCATACAGAATTTGAAATGGACTCTTCCCTGTACTTCTGTTTGGTGAATCATTATAGGAAAACTTAGCTTGAGCTAATACTCTATCCCACTGCTTAGGACTCTCTCCAATCAAACTTCTCAACATGTTTCCCAGAATCCTATTGACTACCCCGGTCTGTCCATCAGAATGTGGGTGATATGCTGAACTGAAGTTCAGTCTGGTACCCAACTTCTTCCACAAGGTCCTCCAGAAATGACCCGTGAACTTCACATCTCTGTTTGATACAATGCTTCTAGGTAAACCATGTAGTTTCACAACTTCATCAAAGAACAAGTTAGCAATGTGTGTAGCATCACTAGTCTTGTAACATGGAATGAAATGTGCCATCTTAGTGAATTTATCAACAAACTTAAAGATATAATCATGTCCCTTCTGAGTTCTTGGAAAACCCAGAATGGAATCCATACTCACAGAATCCCAAGGCCTAGTTGGAATAGGCAATGATGTATACAATCCTGTGTTCTGGCTTCTCCCCTTAGCAAGTTGGCATACTCTGCATATGCTTACAAACCTCTCAACTTCAGACCTCATCCTTGGCTAAAAATAGAAATGACCCAGCTGTCCAAAGGTTTTATCACTTCCAAAGTGACCTTCCATACCTCAATTATGTTTCTCTTGTATTAAGTTCTCTCTCATAGAACACCTTGGTACACAATGTTTACTATTTTTAAAGAGTAAACCATCTTGTAGGGTATACTCCATCCATGGCTCTCTGTCCACCTCCAATGGATTTTTACATGCCTTGTAAACCTCCTGGAAATCAATGTCAGCTTCATACAAATATCTCAAATGCTCAAATCCCAAGACTTGGATCTGATTTTCATGCATAATCTACAGTCTCCTACCCAAACCATCAACTATTTTGTTTGACTGTCCACTTATGTGTTTCAACAAAAAGGTAAAGCTCTGTAAGAAATCAACCCACTTGACATGTTTCAAGTTCAACTTATGTTGCTGCATAATGTACTGTAATGCATGGTTATCAGAATACAACACAAACTCTCTAGGAATTAAATAATGTCTCCAATGCTTCATTGCTTGAATAATAGCATAAAACTCCTTATCATAAGATGAATACTTCTACTTTGCATCATTCATCTTCTCACTGAAATACACTATAGGCTTGTCTTCCTGATTGATTACAGCTCCGATTGCTACTCCACTAGAATCACACTTTACTTGGAAAGGGTGGTTGAAGTCTGGTGACTTCAATACTGGTAGTTCAGTTATATTCTTCTTCAAGAACTGAAAACTCTTTTCAGCCTCTGCTGTCCATTGAAATGGCTGTCTATTCTTCTTAATTGTCTCAACAATAGATGCACAAATACCACTGAAATTATTTATAAACTTCCTGTAGAAACTTGCCAATCGATGAAAGTTTCTTACCTCAAATATGTTCCTTGGTGAAGGCCAATCAATGATTGCTTGCACCTTTTTTGGATCCATCTTCAACCCATCTCTTGAGATAACAAAACCCAAATATACTAGTTCTGTCTTCATGAATGTGCACTTCTTCACATTTATCAACAACTTCTCCTGTTGCAGCCTCTCTAAAACATATCTCAGATGCTTCAGATGCTTTTCTTCTGTTTGGATGAAAACCAAAATGTCATCAAGGTAAACTATCACAAACTTACCTATGAAATATCTCAAGACTTCATTCATCTATCTCATAAAAGTGCTTGGTGCGTTGGACAATCCAAATGGCATGACCAACCACTCATACAACCCATCATTTGTTTTAAAGGCTGTCTTCCACTCATCTCCTTCTTTGATCCTGATATGATGATATCCACTCTTCAAATCCAATTTTGAAAAGCATGTTGCTGCACTTAGGCAATCCATCATGTCATCCATCCTTGGTAATGGAAAACTATATCTGATAGTAATCTTGTTAATTGATCTGGAGTTGGTACACATTCTCCACTCACCATCATTCTTTGGTGTTAGTACTGCTGGTACCGCACATGGACTCAGACTCTTTTGAACCAATCCTTTGTCCAACAATCCTTGGACTTGCTTCCTCAATTCTTCATTCTCTTGAGGTGTCAACCTATATGCTGTCTTGTTTGGTAAACTGGCTACTAGAATAAAATCAATCTGATTACTTATATCCCTTCTTGGTGGTAATTCATTGGGTAAATAATCCACCACAATATCGCAATACTCACTCAGCATCCCCTGAATCTCCTCAAATAGATCTGCCACGCTGGAGTTCATCATCACCACTCTTGGCTTACATACCACAACATAGTTCAACTCTTCTTTCTCAACCTGTTGCAAATATTCATTTCCTGACAACATCAAAACTTTAGGTCCTGACTGTCCTGTTGTACTAACTTCTTGTAAAGGGTGAAGTACATGTGTTATCCCATTCTGCTCGAAACTATGACAGTTACTCCTACCATCATCAGTTACTTTCTTATCAAATTTCCACGGTCTACCTAACAGTATATGACAAAGATCCATGGGCATTACATCACACATAATCTTATCCTTATATGAACCTATTTGGAAATCAACTACACATTGGTCACTTACCATGATTTGATGTCTTTTATGTAACCAAGACTCTTTGTATGGAGCAGGATGCTTGGTCTTCTTCAAAATCAGCTTTTCCACCATCTCCGTGGAAACAAGATTTTCAGTACTCCCATTGTCAATCACCATCTTACAACACTTCCCTTGGACTTTACATGTAGTCCTGAACAACGATTTTCTTTGAGTAGGATCTGCATGCTCCTTCTTAGGTTTCAACAAGACCGTGTTCATCATCAATGACTCTCCTGTCTCTGGCAAGACTTCCTCTACGGTCGTTTGTTCCTGCTGCTGGTCATTCTGAGCTACATAGGCTCCCCTTTGTCCTATGTCCTTTTTCCTTGGACATTCAATTGACTTATGCCCCAATTGATTGCATTTGTAGCATCTAACAATAGTTTCTTTGCCTCTTCCTCTACCTCTCCCTCTTTTGTAAGGTCCTCTTCTGCTAGAATCACCTCCTCTACCATGCTGCTCTTGCTGGGTAGAGTTACTGGACCCTCCTCTATGTGGTACAAACCTTCCTCTTCCAGTTGCTTACCCTCTTCCTTTGGCTAAACCACGACCTATATTGAAGCTCTGCTTCCTTGCTAACTTTTCTTCTTCCCTTAAGGCACATTGATACGCCTCCTCCATTATTCTGGGTGATATCATGATGATCTCTTCTTGGATATCCATCCTTAGACCATTTACATATCTAGCATCCTTCTCTGCTGACTCTTCCACATATGCAACCCTTAAGTTTACTTTGTGAAACTCTTCAGTGTATTCTCTCACTGTTAACACTCTTTGCCTCAGGTTCTGTACCTGCCTATACAGAATCAACTGGTAATCTTTGGGTAAGAAATTAGCCCTCATCTTTGCTACCATTCTATCGCAAATTTTTATCAATGGATTATTCTTCCTCATTTTTGTTTGCACACTATCCCACCACAAGGATGCATGCCCTTTAAACCTCGTCACAACCAATCTAACTCTCTTGTCTTCTTCTACGTCATCATACTCAAAGTACTTATCCAACTCACTGATCCAGTCAATGAGATACTCCACGACGAGACTTCCATCATAGGTAGGAAGCTCCGGTCTTGGCCTTGAAGTAGCTCCCAGAATAGATCTGAAATATCTTAACTCTGGTGTTTCCTGCATAGGTGTAGCTTCTTCTCTTTGCTCTTCATCCTCAGGTTCTCTTACATCCCCTGCTTCTGGGTCTCTTCGTCTGTCCATTTCCATGGCTTCCAGACGTGCCCTTAACTCCCTCATTTTCTCTAGAACTTTTGAGTTTCCTACTGGTCGACCTCTGTCACAACCTCTTGCTCCTCCAATGCGTGCAACCATCTTCTCACACTAAGCCTCTGCAATAACAATTCTCTTTCACCCTGTTACAACTTACCTCACCAAGCCTCTTCTTGGCCCTTTGTCTTTCGGCAATGTTGGTCCTTTATCCAGAACCTCTGGAGCACTCTTCTTTGATCTCTACAAGCTTCTACAGCTACGCTTCTCTCTTTCATGAAATTCTCCTTCCTCCTTCAGAAATTCTACCCACAACCTCAATTGTGGAATTTCTCAACAAAAAATATCTTCCTGCTCTGATACCAAAATTGGTGCAGGTGGGGATATACCTCAGCCGACCCAACCAGCACTTCCAGGATCTAGTGGCTCCTACACTTAGCAGGACTGCCAAATTTAGCCTACTGGCAAAATTCTGCGCTAAAATTGCCTCCCCGCAATTTTTCCTCCGCAATTGTCGTTCTGCAACTCTATTTCCGTTGTCGGGTGGCGGGATGCGGGATCTCAAAACACTCAAAGCCGTGCTCCGCAACTTTCGTTCTGCAATAGCCTTCCCGCAATTGATTTGCGGGATGTAGGATGTGGGATGTCAATTATCCAAATTCTTCCCCCACAATTCTGTCTCCGCAATGGATTTTCCGCAAGCGGGTTGCGGGATGTTAGATTTCCAAAGTTGCTTCCCCGCGATTTCTTCTCTGCAATTCTCCTAACCGTCAGATCTTTGTGGCCTTCACTCCGAATTTCGATATACTTTTGGGGCATACCTCTCAGATCTCTGTGGATTTATTAACTTCCTCGCAACTTTTGTTGCGGGATTCTTCTGGACCGTCAGATCTTGATCTACGGACTCAATCTCCACCTTTCATTCTCTGCAAAAACTCGCCAAGGAAAAAAACCTACGAGTTGCGCTGATTGATCATGAAATTGATCAATCCAGCCTACAATCTTCTCGATTCTTTAGCCTAACACTCTTATGCATGCATCTATACTCTAATTCAACTATTCAAGCATGAAATTGATGCGTGAATTCAATAACTTCACAGAAATACACAATGTTCAAGAAAACGCTGAAGTCGACTTTGCACAGATACACAGTTCAACACAACACATGCATAAAGACTAACAACCATACAGAGAAACGGTTAATCCTTCTATTGAGCAACAAAGGAAAATTCACACAGCTTGGATCTCTCTCCTTCCGATTCTTCAAAATAATTACAAGTAGGGATCAGACACAAGTCTGTCCTCTTCTCTGCAACTCGGAATTCTAAATGGTGAAGAGAAGAACCCCTATACCTTCTCTAACCTGTCTATTTAACCTAAAACTACGATCGCCTCTATTAAGTGGTCCTGTAACTGAAAAGAAACGACTACATATCATGATGAGAAACATCCCTATATCAAACAAACAGCCGAATGCTTGATCTCCACGCAAGGAGTCATGATACACAATCCTTCCTACGGCTAACAAACTTTGACTCAACAAAATAAACAAAAAAAATATGCCACAACATGTGACCAACTCATGACATTGCTGGCATGCCACGATGCTCCTGCACCAAAAGTACACGTGATAAAAAATTGGCAGAAAAAAGAGCACAGGGACATGGAGAATCAAGTTAGGCAAAACAAAGTAAAAAAATGCACCACTATTGGCTCTTCTTCCCTAGTCACGAGACTTTTTGTTTTCGAACATCAGAACTCTTCCATTTAATTGTTGCATCAACGTATCATAGGGCAATACTTTCCTGTTTTTAAGTGAGCTTCTACGACAACATCACAAGGTATCTAGAATGTAGCATTTTGTGTAGCAAATAACACAGATGCTTTATCGAAAACAACTTTATCCAACAACAATGAAGTACAAGTGTTGTAACAGTCATGTGTCTATGCAATGGAAGAATTATTTGGAAAATGCACACAAAATGACTTTGTGACCCCGACTTCATTTTGCTCTATCGTTGATAAAAATTTTGGTCTTTGTCATTGAAGGAGGCAAGGAAGATTGAATGGCATAAAATGCATGGTTGCAATCCTCCTTAGTGTTGATACACAATTCAATGTTGAATTTAGTAGCTTCACCTTCCTTTGTAATTGAACGTTGATGCAGTGAATAACAGGGAGAACTCAACAATTGGTAGTGGGTTTTTTTATTCTTCAGTTGCTGTGATTTCTCAGTTGTTTGCATCAAATGGATACATGTTTTTCCATTTCCATATGTACCTGTCTGGTAAAATATGAGAATCCATGGGTGCCTCGCCCAATGTTTCTTTTGAAACTATAACTTTTGATGCTGTTGCAATAATACCTTTAGAGAGAACTTAATCAAGGAAGGATTTAGTTGAGGCTTTAATTTTGGCTACTTGGAATGAAGATACATCTACCATAAATTTCTTTGTTTCCTTTATTAATTTATAAATTTCACCTATCTATTTTTCTTCGCTTTCTCTTGCTTCACATTCCCTTTTCATTGCATCATCGAAGCTAGCGTTTAATTGTATGAACAAATCCCAAAGTTCTTCCATAGGAAACTTCAAGCCAATGATTATCTTTGATACCAATGGTAGGTAGTAGAAAGCATAAAATCTTAAAATATATAAATATATTTATTTATAAAAAATATAATGGATAAAATATATATAAAGATGATGATATAATAGTGAGTGCTTTCATATATATAGGCTTCAAATCGACTCCATAAAGTTGCATATTTACATGATGCACCTTTTCATGATAATACAAATATAATTAAATATGACAATATTGTTATTTTATAACGTATAAGTAACATGTTTATGAATAGAATAGAATATAATATAATAATGGATAAATAGTTGTAAAAAATCCCATTAAATGCAAAAAAAAAAGAACAAAAATGATGTTATTGTTGCCATATGTATTTGTACTTTCTAGTCATACTAATTATTATAACATAAAGAAGAAATTGACCAAATGATAACAAAAACATAAAATCAAACTATCAATTGCAAAAAAACAAAAACAAAAATGATGTTATTGTTGCCATATGTATTTGTACTTTCTAGTCATACTAATTATTATAACATAAAGAAGAAATTGACCAAATGATAACAAAAACATAAAATCAAACTATCAATTATAACTCAATTTGAAGCCTAACCAAGCTTGAAATAAAAGCTTAAAGCTAAGTTTAACAAAGAGGCACCATGCACAAGTAGAAGCAATTAATGAAAGAAAAATCAAAGAAATTATGATATGATCTCTATATTTTTGTCATAAAAAATAATCTTCAAACTTTAGTGAATCCTTGAGTTTTTGAGATTTTGAAAGGATCGACAAAAGATTCAAACCAACAAATGATATATGCTCGTCCTAATTTTTGGGAAATACATAGTTTTTTCAAGCATCTTAAGCTATTAGTGATTGAAATATTTATAATGTGAACACCAATCACAACACTTAGAAACAATATACCTCAATATGTCAATGCTAGCATGTTTTTTTTAACCTACACACTTCTTGAACCTATGGAAAAGTATCATCATTGTTAGCTAGTGTCTATAGATCTTGAAGATTGCAAAAGGATGGTGTGAAAATTGAAGCTCTCAAAATCAACAGAACCTTAACATCTCTTTTGCTTGACCATTGTCTCTCCATCTCTTTCATTGAAATAGTGAATTGGAGGTCACACAAGAATTATTTAGTGTTTGAAATAAATAATAAGTAAATAAATAAAAATAAGACCAACTAAGGTTTGAGAATAAAAGTAATACAAATATCCAAAGAGTCACGAGTTAAACGAATAAATTCAAAATAAGAAAAAGACAAGGTTTTGAGGGAACCACGTACTACCATAACTTAAGCACCTAGCTCCATAGGTTGTGAATTCTAAACACCATATTATTCTCCTTATGGTTCCAAATCTAGTCTTTGGAACTATCAACACACCCCTTATAGCCACCTCTTCATGCAAGTAGACGTATAAACAAATGTTATCATAACATAAACCATAGAATCAAAACCATCTTATAATTGAAATAATAATGACCTATATTTGCTTAAATGAAAGCATGTTGAAAAATATATGTATTGAAATAGAGGGCTCACTATAGTTTCCCAAAACATGAAATTGATTAAATTGAAGCAAATTATATACCCAATCCAAAAGGTCTCAATTATATAATTCAAAAATAATTTTGTCAAAGAATACCAAACAATACATCTAGGTGCCACCAACAAAGACATCCAACTAGATCAATATAAGATTGGTTGGAAAAATTTAAAAACAAAAGCAAACAACAATAATAATAGAGCATGAGATTTACATGGAAACCCTATTGTGCACTGGTAAAACCATAGGGTAATGGTGGCTTCAATCTTTTATTATTACTTAACAAAAAGCTTACAAGCTTTCTTCTCTTTCCATGATATAATGTCAAGGATTACAACCTTTTATACAATACATATGACAATTATAAAAATAATTGAAATGCACTAGAAGGGTCTAGATAATTTTTTCTTAGGGGTTTTGCCCTTGCACCCTTGGGCAGAGAGGTTTTTTACCAGCACACTTGACACATACAAATCATGTGAGGTGGTATTCATGTACCAATATATAGGAAAATGTTAAAGATATTGATATTGACTTCACCTCCTAATAGAAATCACATAGAAAATACTTTGAAACCCATGTTGTTGTGCATATGATCAAACACATAATATATGAGTATCCACTTCACAACATTCCAATGCTAATTGGCAAGATTCTCCATGAACCGACTAACAACTTTGAATGCTTGAGAAATATGCGGTCAGGTGTTCACCATAGTGAACATGAGACTCGCTAATGCTGATGTGTATAGTATAAGAGACATGCTTGTATTCTGTGCTTCTATGTTAGGACATTGTTCAAAAGACAATTTGAAGTGTGCAAGAAGTGGGGTGCTACCTGGTTTTTCTTTATGCATATTGAAGCATTGCATACCATTTTCTATATATGATCTTTTACTTAACTAGATATTTCTACCTGTTATGTCAATGTGTATCTTCATCCCTAGAATTTGATTTGTTTCTCCTAAATATTCATTTCAAATGTCCTAGCCAATTGAACCTTAAGATTAATTTTTTTCTTCATGCATGTAACCAACATATCATATACATACAACAAAAAGATAATAAAACTATTATCATCAAACCTCCTATAATTTGCACAATGAGAAGCTTCACTTCTACTGAAACCATGGATTTCATGAAGGTGTCAAATTTTTTGTACCACATCCTTGGTGCCTTCAATCCATACAAATATATCTTGAGTTTGCAAGCCAAATTCTCTTTTCCTCTTTCTTTATAGCCCTTAAGTTGATCCATATAAATTTATTCATCGAGAGTACTATGTAGGAAAACAATTTTATGTACAGTTTCTCCAACTCTAAATCCTATGCTGCTACAAGTGCAAGTAAAACTCTTACAATAGTTAGCTTCACAACTGAAAATAATATTTTATTAAAATTATACTTGACTTCTACACAACATTTTTCTACAAAGTGGGATCATTCTTAGAAACCCATTATTGTTCTTCTTTACTTTATATACCCTTTTGTTTCTAATAACCTTTCTTCTTGGTGGGAGATCCACAAGGTCTCACATTTCATTCTTGTGTAGTACTTTCATTTCTTCATCCACGACTTTCCTCCATTTATTTGCATTTTCAGATTCTCTAGCTTCTTGAAATGAACCAAGTTCACCATCATCATTTAACAAAGAAAAAGAAGACATTTTAGGACACCTCATGGAATGTGTAGATATTATGAGTTGTCATTGAAATTTCTATTCTTCATGTTGATTAGAATTGTCATTTTCATCTTCACTCATTTCTATTTCAACATGTACGATTTCAGGTGTTTGTTGTATCGCATTTTGCATAGGTTTTTCATTAAAAATAACATCCTAACTAACAATTAACTTGTGTTTAGTAGGATTCTAGAGTCTATGCCCCTTTATTGTATTATCATAATAAATAAAAACCACATTTCCTTGACTTTGGGTCTCAGTTTAGACCTCCTTTCTTTAGGAACATGGGGAAATGCTTCATAATCAAAGATACACAAATGAGGATAATCAATTGGCTTACCACCCCAAACCAACACTAGAATATATCCATCCAATGCACTTGTAAGTGATCTATTTTTAGGATAAGTAGTTGTATTAACAATCTTTTCCCATAATCCATTATCCGTCTAAGATGCATTGAGCATGCTTCTTTCACGTTCCCTGATTGTGTGATTCATTTGCTTAGCCACACCATTTTGTTATGGAGTATATGGAACCATATTTTGGTGTTTAATTTCTTCATGCATACAATATTTATCAAATTCCTTAGAGAAATCCTCTCATCCATTATATGATCTAAGAAAAAAACAAACTTTCCCTAACTTTTCTTACTTGTTCCTTAAACTCCTTAAATTTCTCAAAGGTTTCCAACTTATTTTTCAAAAATTATACCTACACTCTTTTAGAATTTTATCTATGAAAGTTAGAAAATATTTAGCACCATTTATAGACAGAGTGGGTCTGGTCCAAATATATCATAATGAATAAGTTGCAAAAGATCTAAACTTTTACTAGAATTTGCAATAAGCTAAACCCTCTTCTGTTTACCAAAAATACAGTGCTCACATAAGTCTATATTACAAGACTTAATTCCAGAAAGTATACCTTGGTCATGCAGATTTTTCAAACATTTTTCACTCATATGTCCAAGTTTAGATGCCATACCATTGTTGCATCCAAAACATTTCTTGAGTTTGTTGTTGTTGCAATATTTTTCACTGTATCACTGCATAAATGATACAAGGTTGCATAAGATTCTCCTTTTTCTACCATGAGGTATCCTTTGGTAATATTACAATGATTATAACCAAAGGTAGTAGAATACCCCGTTTTATCTATCATCTTGATTGCGAGCAAATTATTTCATAGATCCAATACATGTTGTACATCACACAACTTCCTTTTTCTCCCATCTTCCAACTTGATCCTATATCCCTTATTCTCATACTTTATAGAGGATGATTATCACTCAAATAGACCATCCCACAACTCTAGGGATGATATTTAACAAACGATTCTCTAAGTGGGAACACGTGGAAAGATGCACCTGTGTCCAAAACCCAATGATATAAAATAGATTTAATATTATTGAGACAAAAATACTCATATGTAGTCGTTTATTTTGAATATGATGTGCCAACCTCAGTTGATTATTGATCTATATTTACATTATTCTTTTCCTTTTTTAGATGCCAACAACCCTTCCTTGAGTGCCCTGGTTTCCCACAATTCCAACACTTCCCTTTTAGCTTGTGTCCTTTGGACTTAGATCTAGACTGTGATCTACCTTGTTGATCCCTTTCACTAATTCGACCTCTCATAGAAAGGGATTCACTAGTAGAGGGATCCAAATATTTTTTTTTCCTCAACCCTTCTCCTAGCAAAGTAGTTACCACATCACACAACTTCTTGGTCCTAAAGAAGAGCCACAAATCAATGGCTCAAAATGTTGACTTTTTCCCTCCAACAATTACAGTATCTCCAACATTGTATACCAGTTACCATATCGTCAAATTTTAGAGTTTCTAATGATGAATTGGTGATAATAATCACCAAATGATCCTAGGTATTTGTGAGGGAACAAAGTAAAATTATTGTTTTGCCCTCATCTTCCACTTTTACACCAATTGAGACCAGTTTATTGATAAGGGTGTTAAAATCATGCAAACTATCTGCCACAATTGAACCCTCCTTCATCCTCAAATGATAAAGGTATTTTTTTAAGGAAAACCTTATTTGTTACTGATTTAGTCACATACAGTTTCCCAAGTTTCTCCCAAAGGGATTTTGTGGTCTTTTCTTCAACAACATTGAACAAGACATAGTTTATAAGGAAAAGATGAATTGTAGAAACCACCTTCCTATCCATTTTTATCTAGTCCTCATATGTCATTCTTCTCATTGTTTCACAACCACTTTCAAGGCTAGGGTTTGACCATTTTGAACCAACAAATCCTCCACCTTCATCTTCCATAGAGAGAAATTCTTGTAGTCAAACTTCCAAATCTTGAACTTGGTTAAACATCATGTCATTGTTGCATCTCCCACTCGTAGAAAACCTTATATCTGTTAGTTTTTCAATCTATGACACCAGATGTTGGAAAATATAAGAAACATAAGCAAACGATAATAACAATAGAACACAAGATTTACATGGAAATCCTATTGTGCGTAGGTAAAGCCATGTGGCAATGATAACTTCATTTTTTATTATTACTATGCAAAAAATTATATTGCTTTCTTCTCATTTTGTGATACAATTCCATGGGTCACTCCCCTTTTACACAATGCATGCAAGGCTTCTAGAAGGAATCAAAATACAATAAAAGGGTTTAATTTTTTTTCTCTCATGGGCTCTGTCCCCACAACCCTGAGAAAAGGGGTCCTAGCCGCCTCCCCCTCCAACCCCATCGACACATACGAATCATGTGAGTGGATAGTCACGTGTTAGTATATAGGAAATAAATCTAGATATTGACTTGACCTCCTAATAGAACCTAAAACAATAAGACTCGAGTGGAATGATAAGGAAGCTTGGGGGTTTCTCTAGATATGACACCGAGGAACATTCACCTTAGGGTGCATATCATTAAATGATGTTTAAATTTGCATGCCTCTAAAAGGTTGAATGAACAAAACATGAGATTTAGAATCCTTAAAATGATCACCATGGTCTTTTGTAGGAGAGGCCACGGGGATATCAATACTAATAACATTAGACATGTTTATAGCAGGGGATTTAAAGGTCCTCGAGGCAAGGTTGGATCATCTACAATTTTTTTTAGCCTGTCAAGAACCATATAAAATTTAGGAAGAATATGTTAGGGGCATATTCACATCGATTGGACACCATTGATTGTAAATACTCAGTTGAAGCCCCCTAATTGATGAATTCAAGCTCAACCATTTTCACCCAAACACCATCATGTGTAACTTTCTCAAATTTTGGAAAAGATTTTGGATTGGGTGTAACATCAAGGGTAGAATTATTCACTTCTTCCAAACTCGAATAATCCTTTAAAGGAGAAGGAAATGGAAATGGGGGATGTTAATCCCTATATATTGTGATAAGAATTTTATTGTTATTATATTAGTATTGTCTTTATTGGCCAGCTAGAACCTTAACTGTAATTGTACCCTTCGTCTTATACACACAGAGACACGCACACACCTAGTTTTATGATGATATCATATTGCCCATTCATTTGATACATCATATAAGGAGGCTTCCTCCTCGGAGATGCTTCTTATTCATCTCTTTATTTCATTTACAAGGTATTGGGTTACTCATTCTTTATTTTTATGGTATGTTGGGAATTTGGTGCATAACATTTGGTATCAAAGTCATTTTATCTATAACTTGTTTTTTTGGGGATGTCTCAAGCAACAATTTTTTTAGGATCATCATAATACATAGTGAAGCATTTGTAAAAATTTCAAATCTTGATTCATTATAAGTTCAGAGATATAGTTTGTGCAAGTTAGGATTTTTTACTAGCTCAAAAACTAGTCTCAAACAAGTGTTCTGGGTAAAACTATTACATATGAAGCCTGATATATCCAAATTGAGTGGAACCTATTTCATAATAAGGAATATGGATCATAGTATTTATGGTAAAAATTTCATAAGAGAAACATGAAAATTAGACATGTGTCAGTCCGTACAAGTTCTCTCCTAAAAGGGACAAAAATAACAAGTTTTGAGAAAGTTACCATAACTATCTCTTGGCATATAATAATTGAGTCAAACCTGTGGCATTGTAGAGAAGACATACTAGGATACTATAGGAAAGCATTTTAGACTTGGAGTGGTTGATATTTCAAAGATAATTCAAGAGCAAGGTTGGATACCAAGACAACCGTCAAACCGAGGTTTCTAAATATATGTTATCATCAAACTTGCATAATTTTTTATTAGAATATATGTTTTGGTATATTCAAAAGGCACAATGAAGACGAAATATAATAAAATTATAGGTTCTCATGGAAATAATTGCTTCAAAAATCAATTTACCAGTTAAACCTTTAGATATCTCAACCATGACTTATGAAGAAAATGAAGAATTGTGTAACTAACTATCCAATTTGGAGGACAACGTTAAGGAATTGAATGATAGGTCAATAGACATGTTTAAATGGTAAATGCAAAAAATGACATATAAAGTGATTTGAAGAAGATGGATCAAAATATGGCCAGTAAAGATAACTCAAAGTTATGACAGGGGTAATTGAGAATGAGATGAGACATCTCTTTCCTCATAATCAATATCCTCAAGAAGAGGATAATAAAAACAAGAGAGACTTGTCCCAGTCACAAATTGAGAAAATTAAGTTCTCGACACTTTATTATTCATCAGTCCATAATTCACATTATCATGAGTTCAACTCAGGACCAAGGAACTACTTCATTCCCAATATTAATATGACAAAGTTTGATGGAAATGATCAAATAATGTGGATATTCGAGATGGAGCAATTCTTTGATTTACACTAAATGCCAACTTTACAAAAGGTAACTATTGCATCCTTATATTTGGAATCAGATAAATTTTTATGGTATCAATGGCTTTTTAACCTTAAAAAGAACTATATTGTCTTTTGGTCAAAATTTATGGATGAATTGATGGCATATTATGGATATATTTATAGAAACACCTTCTTTATCCAACTGATAAATATCAAACCAAAAGGTCCAGTTTTAGAAGTTGATTCTTAGAATGAAGAAAATTCCAAAGGATTATTTGTTGGATATCTTTATGGGAACTTTAAAGGAGAGCATTCAACATGAGGTAAGTCTCTTTGAACCTAAATAATTGGAGAATGCTTTTAGTTTTGCAAGGAAACTTGAGAGGAAAAATATGGCTACTAGAAGGGATGCCACACAAACATGTATGGAAATGTTTCCCATCCCAACCTCAATAAAATTACACGTTTGGCGCTTTATCAAGTGGAGGAAAGAAGAGAACATGGACTATGTTTCAATTGTGATAACATGTATAGTAAGGGGCATAAGTGTAGTGAGAATAATTTATTCTACATAGACTATGAAGAAGAAGAATATCTAGAACCATAAAAGTCTCAAGTGGTAGATCTAGAAGGTATTACTCCAACCATATATTATAATGCATATAATGCATATAACGAAATTAACACTCCTCAAACTCTCAAGATAGAAGGATATATAAAAATAAAAAGGTAACAGTGTTGATTAATTTTTGTAGTGCCCATAACTTCATTAATTACAAATTAGCTAAACTTCTCAAACGCTTTATATATCTAGCACCAAAATTTCAAGTGATGATTATATATGGAGGAACCATATAGTTTTTAGGGAATTTCCATAGTATTAAGCTTACCATGGGGGAGTATTTATTGGATAGTCCAATGATTGCAATCAAAATGGGTGGTGTTGATGTTGTATTAAGGTTCAAGTGCCTTTAATCATTATGAACAAGGGATCTTAATTTTCAATAACTTTCATGAGATTCTTTTAAAAAGGAAAAAAATTGAACTCAGAGATATTCCAAGGAAACCCTCTAAAGTGATAATATTTAGCAATATGAAAAAAATGCTAAAAAGGGGACATCATGATGGAATTTCACAAATGAGCTCACTACATGTTTAAGCATCTCAGATACCCTATATTCCAATGGATCTCTAAGAATTTATTGGAAATCATTCCAAGGCATTTAGAGAGATATCTAAATGTATTCCACCTAATTGAGATCATGACCATGCTATTCACTTGTAACTAGAAGTGTAACACCTAAAATCAGACCATCAAACCCTATTGGTACCCATATGCACAAAAGACTGAGATTGAGAATATGGTTCAATAAATTTTAGATGCAGGCATCATTCAAACTAGCCAAAGTTATTTCTCTGCACCAATGGTGATAGTTTCCTATTCTTGTCATTGATGAATTATTAGATAAATTACAAGGAGAAATTTCATTTACTAAGTTGGATCTCCACGCTCGATATCATAAAATAAAAATTAGAAAATCATACATACTAAAAAATATTTCAGAACACATGAAGGTAATTTTGAATATTTTTTTGATTCCATTTGGCCTTATCAATGAAGCTTCCACATTTCAAAGCTTGATGAATTATATTTTTAAACATTTCCTTAGAAAATGTGTTATTATTTTTTAATGATATACTAATCTATAACAAATATTGGGAAGAGCTTGTACACCATGTTGACATGGTCTTAAAACTATTGTAGGAGCACCAACTATATGCCAAGACTTCTAAGTGTGCCTTTGGGGTTCATGAAGTGGAATATTTGGGTCATATTGTATCTCATGAAAGTGTCAAAGTTGCTGAATTTTGTTGATTTTTTTATCTTAATTGTGGAATAATAGTAGTACTTGAAACAATTGAATAATCAGAGCAAAAACATTCACACGAGACAAATAATTTACCCTGGGGAAACCCTCTAAAACATGAGGGAGAAAACCCCAACAAATATTCATTAGTATAATAATAGATAGCAGAGAATGTGTTTACAATGAGCAGATTACATCAAGCACCCATGGTGCAATATCATAGAGAAATACCAAGCACCCTAGGTGCCATATTAGAGTAAGAGAGAATAATAGAAGAACCCAACAGTAAGCACATAACCAATTCACACTTTTTTTGGTCACATGCAAAAAATGGAGAATGCCTTCAGTATGAATTTTCTCTACACTTGATCTCATCAATCCTGTATAACAATTGCGCAATACTTTTCATTCTTGGCATATATGTTTTCTCTTATGACTTCGGGATGAACTTTCCTTCCAACTAGATTCTAGACGACTTAGTTAGGATGTTAACTCAGGTGTCGTCATGCAAGTGTGGCAACTCAAGTGTCGTAAATTAAGTGTCTTGTTTTGGTTTAAATCAAGTGTCATCATGCAAAACACTTTAGTTAGATGGATCTTATTTCATAAAACTTAGTTAACTATTTTAACTGAAGTCCTTCTTGGTACCATCATTGAAGTGAACAATTCGAGTTCTCCTTTAATTAACTGAAGTATTCTTTGTTAACATCATTGAAGTTAACAATTCGAGTTCTTTCTTACTTAACTGAATCCTTTATCATCATTGAAGTGAGCAATTCGTGTTGTCTCTAATCTCAATACATCTTATCTTTATCCTTTTACTTATCTTCATGGTCACTTGTTCCAACTTTAACTTATTTATCATATAAAATATACTAAGGATATTTTTCCAATGATGTGATCATCTTGTTCTACTACCATTCCAAGTGGTCATAGGCTAAAGTAATTCACTCTAGAGGTGGCTAGTCTCTAGATGATACTTAATATCTCATCCATATCTAAGACAATGGTTAGTAGTACATCACATACCATTCATTCTTTGACATGCAAAGCATTACCTCAACACATGAGGATCTGTCTTGACACACAAGACCTTAGTCTTGACAAAAATGACTGTACACCATCATCACTTTGACATACAAAGTACATTCCTAAACACATGAGGATTAACCTTTCTACATAAGGCTTAGTCATTCTTGATTCCAAATTAATATTCTTACTCCAAGTTTCCTGAGTCCAACCTAGGCTTCCTAAGGCACTACCTTGACACATGAGGCTCAATCCTGGTGCACAAGATTGACTTGGAGAATGTCTCATGATGCTGTAATTTTAACAAAAGTGGACCCTAAGAAAATTAAATTTCTCATGGAATAACCAATTCCTAAAACTTTGAAAAATATTCGAGGATTCTTAGGATTGATAGGCTACTACCGCAAGTTCGTCAAGAATTATGGTCAAATAATAGTACCTCTAACAAAGTTATTGAGAAAATGAAATTCTGTTGGAATTGAGAAGCAACCAAACCTTTTGAAAAACTTAAAGTGGCTATGTATAACTCTTGTATTATCCATACCTAACTTCACAAAAACCTTTATTGTGTAGGTGATGCCTCAGGGCATGACATTGGAGCAATTTTAATGACAAAAAGAAATCCTCTTTAGGGATAACTTTGGGGGAAAATTTTAGTCCAATGGACTATTTTTCCGTGCTTTTCTCCCAAAAAAGATTCAGCATTTTGCATTTTTTGAAGCCCAGTTTCGCCCAATTTTGATGGGGTAAAATATTTTCACCCTAAAAATCGCCAAATTATTATATAAATGATATAAAATCCTTGGAAAATAAAATATGTTTTGAAAATTATCGCCAATCATTTTATAGTTGGTGTTTGTTTTAGAATTGGTAAAATTTGCCAACATTTATACACTTTTAAATAAGTATGGTTCCTTAAAATCATCCCTGATCCTCTTGCCTTTGAAAGAAGGACAAAACTTACTCAAACTAATTTATAAAAATAAAATGTTGCCATAATGTTTGCAATTAAGAACATAGAAAACTTTAGGGGCAAAATTTAGACAATGGGTTATTTTTTGACCTTTTTTTTTGTTTTCCCAAAAAAGGATTCGCTAATTTACATTTTTTTCTTAACTAATTCTCCCAAATTCTATGGATAATTTTTTTTTACTCTAAAATTTGTCAAAATTGGCGAGAATCTATTTAAACCCCTTAGAAATTTGAATAATTTTAGAAAAAAATTTCCCAACATTTTATGGTTGGAAATTTAAGAAGTAATATGATTTGCCAAGGTTTTTACACTTAAAAAACAAACATGGATTCTTAAAATTTTCCTTGATTAAGAAATGACGCCCTTTACTAAAGGAAGACATTTAAAGCTAAGAATAGATCATGATAACTATGTTAAGTACTTCTTGGAACAAGGATTATCTTTATAAGAGAAACAAAAATGGGTTACAGAGATTTTAGGTTTTGACTTTGAAATTATCTACAAAAAAAGGAAAATAGAATGTGTTTGAAAATGCACTTTAAACAAAAACATGACACAAAGGAATTGCTTTTTTCTTTCTTTCCATTATCCAATCCAAATGGGTGGAAGAAGCAAGGATAGAATGGAAATAGGATCAAAGGATATTCAAAATAATTCAACAACTACAAGAGTACCTTATTTCATTAGATAAATTTGCGTGGAAAAATGATTCAGTATAGTACCGACATCACTTATATAGGTTGATTTTGTATTGGAATATTGATTGAATCCTCAACAAAAGTTGTGAAACCAATCTTGGATGCAACAAAGTTTTGTTAGTTAATGTGTCCAACCAAAGTGAAGGCAATGTTCTATTATTTCTTCGTCCTCCACTTCTTAGTAAAAATAGCACTTCCTTCAGTATATCTCGTCTTCGATTGTTCTCTTCTTTGATGGTATTATCCCTTGTTGGAAAGCGTCTAGTTGCAAGCATATCAATTGTTATTCCTAATAATCTTGCGATGTGCAGCTGCATTATTGTTGCACCGAATCAATCCACCATGCATAGTTATGATTTCAAGATTGAATAAGAAGTCTAAATTAATCTATGATATGTTTGTGTTTGTTTGTTGAATTGAGTTTTTTTCCTTGCATAAATTGTTTTTGTTAAGAATTGAATAAAGGAGAGGAAGTTTGTTAAGTATTTTTTATTGTAGTATAAGTTTGACAAACCTAGTGACAGAAAATAGTTTTAAGCCAATCATCCTTTTGGTATTTTTTGTATTTACTATATTCCTTTATTGATAGGTCACGATTTTTCTTTCCACTTGTGTTTTGATTTTGTTGACTATAGTTGATGGCAAGAGGAATGGCTATAAGACAATATATGGACAAGTTTGTGTTTCTATGTCGCATTGAAATTATGCATTTCATGTGCAGATTTGTTTGCTAGTTGGAATAAAAAATGAACAAAGGGTAAATTTTAGTGCATTTGACAAGAAAATAAACCAAATAATAAACTTGTGTTGCATTACAAGAGAATGATTTTGATTTTTTATACTTTTCTAGATTGATCCTTCCTTCACCATGGGTAGATTATCTTCAAGCTATATTAGAAATCCATATATAGAAGAAAGGACTTGTAAGAGGTGCATTGGATAAACAAAACAATTGGAAGGACGTAGTAGTTGGAAATCTATTTTTTTTAGTTAACAATATGGACGAAGATGGATAAATATTGCACTTTCGATTAAAACCATGAATTTAGAATTATATTGAAGATTAGTTTAGAATGGATAATTTTAGGATTATTATTGTTGCACTGAATCAATCCCCCATGCATGGATTTTGTATTTCAAGCTTTAATAAAACCACTTGACGAAAGTTTGATGCCAATTTTTTACAAAGAATCTTTCCATTTTAATTAACCCCTAGATTGATGTTGGCTTCTAAAACTTTGCAAATGTTTCCAAAATAAATTGAATCTTTCCAAATGATCCACTTAAGTTTTATTGGTTTCGTTACTATGCTATATGACAAGTGAGAAAATAATCTTTAGTGTTTGTTTACACACAGTTTCTTTTTAAATGGTATAATGTCTAATGATAGCATCTTATGCACATATAAGAGTGAAAGGATGTGATGTATATTGCATACCATTGGAAAAATATTCATTGAAGGATTGTGTAAGCTTGTTCTAAGTATCAAAATTTTTCTCGGTAATTAAATTGATGATTTTCCTCCCTTGGGCCCTCATGCTAGAGGGACCATTGACTTTGAAGCAACCCCTAGGTCTCCCTCCCTTTCTTTCTTTGAAGTTGCCACTGTTACCCCTCTATTTGTTTTTTCTAAAAGGATTTCCTAGATCCCTGATACCTTTCCTCTTAATCCCATTCGATGCCAAAATGTGACTATTTGAGCTAAAAACGAGATTAAAGGTCGCCCAAAGGGGAAAAACCTAGCTATGGAGAAGCCTCCCTCAAATCCTTACATCTCTCTCTCAAAGAGGATTGATTTGGCCTCAAACACTTCATCTTCGCCTTCCCTCATTCCCAGGGTCCTTAGAGAATCAAAAACCTCCTCGATGATTTCTTAATTCTAATACTATATCTCAATGTATGAGGGATTGGGTAAGGCCTGAAAGCTCGATCCCTTAAGAGGATCTTTTCATCTACAAAATATAATCTCATGTTGATCTAGAAACCATGACCTATGTAGATATGGCATGCAATTTTTTTTTGAAACTTATACCTAGGTGGGAGGTTTCTTCCCTCAACTATGTTGGGAATTCTAGGGGGGTCCTGTCCATTGGAGTCCTTTGGTGGTGAATCTACGTTCTTTTAGTTCATTTGTTAGAATGTTGTTGGTTGGCTCAATCAAAGGATTCAAAGGGAAGATTAGTGTTATTAACCATTATGGTCCATATGGGGATCAAAAATCATTTTGTGATATGGTGGTCATTAGTGGAGTGATAAGAGCTCTTAATTCAAGTGTTGTAGGTGACTTGAATCTGACTTTGGATGCTTCAGAAATATGAGTAGAATTGAAAACGGTTTATCCTCTAGATAATTAATTTAAGTCCTTATTTAGGGAACATGATATCATTGATGTGGTGTCGTACAAGATCAAACCTACATGGAAAAATGGCAATGGGTATCTTTGGTTGTGGGTTAAATATTGGATTGGTTCTTGTTGAACGAGGATTTTGCAGGAGAAATTTCTCGTTATTGATCTTGTATAGAGTTGTATTCGATTTTTGATCATGATCCTATCTTATTGCAGTTGTATGGGGAGATAGTGGTTGGTAGGTACCCATTTAAATTTAACCACTTATGGCTTAAAGAAGAGGGGTTCAATTAAATGGTTCGTACCAGTTGGAAGAACTTCATAATCCCTATGGGATTAAAGGCTATGGATCAATTTTTATTTAAGTTGAAGGAACTGAAACTGGCGGTTAAGGTTTGGATTAGATAAACGTAGGCATTGAAAAAAAAGGAACTGGTTGAGATTGAAGATAACCTAGCTTGGGTTTATGATAATAATTTGTTGGGGAATTTCTCATATGCTTATACACTTTCTATCTATTAGCTATAGGGGAAGAAATTACTTTTTCTATAGAGACTAGTTTCTAAAAAGTCGAGTTATTTAGATAGCTCAAGAGGATAATACCACCAATGTTTTTCAAAATTTTGCTACTGGTAGAAGGCTAGTCAATGCCTTTTTCCATTTACAGGATCTTGATGGGTAATGGGTTTCATCTCAAGTGGAGCTAGAATAGTTGGTAGTGAAGCACTTCTCTACATTACTAAAGGAATTGGGAAATTCTTGCATTATGGATCAACTAGAGATGGTAAGTATTTTCCTTCATTTTTTAAGGATGAAGGTGAACAAATTGGTGCACTTGTTACACTTTTGCATATTAAGGTGGTACTCAAGTAGATGGACCAGGAAAGTCTGGGCTCGATGAGAGTCCAGTGGAATTCTTCAACTCATTCTTTGATCTAGTTGGGGGTGAGTTGCTGGAGATGGTTGAGTTTTCTTGAAGGGAGAGCCATATCTTTGGAGCACTGAACTATACCTTCATTAAATTGGTACCTAAATCTAACAATACTAAGTCCTTTTCATATTTTTGACCCATCTCTCTGTGTAATATGGATTATAAAGTGATCTCTAAAATCATCTCGAACATGATTCAGACCTTTCTAGTGGAAAATATTTCTTTGGAAGAGTTTGGATTCATCCCGTGGAGGAAAATTGTTGATGCTGTAGGTATATCTCAAGAGTGTCTTCATTCCATTTAGGTGAAAAAGAAAAATGCCTTAGTCCCCAAATTGGATTTGAATAAGGCCTATGATAAAGTGAATTAGGATATTATTAGATTGATTATGCTTGAGATTGAGTTACCTCTTCTTGTTTGTGATTGGATCATGGCTTGTGTGTCCTTAGTGAATTTTGTTGTTTTGGTTAATGGATCCCCAACAACTTTCTTTAATGTTTCAAGGGGCTTGAGACAAGGTTTCCCATTGTCACCCTTATTGTTTCTCCTCTTAGCAGAAGGTCTCAGAAAAAATATTAGATTCAATAAAGAAGGGAAAGAGAAAGGCATTAAGCTTTCTAGGGTGTTACACATTACTCATCTAATGTTTGTATATTATGTTATTTTATTTGGGGTTGGAGACCTTGAAAATTGGGGTGGTTTCTAGGTGATCATCTATGTATGTAAGTGTTTTGGGATGGAGCTTAGTTCGAAAAAATGGTATTTTATAGGGGACATGGTATAGAGGTTTTGGTTCTATATTTGACAAATCCCTTCCCCTTTAGGATGGATTTGATGGAATCTGAGCTTAAATATTTGGGCTTTATGCTTAATCCAAACAACTATTTTTCCAAGGATTGGGGATGGTTGATCAAGAGGGTGGACAAAAGGATCAACAATTGGTATTATATAGTTTTGTCTCTTGGAGGGTGCCTAACACTTGTCAGATCCATCTTGACTTCCATGTTGTTATATTGGTTCTCCTTGGCCCTTTTTCCCTAGTAAATATTGTGTGTTTTAAGACATAAGATATTTAATTTTCTATGGTCTGGTACCACAAAGAACACTTTATATCATTTGGTATCTTGGGAGTGACTCTCAATGTCGAAAATTCTAGGAGGTTGGGACTTTGTTGGTTTAGCAATGCACTGGCCATGAAAAATTGTTGACGAACTCTCACTAGTGAGGGGCTTTGGTAAAATCTTATCAGGGATAAATATATGAGATCTAATCCTTTCTCTGTGTGGATTAGAATTGTCAAAAATACTTGGAAGGGCGCTTTGTATATTTGTAAGGGTTTTATGAAATTTATTCCTTGGATTAATAATAAAATGGCATGTAAGATCGGGAATGGATCAAATGTGCTTATTGGTGTTGATATGTTTGTTAGATGTAGTGAATCTTATAATATTAGCTATAATCTTCTATATTTTCTTGTGAGTATGGCCATTTTCACCCTCAATGAGGTAATCATACTCCGGGGGGGTCCACTTTTTATGATTCATTTTGGATGTTGTCTGTGGATTTGGGTTTGTAGAAACCTTTGGGCTTGGAATGGGATTTATATATCTCATATCTTAATAAGGAGGGTATTAGACTTTCTCCTAAGGAGGACTCTATTTTATGGGATTAGAACAGGTCTAAGGGGCATTTGACAGTCTCAGGCGGACTCTGACCCAAGTTAGTGGTCCTCTTTGTTTTGGAAATGGAATTTACCAACTAAACTTTTTTTTTTTGGCTATGTCTGAAAAATCACATTCTTTCTTGGGAAAATATTTAGAAAAGGGGATGATCTGGCCCTAGTTTCTGATGCCTATGTGGATAGGATAATGAATCTGTTGATCATGTATTTTCCTCTATTGCTTCAACATTCAAGTATGGTCATAGATATATCTTCTCTTGCAAGTGAAGGAGGTGTGGCTTACTAAATGTTTTGAAAACAATTTTGTTGCTTGGTTGAAGGTAAGTAAAAATTTTAAGCCTCTCAATCTTTGTGTGTTTGCAGTTGTGGAATATGAGGATTCAAGTTATTTTTCAGGAGACCACTCCAAATTTTCATGTTTGTATAATGAAGAGTATTGGGATGTATTAGGATTTTGATGAGGAACAAGTTCCAAAAAAGAAAAGAATATGTGTGGGTCCTTCCTCCTTAGTGGGGAGATCTATTGGCTTTTTGGATGGAGCTACCCAATGGGGAGTGGGAGGATGTGGTGCTCTACTCACAATCAATGAGGATCATTATTTTTAGCTTAAGAAAGGTTGTGGAAAACCTTCCAATACTAAGTCTAATATATTAGCATTGTGGTGTTTGTTACAGTTTGCATGGTTGAATGGGATTGTAGAAATGTGGATTTATGGTGATTCTATAGCTATTGTTAATTGGCTTAAGGGGAAATTCAAGCTTGGGATCCTCCCATTGGAACATTGGTGCTTTAGAACTATTGCATTCCAATATCTTTTTGGGAACCCTCAGATAGATCACATTCACAAGGAGTCTAATCAAGTTGCTAACATGTTATCAAAAAAGGCATTAGGATGTGAAGAATGGTACCTGGTTTCTTAGGAATATATTGAAGGGGGTCTTTCTTTTGAGGGAATTGTTAATTTCTATTGATGAACAGTGTTTTTTGGGGTTTAGACTGAGCATTTTTGTCCTTTTGTTGCTAGAGTATGCACCTTTAGAATCCTACTTGAGTTCCAGTTCCTTTGATTTCTTGAGTCTAGTGTATTTTCGATGGTGATCTTGGAGATCTAGTGTCTTTTTCATTCTTGGCAAATTGCTCTGCCTGATATGGTATTAGTATGTAATTTGGAAGAGTCGTTTGCACTAAGCAAAGTATTCATCTCTATCTTGGAGATGTGTTGTTTTCATAAATACCTTTTTTATTTGATTCAATATGAATAGCAATAAAACATGTCTTTTTTTGTGAAAAATAAATTAAATAGAGAAGAATATTTTAAGGAGAGATGCAAGCATATTGCCAAATAGGTTATAGAAATTAATATTCCATGAAGAAAGTGATGGAGATTATTTTGACCAAGAAACAACTATGAAGATTATGTAACATTAAATGATGTGAAGATGCATGCAACATTATGAAGATGATGCAACATTAAATGATGTGAAGATGCATGAGATTAGAATTAAAGGGTTGAAAGTGTGTGAATGGAAAGAGAAGACAACCACCCAAATATGGGAAAACATGTCCTCGTGTTAGATTATTTGATGAAGCCAAATATTTGTATTTCTTTATTTCATAAGATTACTTCATCTAATGTTTTCATTGAATATTATGACATTAAGACAAAATGAAATGAGGGAAGAAAACACTAATGAGCTTAAAAGGCATTTAGGATAGATGAAAAGTCACAAAATTCAAAAGGTAAAAGGTCATCGACAAAGTTATACTAAAATTATTAAATGCATTCAAGTAAGAGGTCTTTTTATGGGCATTTTGTTTTATCTTCATATGTTAATATAGATATCATTATTAGCTAATGCATATACTCTTGTAGAGTTTTTTTTTAGTTTTACATAATTCTCTCATATTTAAATACTCTCGTTGCTAGTGGGCATGAGAATTACAACTTGTGCATCTTGTTATAGTGTTACCCTAATGATCCCAAAATCTTATATCAAAATTCCCCCACTAAAGCCCTTAAATCCTTGGTTGGTCTCTAGGTTTGAACCCTTGGTTTTACCTCCTGCAAATAAACTGGGTATTTGATATGAAACAAGAGACTTCTTAATAGATTGTGGGCTATAATTGATTGCTCGTCACCAATGACTATTCATATAAACAAGTGGTGTAGTATTCTCTCTTATGTCACATGTCTATCCTTGTTTAATTTTAGCTTGTTTTATACTAAGGATGTGTTATTAGCAATTGGATCATTCCACTCTGAGACAGATTAGGGAGGTTTAAATTTGGGTTTACCTTTGATAACCATGGTGAATTATTATTCATGTTATTAATTGTATTGCTATATCTTGTTATTTCTCTTGGCTAGGATTTAGTTAGTTGCATTTCATATTGCATGTTGCATTGCATTTCATTTAACTGATACCCAAATTGTGACAGTTGGGCCATAATAGAAGGGCATGACATGTTAATAAAAAAAGGTCTAATTGATTTCTTTCACCAAGTGATACTGTGAATTTGACAAGGGGTCATTTTTCTCTTGACATTTCATGGGAATATTCCTTTATTTATATTGCATTAGCTTCCTTTGCTTCTATTTTATTGTCTTACCCATTTGCCTCATCATATATGGATTCATAACTCTAGATGGTTGTAATAAGAGCACTATACTTCTTCTCTAGTTGACCTAGATTTTGTAGAACCGACTCTTTCCTTGCTTCTTTTGTTTGAATACCACATGATCTAAGATCCTTGGCATACTTGGCATACTAGTAAAGGTCTAAGGTTTTATATATTTTGAGTCCCTACCTTTGGAGTAGCCAACGTTAGAAATAATTTTCCTATTTTCTTATCCACTGTAATGTTTACAATGGCTCTATGGTTTATCCTAAGCCTTATTTTACATGGATTCCACCACTTAGCTTCAAGTAGTGGGTTTGGTACAATGTGACACTGATAATTCCCTCAAAAATCATTAAGGACCCTTATACATCTTTCCCTTACTCTATTAGAGTTGGCTCCTTCTTTCAACATCAGTCTCTCCATTCTTAAATTTCTAGTGTGTCATAGAGAAATTTGGATATGTGATACCCCATGCTACGAGGTGTCCTCTCCTCCACACTAATATATCCAAGTGTCGGTGCCACCACATCCGACATCCCTTCCATCCGGTTGGGCAATTCTTAAATACATGTTATCTTCAAGAAATTTGTAAATTTATTTAGATACCATTAAAAATAGGTATAAATCTCCTTTAAAACTAAGTTAAAATAGTATACACTCTTAAATATTTATAATTATTTGTAGTTGAAGAATAATATTAATCATAATTTTAGTCTATTGGATGTAACTTAGGCGGTTGGGAGTACTTATTGAGAACCTCCCCACCCAGGTGAAATCCTTGTAAGTGACATGTTAGTCTCTTAATTGAGACACCCTTGTTCAGACAATGGTCGATCTCCCCACATGCCTCACGGTGTAGCAGGGAAGTTATGTGGATGTAGCGACCTCTTGAAGAAAAAAGATGTGAACCACATGAAATATATATATACATTGAATTTGGTATTTGGAAATAGTTGACCATTGTTTTCCTGTATTCCCTACTTACCTTCCTTTACCTCTTATAATTGAATACTAGTTTCATTTCCAAGGTTGTGATGTCCTCAATACCTCAACCAGTTTTCGAGGGAGGTGAATTGAGAGGCGGGAGGTTTCACGGGGGCTGCAAGTTGCAAGGATTGTCAATTTTTTAGGGAGGGGCCATGGGCCTAAGCCTGTACCTCCGGCTAGGGGGGGCGGGTCTTGGGATGAGTGAGCCCATGGATGGCAGGGAAAGTCCCCCTGTTCAGAGCTCAGAGATGGAAATCAAGAAAGACAAAGGAAAACTGCAAGCATCCAATACCCATATGGGGAAGGATGGAGAAGGTACGAGTGGAACCATTAAAGAAACCACGGCGAAGGGAGAGAACATAAAAGTAGGGAAATGTGTGCCAAAATTGAAGACTGTACCAAAGCTTCAGATCAAACCGGATCGCATAAGGGAAGACATCAACTACATGAAGCAACGCGCTCTCATTAGTAAATTTGTTGGGATCTGGCCCACTGAGAAGACCTTAGTGTGGTGGATAAACACCACCTGGAAACCACAAGGCCACTATGATCTGCAACTGGGAGAAAAAGGACTCTTCACAGTTATCTTCTTTAATGAAGAATACATAACCATAATATTTGAGAGCGGGCCTTATTTATTTAATTCTGTTGGTCTCTTCTTAAGGCTGTGGAAAGAAAGATTTAATCCAGATAAGGAAAATATCAAAATAGCCTCGGTATGGATCAGAATGTACTCCCTTCCTATGGAGTAATCGATAGAAGAAAACATGAAGGACACTGGGAACATTCTACGGAACTTTGTAAAAGTCTCAGAGCAAACTTGACAAAGGTGATACACATCCGATGCCCGATTCTGCATCTATCTTGATATATCACATGATATTCCAGATGTAATTGACTTAACATGGGAGGATGAGGATTGGTTTCAAGCAATCAAATATGAACATATTCCATTCAGAGGCAAGCGATGTCATGATCATGGACACTTGTTCAGATAATTCCCACATAATAAAAAACCAGGAGGAAAGGAAGATCAAGAAAATCAAGATACCGAGGGGTTTACCGGAGTCTAAAATAAGAAATTATCAGCCAAGAAGACTATGGGCCCTGAAATCTATAAAAAAGTACAAACTCAAAATAGGTTTGAAGTCCTACAAGAACCCAAGCAAACTACCACTTAGCAAGAAGAAAAGATTCAAGAAACCAAACTAAGCATGAAGATCCAGACCCAATAAGGGCCTTAGGAAATTAAAGAAGACGATAATAAGACATCAGAAGTTGAAGAGGAATAAATGGAGATAGGAGATATGGATTTGGAAGGTCTGGAAATGGTATGCTCTAAGAAGGTCCCAAAAAATATCCATCCACAACAATTCACATTATTGGAAAAGGTGATAATCAAGGTCAAATCGATGAAGTTTCTTGGGGTCCCGTCAGAATCCCTCAAAGATCCTGACAGAAAAAGAAAGGAAATAAATAAAAACAAGGAAGGCATAGTAATGTGCAAAGGATTCAAATGGTATGGGAACAATTGGTGGCATCTGGGAAATATCCTACCATAGATGCAACCCTTTCTCCTGGAAATAAATAAGTTTCCAACGCGGATTACATCCTTAAATATTAGAGGCTGTAACAACACCTTGAAGATTTGTCTTCTAAGGAGAAGGATAGAACTAGAAAAAACAGGCATAATTTTCTTACAAGAAATTAAATGCTTAGAGGCAGAACTGAATATGATTGGAGGAAAAGTTTGGAGGGGAAGTGAGGCCATTGCAGTGGATGCTAAAGGGGCGACTGGAGGTATTGGCATTCTTTGGAACCCAAGAGACGTTTCCCTCTCTGAATTCTTTGCAACTCAGTTCTCTCTATCAACAACATTCCATATTAGGTACTAATACCATGGGGTTTATGACCAATGTATATGGACCTCCTTGGGCTGAACACAAAGTGTGATTTCTGGACTCTTTAAGGGTGCTTAAAAGGACTTCAGAAGGAAAACCATGGATTCTTGGAGGGGAATTCAACTTGGTCAAGAATCTTGATGAAGAAAAAAGGTGGGATACGACAGCTAAACCCTATTAGTGAGTATTTTAATAAAGTTATTGACAACCTAGAATTGGTCGATGTCAGAACAACCAATGGTACCTTTGTGTGGAATAATAAAAGAACAGGAGACAGGGGCATAGCTTGTTGGCTAGACCGCTTTTTGGTCTCGGAGCCCATTATGATGGTTGGAGGAGAACTAAGGGCTGTGGTACTCCCCTCAGACGACTCATACCACTAGCCAATTAATTTGGAATGGGAAAGCGTGGGGGTTAACCTACGAAGACCATTCCATTTCAAGAAATTTTGGCTCCTCTAGGCTGACTTCCGGAGAAACTCAAAGAATGGTGGGAGGAAATGCCAACCATCGGAGGAATTTGGATGTACCAGTTTCAACAAAAGCTTAAAATCCTTAAATAAAAAATAAAGAAATGGAACAAAGAATCTTTTGGTAACATATTTCAATCTAAAGTGGAGTTGGATGGAAAAATAAAAAAGGTACAAATCAAATGCATGCAAACTGGTTTCACAGCGGACATACGGGAGCAAGAAAAAGTTCTGATCCATGAATTTATCCAAAGAGAACAACTGGAGGAAGTATTCTAGAATCATAAATCTAGATTTAAGTGGCTCTAAGAAGGGGAATTGTTACACCAAAATCTTGTCCTCTTGATCCATGTGTTAACCCTTTTCCGAATCCCCAAATTTCTCTCTGCTAAACTTGATTTATGCTGAGGTTTTTTTCTGCCTTTTTTCCCTATCTAGGAAGGCTAGATATCTTGTCCTTCATTCTAGGTGCACCGAAGGCAGTTTTTCCCTTCATTCTAGGTGCATCGCTGCTGGTGCTCTGTCTCCCACTACTAGGTGCATTGATGGTGCTCGTTCCCTTCATGGAAGGTGCGCTGGTGGCATTTTGAAGGCAAAAAATGGAGCTTCGAGACCCTTCTCATAGGTGGATGTTTATCCCTATTATGTAGGTGAGGTGGAATTCAGTTTCTAACCTATAGGGAATATCCCTCAGATCCCTCCTCCTAATCCTCAACCTAATCTATCCCTTTAGCCTTATAAATTAAACCCTCTCTCCATTTGGAAGAGAGGAAGGACTATGGTACTTTTATGCTAGTGGAATTTCTAGGTGATCTATATCATTCTTTGGAGGCTTGGCTTTGGCTTGGATTGTTAGATGAAAAGTTTTAGCATTAAGGATAGCTTGTGTCATTCCTTCTATTATGTAATTCTATGTATCTCCTTGATTACATTAATACAAATCTCTTTTCATAAACATTGATGTCGTTAATAATGTTTAGATTTGTATTCCTTAAATGTTAGCTTAGATCAATTCATGTTTGGATACACATGTGTTGTTTGCTTGTTTCACGCTTGTTTCAAATTGCTTTATAGAGTGGCGCAGCTGAAGATCTGAAGATTCTGGAGCTTGGATCAACAAAGAGAGAAGAGGATTTTCATATTGTAGGTAAGCGATCTATCAGTTAACTTGAATATTATATTTGATATAGGAAAGTAGATTTTATTATGTATTTGATTTGTTCTAGATCCACTTGGACTAGTGAGATCTAGCTTGAGTCCATTTGAGTAAATTTATCCAATAAAAAGAATGAAATACCATCTTCTTTCACAAATCTGCCATCCAACATCGCCAGGGAAACCGCATGGATATATTGAAAACAGAAGAAGGACACATTGTCGAAACTTAGGAAGACCTGGAACTCACTCTGAAATCATTTTTCTCCAAACTTCTGGAGGAACCATATTGGGACAGGGAAGTAGCCCAGAGAGAGGTTCTATGGCACATACCAAAAGTCATCACAGAAGAGCATAATTTCACGCTTCTGAAACCAATTGAGTTGGAAGAAGTTGACATTGCAGTTAAGCAAATCACGAATGAAAAAGCCTTGGGACATGATGGGTTTACCACCAAATTCTTCCTTTCCTGTTGAGACTGGCTAAAAGAGGAAGTATGGGCTATGGTGGAGGACTCAAGGAAGACTAGTAATATTATGAAATCTCTTAATGCAACCTTCCTGGCGCTTATTCCAAAATAAACTGGAACAGAAGACCCTGGAAAGCTCAGACCGATTACCTTATGTAATGTCATATATAAAATCATCTCTAAGTTTATAGCCAATAGGATTTGTCCCCTGCTTCCTTTAATCATCTTGCCTGAGCAGGCGGGATTCGTTGAAGGAAGGAAAATTTTGGATGGAATTATCTTGATCCATGAAACCATACATTCGGTCAAAATCAGGAAAATTCCAGGTATGCTATTGAAATTAGATCTGTCTAAAGATTATGACAAATTGAATTGGAAATTCTTAGCAAGTGTGCTTCAGGCTTTCGGATTCTCTAACTAATGGACTGGGTGGGTTATAAAACTGGTTTCATCGACCTTCTTCTCCATTCTAGTTAGAAGTACCCCCTCCCTACCCTTCTAGGTCTCAAGAGGGATCAGACAAGGTGATTCGTTGTCCCCCTTTCTGTTCATTATAGAAGTTGAGGGTTTAGGAATAATGCTTAAGAACTTGCGCATCGATAATAAGATAAGTGGGCTATCCCTTAATGCTGAGCTGGAACCTCAAACTCGTCAACAGTTTGTTGATGATACGATTCTTATGGGTCCTTCCACTATTCAAGAGAACCGCAACATAAAAGATGGGCTGGACACTTTACTGGAAGCTAGTGGACTAGAAATCAATAAGGATAAATCCCAGGTATACTTCTTCAATACTCCAAAAATCACTAAAAGGAATATTCTCAGGATACTGGGATTCTTTGAAGGAGGGATCCCTTCCAAGTATTTAGGAGCACCGCTTGCAGAATCAACCATCAGACATGTTTCTTGGAAGGATCTTCTAGAAAAATTCAAGCAGAAACTCAGCCAATGGATTTATAGAGCCCTTAACTTCCCTAGTATACTTATTCTGGTTCAGTCTATGTTGCTCTATCTATTCTCGATTTTGGCAGCACCGAAATCAACGATTAAGCAAATTAGGAATATTCAAAGGAACTTTCTGTGGGGAGAATCTAATAGTCACAGAAAATGGCCATTGGTGGACTGGAAAACTGTATGTAAACCCAAATATGTGGGAGGGTTAGGTTTTCATGAACCATTATATATTAATAAAGCAATGGGATCCAAGATATGGTGGAAATGGATAACCCACGAAGAAGAACGATGGGATAAGGTATGGAATGCGAAGTATGCACACCAATGGCCAAAAAAAATTGTTGATAAGATTCGGGGAAGACCTCCCGGGATCCAGCATCTAGAAATCGGCTCAGGAAAACCGAAACCTCATTCAAAGACAGTTTTTGGGAGCTAAGAGATGGCAACTCAGCACTGTTTGTTAGTGACGCCTGGAACCATGAGCCTTGTATTGAAATTTAGGGTGATGTTCCGTTGCTTATATACCATCTCCAGAATAGCCAAATGAAAAAGGTGCGTGAATTTTGGGACTCCGGGTCCCCTGAAAAAATATTCAAGACATGAAAATGGAAAGACCGGTGGAAAACCCTGGTACCAACAGAGGACATGGAAGATTTCTACATGGAACTATGCTCCAGGAAGATCCCTTGGCATGATGTCCCAGATAAGATACGATGGGGATATTCCAACCTTGGAAGATTCAATATTAAATATTCCATAGGGTTGTTGATTGAAACTCACAGGTTGGAAAAGCAGGCTAAGTGGAAGAAAATTTGGGGAGGAAGATGGTGGCCCAAAGTAGCAGCTTTCAGCTGGCTCATTCTCAAATGCTGCATTCTCACATGGGATAATATACAGGTTCAGGGGATTCTAGGTCCTTCAAGATGCAGCCTTTGTGAAAACAACAATGAAACAATAAACCACCTTTTGGACGAGTGTCCAATTGTAGATGCTATCTGGGAAAGAGGTGTTAGGTTGTTTAAAAAAAATCACAGACATAAAGGAAGACCCGACATAACAATAACTAGATGGCCAAATAACATATTCAAAAATAAAATTGTGAATAGGATCTGGGAGTGTTTTTGGGTTTCACGGTCTCGAAAAATTGGAAAACTCGGAACTTAATTTTTTTTGAAAACAAACAGCAACGGGTCGAGGAAATTTGGGCGATGATTGAAGGTAATCTAAAAGAAGCTATAACACTAAATCTATGGACCCAGGAGGATTATGCAATATAAGCAATTGAAAAAACAATTCTTCATGGATGGGTAATCTTGACGTTATTGTTGAACAATTCACGCCCCAGCAAAATGATTAAGTAGTCGCGCAGCTCTGATTTTTGGCAAAGTCCTCCGATGGGCGCCTTCAAAACTAAATTCGATGGAGCTGCAAAAGGGAACCCGAGACCTGCGAGTTTTGGTGGAGTGATTAGGGACTCATAGGGAAGAATTCTGAACATATTTTGGGGAAACATAGGCACCAACACTAAAAACCTAGCATATTTAGAAGGATTCGTAAATGGGGTTTTTTGGGCCTTATAACACTAGCGAACTCCATTGATTGTGGAAGGGGACTCTCTGGTTATCATTAACATAGCCAGAAGGCTTCATAATGGTGTGACCATAGGCCAGGTCTCCAAAAATTGACGATGGGAGGGCATGCTTACAAAACTAAGAAGATGGCTAAGGGATAACCTTGCACTCATGTTCTTGCATGTTAAACGGACATGTAATAGGGTGGCAGATGCCTTGGCCAACAAATGGGTTGGAAAGGTTATATGCTTCCATGCAGAGGAAAACAACGACAAGAGAGATGGTTCGTTATGGAGAATATGCGAAGCGCTTGCGGTGAATGACATTGGGAGGACACATAGAGGTCATCCACAGTAGATGTCCGTTCCTTTGTGCCCGATGAAGGACATGTCCAATAAATCTTCCACCTCAACCTTGTTTCTCGACACTTACTCCCACACACATGGCCCCCACGCAATAACTGGGAAGGCATCAGATAGCCATGTGATATGGTATGATGGAAATCCTCTCCACATCCCCGTGTCAAGCGCGAATGAAGGCGACAAGATAGCCATCCCACTTGGCATTAATTACATGCAGGATGATGTTAAGGCTAGTACAAGTGGGAAGTAAATGAGCGATTCGGAAGAGGATGGTGGCATGCCCACCCAATTCAGAGAGGATGATCCGGCATTGGGACATCATTTGTAATAATTTCACCAGACACTCTTGCGGGGTACAGAGAGGTACAAGGGATCAGTCCCTTTGGGTTTACCAGTGAGGTAACATCGAGTCTATGTTCCTGGACTGTCAATAGTCATAAGTCCCATATGAGGTGGCCATTAATGGGGGTTAGGGACGCCAATATTTCGCGCAGAAAGAAGGATTTGGAAAAGATTAATGGGCTCTGGACCTATAAGGTTGAAGCTTCATAGGGTGCAAAATGGAAACATCAAACAATGAGGATTGTTGATTGCATGGGCAGACCCGGGTTTACTATAATTAATCAAGAATACCCCAAACTCACTGGGCCTTTCGGCAACAGACCGCAAAGCGATCTGAAGTCTCACCCGAAGTGAATCTAATGGGTTGGCCAAGACTCAAGTGTCTTGGACCAGGTTCTGTTCATCCTACTTCTTTCCCCTTTTCTCCTGTGCACCACTAAGTCAACTAGCTCGGCGCATCGCACGTCTCCTTCTACTCGCAGCACTTTCACCCGAGCGATGCTCAACACCGCACCGGTTGCTCGGATTCCTCTCGCGTCGCACAACTTCCACTTACTTGCAGCTTCCCAATCCTTACCACTTCTCTGCACACCGTGGAACACCTATCCTCTCCTCAACGCTAAGCCCTCAGCTCGCAGTATCTCGCATCGCAGCTCCTCTGCCGATGCGATATCGCTTCTCTGCGATACCTTACC
>LPNX010520532.1:608743-637550 GCA_001517045.1 Pseudotsuga menziesii | reverse complement strand
CTTACCTTTTGAAACAAAAGACTTCCCTGGGTTGACAATGAATTTCGTAAACTCTGTATGTTGATAACAATCTATCTGCATTTAGGGTGCTCGACAATAATATCTTGTAAAAATGATTGAAATCACATATATATAAATTACTGAGATTAATTTACTTAATATTTAATAAGAAGTTTCATTCGACTAAGACAAACTTAGACTACAATAATATCTTGTAAAAATTATTGAAATCATATATTTATATATATTACTGTGATTAATTTACTTAATGATTAAGTATCTCTTCGTAAGTTAACGCAATATGTTTTAATTACGTTTGATATTAAAATATTATAAAAAAATAAAAATAAAAGTTAGTCACTTAGATGTAACTCTATTTAGATGAGACACCTGAGTTGTAAGATTAAATGATATTTTATATTAAATTATTAAATAAAAAATAGTTAATTAGATATAATTTTAGTTTAAATTTGTTAAAGTTTTGATGGAATAATGATGGTGATGGTGATAGTGATGAATGACTACGAAGAACTTTGGCTTATCGGATTTTAAGAGGATTACTTGGATTGCTGTAAAATTTTATTTGTGTTCAAAAAGCTTAAAAAGAAGCACTCTTAGTTCGTCATAGTTTTTGACAACTTAGAAGGTTATTAAGGTTTGTATAGTAACAAAGATGGAACTGTGATCTGTTGTCGACGTATGCAAAGCATTCTAAGAGAAAGTGACTTTCATCCCCAACACTTGTAGTCTTATAGAGATGGCAAATCCTTTCCACCGATAGTGTTTTAGGAATTGTCTAGTGTCATGTTTCACTATGAAGTTCATGAGAGTTTATTATAATCTTGACAATATTAGTTTTCTTCTTCGAACTAGTTAAAACATAAATAATTTTGATATTCTAGATTAGGGTTTATGACCTCCTTATAGTATCTTAATTTTCTTTTAACCTCTAAATCTTTCTCGTCCCACATTTTCTCTTTAAACTTAGATGTGATATAATTTTTAATGTTATTTATATCTTGGAAAGTGGCATTTTCATGAATCCCCTAATGGTTTAACCAAGTCATAACGTCTTTATAACAACCTTTCTTGAGTCAAAGCTGGTCTGGACAAGATTTTAAAGCAATTTTAGGAAGTCTCTAATCTCCCGTGTTATTTATCTTGTTCTTGTACATCAAGTACTTAGTCATGTCGATGCTCTTGATGGGGAGAAGACCCCTTCTTGAAAAAAAAATTGAGTGGGGTGTATTACTTTTAATTTTAAGGTTATACATTATGAAACATTTTTAGATTAGTTTAACTTTTTTTAATAAAATTCTTTAAAGATGATGCAACCCTGCAATTTTGAATCTCTAATAAACCTATTATTATATATATATAAAAGATTTATAAAATAACATAAGTAAATTAGAAATTCAAATGTGTAATATCATTTTTATTTATATATATAAGATAGGCATAACACATTTGAATCTTTAATTTTCTATTTTATTTGATAAATCTTTTTAAAATTATTTATTTTTTATTTAAAAATCATTTTCTTTTTTCAAAATCTCCATAATTATTTTTTTAAACTATAATTATAATTTCAATTCAATTTGTTTTTTAGGTTAAGGATGTCTTTAGTAAGTAGAGGAAATAGAAAAGTAAGACATAACACAAATAACAAAAGATAAAAAGGTAAAACCTAACACAAACAACAAGAGATAAAAAGGTAAAACCTAATACAAACAACAAAGACCATGGACGATGAATAATGATCGATAAACAATTAAATAAACATTAAGACATTTTTTTAATGAATAATGACACTAAATGCTTCTAAATTCAATTGGACACAAAAGTATTCTATTAATGTTTTTTCACTATTTCATTGTAAAAAAATTCCATATTTCTATTCCTCTCAAGACTCTTTTTTTTGTTTGAAATTTAAAAGATTCAATAAACCTCAATGTGTATATCTAATTTCATAAATAAACCTAAATTAAAATTCTTCCTTTCTTTTAAAGATTATTAAGATTACAAAACTCATAAAAACTTTTATAATCCTCCACTAATTTGTCCTTGTAATGGTTTTGAAAACAAAACAATCGTGATTCACCTCTCCATTCAAAATTACCATTTGTTACTTTTAATGCTTCATCCCAAATTCCTTTCTCAATTAGATATGCACATTCTTATATCCCTAGCTGGTTCATTTGTGTTTTTTTATTTATGCAATTGTATCCCATTTTTATTCTTAATACAAATATTATCATTATATCCAATGTCTTGTTTTATTTTAATTTTAGTGTCTTGTATTATAAGATTTCATGGTTAATAATTGCAAATATCTGAGTCAAAGGTTAATGGATGGATCAATGCTTTGTTTCTAAAACATTCATTAAAATAAGTAGGATATGACAATTTTTTAAAAAGCATTTTTTTGAAATCGGGTTTGCTCACTTTCATTGAATTTCTGGAAGGTGAGGTTATAGGTGGAGGCACTTTACATATTTTTTGAAGAGCTTTTGCAGTATTAGAATGGCTTACTTATCTTTTCAGCAAAAAAATATTTGAGTTTTATTATTTTTTTAAGCCATTGTGCCTTTTGGTACTTTTGGTGTGTTGTTTATTGGTTGTGGACTGTTTTAGTCCCTTTTTTGGTTGAGGACTTCTTCAACCCCAAGTGCTTCCTTGGATTAGCCTTTGGCATTCTTAGTATGCTCTCTATGGACTGGACTAATAGGATTTGGCAAAGATTGGTGCAACATCCCTATTTCATTTTGGATGTTGGGTCATATTGTATGGCAGAGAGATGGTTGTATTCTCTTTTTCGCTCCAGTTTAATGAGCCCCTTAGAGGTTTTTTTCTGCAGACTTTGTTTTCTTGTATTTGGATATGTAAATTGTTACCTTTGATTTTTTTGAATATCAAGGAACTGCTCTTTTTCTTCTTGAAAAAAGTAGGATATGACAATTTAATAACTGTCTGATTTAGAATGATCTCTTCAATAAAAATAATTTTATGTAAAAATTATTATCTTCTCTTAGTCTTTATGCTCTTTAATAAAAATTATTCAGATTTATGGAAGAAAGCTAATAGCTTACAATCCAACCATATCTACCTTTATACTATAATAAGCAGAATATCCATTCATTGCATTCACCTTTAGAATGATCTTATACCATTCATTAGATCATACCATAGACACAACCATCCATTTTCGGCAGCAGAAGGGGAGATAGCAGAGCAAGGGAGGGGGTATTAGGGGGAGGTTTTGAAAGGAGGTTCTTACACTAGCTCAGCAATTGCTGGTGGGGCTTAACTGCTGGGTCATTTACTCTTCAGCTTAATAAGACAATCTTAACTCCATATATACAGTGCTTAAGACAGAACCTTCAACCGAGCTTATGGCATGCCTGAAGGCCCCTCTACACAGCGAGAGGATGCCCCTGCTTACACTAGAACATAATAAAAATTATTCTCTATAAAAATTATTATCCTCCCTTAGTCTTTATGCCCTTTTTTGAAAGAGCTCATTTCATTAATTCACTTTACACCATGTTTACTTTCAATATATATGGCTTTATCATGTGCCTCATCAAAGGTCTTGAACTCAATTGGAATTACTTTCTCTATAATGTCACTAAGTAACCTACGGATATACTTTGTCATCACATTCTCGCCATATTGGTAGATACCCATATTGATACACATTCTTATGAACTTGATGATATATTCTTAGAACTTCTTGTTCTTCTCTCGCTCTCTCTTTATAAGATGATGTCCTTTAAACTTGTATTCTTCTTCATATTTTGTAGGGTATAATTGGTTATGAACAAGTGCCTTAAACTCCTTTCAATTTGCAACTTGCTTCTTCTTAGTAAACAATATCTCTTAACTTTGATTTTCCCACCATAGTAGTGTATATCCCTCCATTTTCAATGTTTGTTTAAACCCACAACAACTAATACAGGCTTATAACTTTCTCAACCATTTAATTAGTCAATTAGTGTTTATATAAACATCAAAATGATTTATATCCAGTTTAGCTTCAACTTTAAAATAGATTCTAGAATTATAAGGGTTGTTTTACTGATTATAGGGCTTCTCAAGGTCCGTGTTGAGACTCTTTGGCTTCTACTTTTCTCCATCCAGGATTTCCTCCCCTCCAACTTTAGTCTTATTGAACATCATATGATCAAAATCTTGTAGTAGTTCAGTAATGCCTTCTACAGGTTGATCCATAAACAGTAGGCCTATGGTCCATCCATGTCATCAACATAGATGCTCCCTTGGAATAATAATTGATTGATTCTTTACAATTCACAAATAAACTAAGATCATGTTTATTTGCTTCTTGTTCTTTAATAGGCCTGATTGGGCGTTCCTATTCTAGTTTCAATGCTTAGTTTGTTAACTTTGCAGTGCAGCCATGAAAGATACCCAATAAAGAGAAAGTCCATTATCTTTGTATAATGCCAACCAAGTATCCCACTCAAATATAATGATTTTTTTTTAACTTGAAACTTCATTAAGAGCACATTTATTATTCAACAAACATTATTCATTTATATGCTTGGAAATGGGGGTGGCTAAAACTTCAATGTTGTAGAAGTATTATCTATTGCAACAAAGTAGTCTTAGTATGTACCTTCTAGATATATCCAAGAGCACTTCGATTTTAATTGCTAACAAAATATGATACTTTGTTATGCCAAGCTAATTTGCAATATGTGTTCCTTTTAAATATACAATTGCATCCCTTGTCACATCATATATCTGATTAAAGCAATTAATTAATCATATATGAATGCCCCAAGCTATTTATTAAGTATGTTAAGACATTTGTAGGGGAGTGTCAATTATCATAGCTAGAGGAAATTTAATATATTTATTCATAATCGAAAGACCATTCACGATGGTTGTAGACAAAGAATGTGATTTGATAATTTTGAATGAACAAATCAAAGGGAATGGTTGTAGTTATGTTTTTTGGATGTAGTTGGACTGATTCAATTAAGAAAGCAATTATACAATGCCTGGATAGAACACCATATGTTGGCTATTATCTTGGGGAAATAGAAGACAATACACAATCCAACACCAATGACACAACACAATGAAATTTGAGTTTTTTCTCATGCTAGATACAACAAAACTATAACGAGTTAACCTATCAACCAATACTTGGAAATGAGCATTGTGGATTCCCAAGAAACAAGTTAATTAAAGGATAAATGAGGTTGTGGGTGCAGCTAGCTGATCCGAAATGGATCAATATATAAGTTGTCATCCATTTCGGTACTTTGTGTGTTGAAAAAATGGAACTAATGGCTTGTAGGTCGTAATTCATGGATAGGTCATGTTTTGGTGATTTGGAGTCCTAAAACTTTTGGAGCTTGTTTGAGGATTCAAATGACATCTTTGGTCAAAAATTTGTAAATGAAGTTACAACCTCTTGGTGTCATTTTTCACATTGAGAGATTTCAAACAATGCAAATATCACCTCAATTGGAATTTGTATATGGAAGCTATGCCTCCTAAAATTTGACCTATCCTAATAACCACCATCATACCGAGTAGATGCCATGTCAGTTCTCATTACTCATAAATTTGGAGCTATTCATGTTTTTACTTTAAAGAATATTGTAGAAGTTCTAAAACCCTAACCCTATTTGGGAGTTGTGTCATGAAAAAACCCTAACCCTAATCAACTATCAAGATATGTTAAATATTGGGACACTAGGAAATGGAAGGGTTATATTCTTGTTGTATTGATTTATTGTTCCATAGTTTAGAAGATCAAGGGAGTGGGATATTCGAGCCTAAAATAGGAAATAGAAGACCTTATAGCAGCTATATAGGCAAAAATGTCCATGGAAACTCTATTGTGATCTCACCTTTCTTTATATTTTCATTTACCAACTAAGAATAAAAGAGCAAGGCATATCCCTCACCTTCTAGATAGGTTTTCCCATATTGGGCTTCCTAAGGTATGCCTTGTGTTCATTGTGTGCAAGGTGTGGTATTTTTTCTAACTTAATTTATTTCTATCTCAGATTTTTTCAATATTTTGTCCATGAAGTTGGTAGTATTAAATCTAACCTTAAATAAAACACTACATAACAAATAGTTTCCATAAAATTGGAAGATTTATCATTAACAGTTGTTCCAATGAAATATCTACAACAATTCAACAAATTAGATAGTGTTGTAGCTAATCCACTAATTAAACCAACAATTAATGCAACCCACAATTAAATTTCCCAATTAATTAAACTAAAAATGAAACCATATTGATCTTAGTCACCATAGCATTTAAACACATTTGGCACCAAGATCGCCCTAGAAACCCAAATGGGAAAAGAAACAAAGATGGGTTCTATAAATGATCAGGAATTGTTACAAAGGGGGATCTATAAAACATCAACAAAGATGCCATGTATTCTTACTCACTGGTGGTATTTCACAAATTGATTTGGCTCAGAGACAATCTTTGTCTTTGTGGGTGGGTTCAAAATCCCCTCTGTCCTCCAATATTTGAACGAATTGCTTCATTGTTAGTTGTCATTTTGCTACTACTACCCTTCCTAATCCTTGGATTCATTTTTTCCATCTCCCTTTGTTAATTAATTGCATCAAGAAAGCATTGTTTATTATAATGATGCTTTAGAAGGCCAATCATCAAATGATTCATTTCTTCTTCTTGTGGCATTTGGCCTTTTGTCTTCAAGTTGATTGTGGACTTCACACTTTTCCAAAGATTACATTTTTACAAAGTTTAAGAGAGAGAGATTATTTTGGATCCATTTCAAATCACACACATCTATAAATTTTGGAATATATGTCTACCTTCAGTCCTTTAAAATCATAAACAACTTAAAGCACAACTATGAGTAATTCCAAGCAACAATATCTCTTCACCATACACTCCTTAGGATAACAAGAACTTCAATCTAATACTGCATTGGTTTATTAATATTTAGTGGGAATTTAAATAAAAAAAATTGAATGTATCTACACTATATATTTCCATTAAACCAAAACAACTATGTGTAATGAATATTATGGTCTTAAATTGTGTGAAACTATTGAAAAAAAGTGGAGATTAATATATAGGGTGCGAGGAAGGAAACGATAAGGAAGGAGTTGGCATGTGCTATAGTAGTAAGAGTGTATGTACTAACATAATACTTCACATACAGATGTGTTAGATGAGTTGAGACAATTTGACCTTCAACGTTTGGCACCACCTGAAAAAGAAAAAAAAAAGGAAATTTGTAAATGGTACACCACTAATGCAAGGACGTCATGATGAGGGAAAAATTCAAACATTGGAATTATGTGATTTGGTAATTAATGTTCATTATATTTCACTTACTAGTTGTAGGTATCAGGTGATGAACATTTACGTGTCTCATGAAGTCTTCTCCATCTAATATTTGCAATTTTGTAGAGCCATCGTCATGATTGGCACAAAAAGTATGGTCCTACCCTAGAATACCACAACTTGTTGGGATGTTTGCTCTTTACATCAAACAACAACACACAATCACCCTCCCATAATTATGTGAACTTGAGGATTTATTCATGAGTGTGATTCATTTTATCATTTGGATCTAATGTTTCCCATTTACAGATAGTCAAAACCCATACATCTTAGTTAGCTTGATCAATCTCTCATATAGAGGCATGGTTTCTAAATTTAGAAATGATAGAGAATGTTGTGGAAAATATTGCAGAAGAGTGATTTCTTCCCACTATTAGGTGCCCATTTGGGGTGGTTGAGTGATCCAAGTGATTTTGAAAATGGTTTTTAGTGGAAATAAAACAAAACAAAGGAAATAATAACAAAATTAAACAAAATGCAAGAAGAGGTAAGAGATGCAAACTCCAACAACCAATAAATGCCAAACTTCTTCTTATATTGCCCAATGGTCAATCATATACAACACCTTGGAGTTGTGACTCCAAATGGAGGCCAACAATCTTCCTAAGGGAGGTCTATTTAGTCCACAATATATGTAAAGTGTCTTCAAGGAAAAAGGAGGAGAACACTTTCCCCTGGGAGGAAGGAGGAAAGTGAGCTTGGTAAATGTTAGAAAAGAGGGAATTGGTGTGCTATAATGGAGCTCAAGAAAAAATCCAATACCATAACCTTGATCTAATTTTCTCTTACAATTAGCATGTCGATGGCTTTATTTTATAGGCCAAGAGGTGGCCCAAGAAATAACAAGATCCCAATGTGAACCCAATGATCCATGATGTGGCTCCAAAGTACACAAGAGAGACCATTTAAGGAAACCAAGTGTGTGAAGAGCCAAAATTTGAATTCTTGGAGGTAATGGAGCTTTCATGAGCCTTTAATGTGCCATTGGTGGGTGAGATCCAGTTGTTTCTTTTAGTCACATGGGTATCGAAGGAAAATCCGCGCTACCACGCAGATGTTGTACCAGTGACACACGATGTAGCACGCATAAACAAAATATATTTAGCCACACAATTGTGTATTTTGACTGCCTTGGGGAATTTTTGGACGCAGAATGCTCTTTGGGTCTTTTGAAGGTGTCTTCAGTTGGATACATGTTGTATTTTGATGATGTTTTATCATGCAAATTGTGAAAATATCACATGTGTGTGAGATTTCTGTGATAATAGATGTCCCCAGATGTATGAGGTTCAGAGGGTACTGTAGAGCCGATGACGCATCATCGTTTATTTTTGTGTTCTCTCTATTGGTCTGGAAAGCATTGGAAACATAGGTGGATGAATAGACCTTTCCTGAGGGGGAAGGTGGCTAGTGGAGCAATAATTGAAAGCGTTTTTTTTACAAACAAGGTGGGAATTCCCATGCTCATGAATATGGCCAAAATGGCTATAAAATGAAGAGAGTGAGAGCTCTCTCACAAACAGATATGGCCTGGATGAAGGTGGATTCAAACCATGTAAGAGTACATGAACCTAGAATGGATGTTATTGGGGTCAGAGAAGAGGAACTGTCGGTAATACGAAAAATCCCATAGGGGTGGTGTTTGAAATCTTGGTGAAGCCACGGAGTGAGGACTACACTATACCGGATATGTTTATACCATAATTTTCAAACGTGAACTTTACTACCTTCAAAATGTATGACTCCCCCTGATGCGATTAAAGGTGTTGTTGTTGAGCATAGGGGAGAATACTAAGTTAAGGAGCACTAATGACTCTCCTTACTTAGTTCGAGGAAATTCCTTGTAGTGATTTGAAAGGAATCCCAAGGTATTGTTGTAATTGCTTCAACTCTCAAAATATGAGGATTTGTCATTGATGAGAGCTGAAGAATCCTGATAAGACAAAAGGTCTCGTCTTATGAACCAAGATCATGTTGTAACCAATGGGGCGACTAAGTGATGTAACACACGACTGGATGGTAAGCGTGGGGCTCAAAAATTCCTTTGATCGATGTAAACACGGGGATTAACTGGCAAAAACATTATGTGTAATGTAGGGATAGATTGTAACGAAGGGGGACAAACTATGAATGAAGAGTTTTTCTAGGGACACGCAATACTGAGGATACAGTGATTGGAAAAACTGGCAATGTTGGGTAGGGAGACTCAACTACATCGATCAAAGGAGACCAGGGGGGTTGTTTCCAAAATGATGGGTGGTTCCCACGTTTGTGAAAGTATCGGGGAACTGTTTGTACATAAAAATTAATTGGTGGGTTCCCCACGATTTTGGGCATGTTAGGGGACCAATTTGGTGATGAGTGGGACTCCCACAGTTTTTTGTGAGTCGGGGAGTCAATTTAATGATGGGCACGGTTCCCATGGTTTTGAGTGGGTCAGAGATCATTTCCAAAATAAAGTGAGGGTTGTGTTGCAAACATGAAAAATGGGTGCCCCATGGATTAATGTTCTACAAAATGTTCCCGTGGAAATAACTAAATAGATTTGGTTGCTTCGGAGGGAAGGGGACCCCTTTATGTCTTTGCAAGGGTGATGATATGAATAATATTTGTAGATGGGTTAATGCTCATGGAGGCATGAGAAGGTCGTGAAAATTATTACATGGAATTAATGCCAAGGAATTTGGTTGGTTTGCACTAGGTGAAGTGGGGGAGTAAATGTGTAACTATGAAATAATTATCATCAAGTGTGTTACTTCCCTTGGGGGGGAATTCCTCAAACTTATGGGGGGATCAACATCATGGGTGTCTATTCATGATGGGGTTTGTTGTGTAAGAACACCCATAGGGAAACAGAGTGGTTCACAACAATGATGTTGATGGCATGTCAATACTGGAATATCGATGGTTGTATGGGATGGAGTCATGTTATTATAATGCAAATATTATGTCAGGGCTATGGTTATCAAAAGGGGAAAAGGGGTTCCAAGTGACCCATTCTGTGATAATACCTGTGGTAGAATTCTTGCGTCATTGTCGATGGTGACTAGAATATTCATGTATTGGGGGTCATCCTGCACACATGACACACATACCCAAGTATAGTAAAGGACATGACAAAGGTATGGATGATGTAGAAATAGTGACTCAAAACATGACACACATGTGGGGCATGTGTGGAATTGAGTATCGGATGAAGTGTTGTTGATAAAGAGAAAGGATGGATCATTGTAGGTCGAGGGTGTGTGTCTTTCCTAGGAGGTAGGAGACTTGGATGTATGGACATGCTCCCAATGTAAATGGGGGGGGCTGCATGACTAGTTAGGTAACTGATGAGGAGGATTGTCTTCAAAGGATGATGACTCCTCGTCAGATGATGATGAATCCTCGCTAGTAAGTAGCCCAACCAAGGGGGATACATTTTCAATGGTATCTACTAACGTGGGAACAATTTGATGTAGAGGTGTTTCTTGTGGAGAGACACTTAGTTGGAGAAATTGATCTTGTAGGTGCATTGGCTTGAGGTGATCTTCTTGTTCAACACATAAGATGGGGCACTGAAACAAATGGTGGGAAGTAGCACCACATCCTCGTCATGGGAGTGATCCCCTAATTGGCACAAGTCTTAGTGTTTTGACGGGTATCATAGTTGTAGGGGAGGTAAGCTTACTACAACTGGGAATCATATGGATGTGGTCCTTGCACGAGGTGAACCTGTTATCTTGAATATGATGGTCGACATGAACAGGGTGTGATTATGGTGATGTAGGGGTCTTAGGAGAGGGTCAATCATGAGACATGATTTGTGTGATTACACCAATGGTAACCACATTGATGGAAGTTGTTTCGATTAGTATAGATGGCAGATGTTCCATCACTTGTTGTGTGAGATGAATAGTCACCAATCCATTCTGAAATCATGGGAGATCAAGGAAATGGTGTGTGTAGTGCCCAAATTGAGAATAGACCGAGCACGCTTTGTTGGTACATAACGATTTGGACTTGGGATTCTGGGAGGTGGATGTGCCCCAATTGCAAATTGGGATGCACGTGTGATCAAGTTCTTGGTCTCTAGTAAGCTAGGGAACATCTTTGTCGTGTGACCTTACTAGCCACACAAAGTGCACGGAGGTGTGACTTTCATAGTGGGTGTATCATGCATGATGGGATATTTCAATGTGTGTTGAAGTATGCCCCCTTCTTTAGATTTAGTGAATACCAATGAAGATTCAGGATGTTGGGTGTTAATGGTTAGGGCTTTCAAATTGGGTTGATTATTGCTTCTATTGGCAGGGCTTTCAACTTAGGTCGAATAATGTCCTCATTGTGTGATTTTGTAATGGTTGATGGTGGTCTGGTCACCAATGGTGTTGGTTCAACGTGTGGTACCATGGGAGTAACTCATCATACTGGAAAAATTTTGTAATGTGTGAGGGGTTTTCAAACCATTTCGGAAAATGGTAGTGTGAGGTACCACACAGGGATTCCCAATGTGAGCCCTAGGAGGGTTAACTAAGCCATAATTGGTGTTCCTTGCACTCTGGTCGGGGGTACAAAAATGGTATATGGAACATGGGAGGTGTTGTAGGGCTTAATACTTTCTCTACGCCATGACTGGTTGGGTTTGTTGATGGTGATTCCATTGGGTGCGGAGACTCGTTCTCAGAGGTGAAAATGGTGCACATGAGACCTTCCTTCGAGGTGGAAATTTCAAGTGGAGGGCCTGAATATTCCCCTAGGAGGTCGAAATATTTGCACACACTCAAGTCAATGTCAAAATAAGGGGTTGGCATAGTTTCACCTACTATGGGTAGGACGTTCTCAGGACTGGTAGAGACGTGGGGGCATAGTATTTAAGTTGTTAAAGGGTGACCGCCTTCCCTTTAAAGGGAAACATCATGATATGGAAAATCGAGGAGGTAACTGCCTCCATGGTTTACATGTAACTGTGACCCAATAGGATATTGTAGTCTAGATGGGCATCAACAACTTCAACATTGATTGTTACCATTTCCCCCCTAGCTCAATGGGGACATTATGGTATAATCCTCGTGGTTGGGATGGTCGTCCATCATATGCACGAAGAGAGATAGAGGATGGGAATAACTTGGGTGAGCCCAATCGTTTCCAAACATTTGAGGACATGATGCATGTGGATGTGCCTTCATCCAAAATACATCGATGAATGATAATGTTATATTCATGGCGATTAGGACTTGGAAAGCGACAGAAACGGGTAGTCATGGTTCTCCTTTGTCAAGATCGAAAGTCATGAGGCACGAGTCAAATGGGTCGATGACACTAAGAGCGTTCAATAATACCTTGCGTTGTGTGGGAAAAAACTGAAGCACTTCTAATGTGGACATGGCTGCTAGCGATTGTGACAAGTTATAAACAATACTATAATTGTGGGAAGCCTTCATTTGAGGGTTATGAGGGGTATGCCAAAGTGGTGCTTTTGGTATCCTCTGAATTTTCTCTATGCTACAACACAAAATATGCAAAGGGCCTCCCAAAGGAACAAAATCCTCTTCTAAGACAAGTGAGTGGTCAACACTAGTATACTCTTCAGTACGAGTCTGAAGGTTGACAAATGTTGAGTTCATACAGATATTTTGAAATGATTTGTTGCTTGGGGGTGGGGATATAGCTGCTTGGTATCCATGCTTTGGTTGGAAAATGGTTGTAGCAAAACAACTTATTGGAGTTGTGGTGCAGGAGGCGCCCGAGGAGGGTTCGCTCGTGTATGTTCTTTTCTCCCACCAATTGTTGGCAGTTGGGGAGAAGCGGGAAATGGTGAGTGTAATGGACATAGTCAATACATATCGAGCAACGGTAATTTGTACTCAGGTTGGCATTTTTTCCTTGCTTGGAGGGTTTCCACCTTATAGTGGTCGGTTACCCTAGTTGAGGTTTTGTTGGGAAACTTGGTTGCCCCCTGCCCCTGTTGTTGGGGTTTTTTGTTCCTTCCCTTCTTCTTCCCCCGATTTTGAGGATTTGAGGGGTTAGAAAATTTCAACTACTCAAATTGTTGAGTTTGTTGTTGCATAGAATTTTGGATAAAATTGACCCCATATGGGGCATGGTGTTTGTTCTAGGAGGACATGGGTATGGGTAGTAAGGGTTATACTCTAGTGGTGGGATATAGGCTTGTTGTGTTGCATACGATGTGGATGTTAGCAATGGTACTTGACTTGTATTTGGGTCGGTAAGGTTGTAAGGTCCGTATTGGGTATGTCCAAACGAGGGATTTTGCACAGTATAGGGGGAGCCGACACAACGAGGATAGGTGGGTATTGTGCCATGATGGGGGGTGGTGCAAGAGTTGGTTACGAGGGAACTTTACCATGTGAGAAAATGGACCCAATAAGCCCATCTATGGAATGTGACATCCCTGCAATGGGAGGATATAATGATTAATGATGAGGGGCATCTGGTAGTATGGTGTATAAATACCCTGATTGAGCATAAATGAGTTCAAAGTGTTGGGATTTGAGAATTGCTTCTTCCTCATCTTGATGCATTGAGGTAGCCATGTCCTTTTCAATATCTAGTTGGAGAGATTTAAGGAACCAATCCAAAAGGAAAGGAGTTTGCATGTCAATTTTACACAAAGTGCGATGATGACGCCACTCATGGATGTGGTCTGCGATGTGTGTCATAGTGTTCTATTGAAATTATGTGAGAATTTTGAGGCCTAGGTCATGTCATATTGGTAACTAAAAGTAGGAGAGAAATGTGATGGCTATTGTCTCAAAATTGGTATGAGATTCCCTACCGAGGTTCACGTACCACTTTTCGTTTGTACCAATGAGGGTTCTTTGAAGGATATGGACTCTTATCCAATCCACCACTACGTTGTTTCAGGAACACCATATGGAATGACATGATATGGTTGGTAGGATTGTCTCCATGTTTCCATTTGAACTTAGGGATGTTCAATGGGATATTTTTAGGCATATGAGTCCAAGTTGTGTCATGAGCGATGGGATCATTGACCAATTTGGCTAAATCATGAAGGTTTAAACTCGCCAGGAATGGTAGGTTTGGGTTGGGGCCCACCATTGTATTATATGTGTTGTTTCCTCATGGGGGATAAATTGGAATATGTGGTAGTTATATTTGTCTTCTATGGGAAGATGAATATGTAGTGTGGTGGATCACTGTTAGGAACCCATGTCAACCCTTCTCTTTACTTTGTTAAGTATATTGTTGTTGGACGCATATGCTTTGTAAGTCGTCCCGTGAGTATATTATATTACCCCACATTCATGTGGAGTAATAGTTGTTTAGATTAAACTTAGTATGTAAGTAAGTGTTGAGGCCAATGAAGGTATCCAAGAGTTATTAAGCTTGCTCAAAGGAGGTTGCCCCCTCAAAGTGACATGTGATCAATAAAATTTCTTCTGTGTTTTGTTATTTATGTTTTATTGTGCATTATCATTATTTATTGTAGGAGGTTTCTCTCATATGGTATCAGAGCAATTTCTTTGGCACAAGTGGGATTTTTTTTGTTGGCAAAAAGAATAGGTCAAAATTGGGAGGCGACTTTCAAATCAATTTTTGAAACTTTTTGTGCAGATTCATAAGAAAAAATTTCTAGATATGAATTCCTCTTGCAAAGATACGTAGTTTAAAAAAAATAATCTCAATTGGAGTTTATAAAGTGGAGATATCACTAATTTGAAATCAACTGGTTTTTAGAATTTTGGTCACGACCGCGAAAATTGCAGAGCGAAAATCTTTTGAGTACTGGGTACCCAGATTTCTGTTCCATTTGGGGAGATAGATGCAGAGCGGCTATTCAAGTTCTAGAAACATGATATAATAGTTATTGTAAGCACTATTGATCAGGTTATGCTCATTTTAAAATTTTCATCTCAAAACCCTGTCTCTATTTACTGGTTTTTTGGGCTCGCTGGGTGGAATTTCTGCCAAAATTTTTTCGGCACTGTGATTATTGTAGTAAATCTTCTTCTTTGCATCTAATTTGTTCATTTCAATTGCAAGTTTGGATAAGGGAATAACCTATATCCGCTTACCTGTGGGAAGTACCTGGGCATATCCCTAAAATTGATTGTGAGGAGCGCCACAAGAACCCCAAAGTAGTCGGCCACTGAAAGGTCTTACCAATGAAAAGGGCAACAAACCCTACCTGATTGACTAGTTCCTACCCGTGAGGTAAACCAAGAGTTGTCATTTGTGGAAAAACGGTTTTCTATTTTACCTAAGTCGTGGAGTGAGGGGTACTGCCCCAATACGCAAGAGGTTAGACAACATTGATGGATGAGTGAATCCCCTGAAACTTTAGGAAGTCGAACATACTTGGGGTCACCTCTTGCGTATTGGGGTACTGCCCCAATACACAAGAGGTTAGACAACATTGGTGGATGAGTGAATCCCCTAAAACTTTAGGAGGTCGAACATACTTGGGGTCACCCCAGAGGGTTTGTAAAAAAGACTCTCTTGGTTATCACCCACGTTGAAGCAAACAAACAAATGGAAGACGAACTTGTCACCCTCAAGACCAAACTCCAAGAGTTGGATGAAAAACATTCTTGACCTCCACCTTCAGCATGCACCCATGAATAATAGACGTCAGACAGATCCTTCTGTAGACACTGGCTTCTCTTCTTCCAACAATTTTCATGGGCCAAATATTGATTTCCCTTGCTTCAATGGTGATGATATGACTGGATGGATATATAGGGAAAAACAATATTCCAGCCTGCATAACACTTTTGATGTCACCAAAGTCCCACTTGCATCCTTTCATTTGGAACATGAATCCCTTCAATGGTTTCATTGGTACATCAAGGATCATGAAGAGCCAAAATGGACATATTTTTTCCAACTCCTTTTGCAACGATTTGGCCCTAGTGCTTTTGATGACTTCATAGAAGCACTCACTAAACTTCACCAAACTAGCACTATGAGAGAGTATCTGACAAAATTTGAGAAATTGATCAATCACACAAAATGATTGTATGATGCACTCTACAGGAGTTGTTTTATCAGTGGTTTGAAGGATGCAATCCGATCTGAGGTTAAAATGTTTTTCCCCAACAAAATGATGGAAGCCTGAGGGTAGGCTAAGTTGACTGAGGACAATATCATAGCTCAACAACACTCCTAATACAGTTTTGTTCCATTCAGAAATATAGTTTCCCAAAGACCTCCAATCACACTAGCTCCTAGAGCCACTCCTATGAAGCATTTGTTTGAAGCCGAGATGTGGGCACGTAGAGAAAAAGGGCCTTTGTCAAAATTGTGAGGAGAAATTCACCCGAGGACATTGATGTGATGAGAAAAAGCTCTATCTCTTGGATGTGGCTTCTCTGCATGCAACTGAAATTTGTGATAATGCTCAGGATCCAGTAGATGATTAGGTCAACATTCAACAACCACCTGTTGACCCTCCTTCTCAGGACTACCACTCGGAGATATATATCCATGCATTAGCCAGAGCCACCACCCCACAAACCATGCGGGTTAAGGGTTTCTTCAAGAAGATCCATTTTACAAAAAGCCCTCGGTATTAAGTGCCCCTTTGGTGTGGTTGAGTTATCCAAGTGATTTTTCAAATGGTTGTTACTGGAAATAAAATAAAATAAAGGAAATAATAACAAATTTAAACAAAATACAAGAAGAGGTAATAAATGCAAACTCCAACAACCAATAGATTCCAAACCACTTCGTATATTTCCCAATAGTCAAGAATATACAACACCTTGGATATGTGAGATCCAAATGGAGGAAAACAATCCTCCTAAGAGAGGTCTATTTAGTCCACACTAGATGTCAATTTTCTTGAAGAACAAATGAGGAGAACACTTGCCCCTTAGAGCTGAAAAGAGGCAAGGGAGCTTGGTAAATGCTAGACAAGAGGGAAATGGTGATCTATAAGGGAGATAAAGCACAAATACAATAACATAACCTTTTTCTAATATTCTCTTGCAATTAGCATGCCCATCAATTTCTTTAATAGGCCAAGAGGTGGCCAAGAAATAACAAGAACCCAATGATCCATGATGTGGCTCCAAAGTACACAAGAGAGACCAAGGCAACCAAGTGTGTGAAGAGCAAAACTTTGAATTCTTGGAGGTAATGGTGCTTTCATGAGCCTTTAATGATCTGTTGGTGGGTGATATCCCATCTTTTATGTCAATCACATAGATATCAAAGGAAAATCTATGCTATCGCGTGAGAATTGTACTAATGACACACATTGTCGAACACATAAGCAAACTATTAGTCGTGTGGTTGTGTATTTTGACTACCTTGGAACATTTTTGGACTTAGGATGCTCTTTGGTTCTTGTGAATGTTTCTTCAATTGGATGCATGTTGTATGTTAATGACGCTTTACCGTGCAAATTTTGAAAATGTCGCATATGTGTGAGATTTCTATGATAAAAGAGAGTACATCTTTTTGGTCATAGACTAGGTAGTAGGGGAGTAGACATAGAAAGAACTCATCTATATTCGTGAGCCATGGTTTCCCAATGAGCCATGGTTTCCCATTGAAAAATTAGGGCAATGAGAGAATCAAATAATCCCTGGAGACACTACAAGGAAAGCACCCTCTAGCAAATATTTTTACGGAAGCTCCTTCAGAAAGAGCCCAAATATCTTCTTATAGTGGAGGTCGTTAACGTAGGTGAGAGGGAAGAGGTTTTAGCATATTCTTTTGTAAAATTATTTTATACACACAAAATGCATCGATGTGTCCTTATCCTCGACGCAGTGATGCGAACCAACACAAATTGCACAAAAAATCCTCGTTAAATTGAGAGAAAAATAATATTTTCTATTTCTACAACCAACGATAGCCAATGTGTTTAAACCAAATGGATGCACTAGTGGTATCCACATAATTCACACACCACTTTCAACAAAAAATGCAACCCTCTTTCCAGGGAAAATATGTTTTAAAAATAATAATAATAATAATAAATTATCGTGTGTCGGTTAATTTGGCATAGTGACGCTGGATAAAACTAAATAAATTGTCGGATGGAAACTTTTTTTATTTCTTTAGATCCATTAACGATGTGCTTAGATATCTGAACAACATTGATGCATCACGTAATTAGAAGCACCAATGCAAACTTTTTTAATATTTTAATATTAACTAGCTGTGCATTTATGTCACTTAAATGCACCAAGGTAGGGTAACATTAAAAATAATTACTAGATGGAAACTATTTTCATATTGTTATATTCATTAATGGTGCATTTGTATCTACAAAATGCATCGATACGTCGTGTAAGGTTGAGCACTGAGGTAGGGTAAACTTGAAAAAGACGGATGATTTTTTTTATATATATATAATTTTATGTTTACATGAAATGCATTTATATACCCTAAATGCATCAATTCTTCCATGATAGAGTGCACTAGATTAGGGTAAAATTAAAAAATTGTGGGATGATTTTTTTTATTTTTTTATTCATTACCAATGCAGTCATGCCACAAAAATGCATCGGTGTGTTTAGTTATAGGGTGCACCGAATAGGGTAAAAAATAAATCCAGACAGTAAAACCATTTTTACCATCCTTTAGTGCTCTAGACCACCTAAGAATCGATGCTATAGTTGACTCCTTGAATCTCCCTGACATAGATGTTCCCCATGTTTGGATCTCCCTTCTATTTCTTGCTAGATGGCATTCGAATTTTGCAAAACGATGGGTAAATTTGATTTTGCATCTACGTGGAAACCATGCCTCATTGTCGTGCAAGTTCCTAGGTAATGTATTTGTTATCTTCTAACTTAAACCGTTAGCAGATTGAAATTCAAATTCACCTTAAATTTGCTATTTTTTACAAAAATTTTAAAATAATTTAATTATTCAAGACATGGACCGGTCAGTGTGCATATGTTTAGCTTAGCACTGACATGGCCTTTGAAAAAATATTGTTTCACTTCATTCCATGGCATTTTCACATAGATTTGTGCTGATTACGGTGCGCTCTAAATAATTGTGCACATCGTGCACAATGCGTACACCTATTCATAAAGCATGATTGATCCCAAATCAGGGATGCATCAATATAAAATATTTTATAAAAAATAAAGGTGCATTTTAGTATCACACACACACCATCTGCAGTGCATTTTAGTATCACATACACACCATATATGGTGCTTTGTAGTCTCAAATATCATCGATGCATTAAATTTAGATAGCACACCGCTTATTTTTTTGTCAAAATAAATTTTGACATAACGATATGTTAAAGTCACCTCACAACGCAATGTGTGGTGCTTATTTAGTTTGTAACACCCTGTTAATAGTGCACTCTAAATACAAAAGGCATGGCTAGTGGTGCCTTACTATTATATGGGTGCACCACTTATTAATTTCATTTATTCTAGTGTTTGATATTAATAAATAAAATGGTAATTTAATGAAATTTTTAATGTTTTATATATACATGTGTGTGTGTCTGTGTATGAGACTAATGGAAGTTATCTGTGAATAAGAGAAAACAATGACGAAAGATACAGATGGAACTCTACAACATTGTATGAGAGTGGGAGACCAGAGAGAGGCACATATATTTGTACCCTCGCCCGATTACAACACAAACTTGAGACCTCTTGAGTGTTGATAGCTTCCTCAAGTGTTATCAGGAGGATACATCCCTAAAGGGGGGCTCAATGTTGTTGATGTAGTTGATCAATTGTTAGGATCAATCATATTAGAGGAAATTTGAGGTATAAAATGGGACTCCTAAGGAAAACAATAAAATAATAGTTAAAATAATAAAATAATAAAATAATAAAATAATATTCCTTAATTTTGGAGGAAGAAAGAAAAAGCTACTTTTTTGTTCGTATTTTCAACATATCTCCCTGTATTTTTACTCAAATTTCGAGAGGGAGGGCTCGTTGGATGTGGAATTTAATTCCGCGTCCAACAAGTATCCACATTGCATACTTTTGATGGATGTCGCTACCCCAAAAACAAGAAATACCTGAAAATGTGATGATGATGTCATCATCACATTTTTTCATGTATTTCTTGTTTTTGGGGTAGCGGGGTACATCACATTTTTTCATGTATTTTTTTGTTTTGGGGTAGCAGAGTACGTCATAAGTATGCAGTGTGGGTACTCGTTGGATGCGTAATTAAATTCCACATCCAACAAGCCCTCCCGCTTGAAATTTGAGTATAAACACAAGGAGATATGTTGAAAATACAAACAAAAAAGGTAGTTTTTGTAATGACAAATAGGTCAAGTCAACCATTATGGTTGAATCATTTTATTGAAATTCTATTGGTTCTTGAATTCCAGCTCACAAGACTTTATTGTTGGCTCATTTTATTATAAGACCCATTTTAGACCCCAAATTTCCTCTAATCAATGTAGACAATCCTCTTTGCTTGGTCTCAGTTTATGGCTCCACCCCACAAAGGAGGACATATTATTCATCACTAGGATACCTAGGAGAGGGGAGGATTTTCCCTAACTCCCTGATGTCTCACTTGGTGTTGCAGTAAATATTCACCTTGTGTAATCTCATAAATATATCAGTGACTGGGTCACCGACCCTGCTCTTTTTTAGGTTTTTGGAGGACAACTCTGTATCACTTCTTTCGATGCAGAGGAGTTTAGGTGACTCTCTCTTTTTAATACAAATATGGTGCACTTCACCACTGATGGGAAGCACATTAGTTTCCCTATATTATATTATGTATATTTTAGTGCATATACCTATATGTATTAGGTGGCCTACCATTTTTTGTGGCAGTTTTATTTTGCTCTAGATCGATGCCATGCATAGTTTGAGGGGAGGGTCAACTTCCCTTTTGCTTCAGAGCTATTTTGTTTATTTTTTGAAAGGTTTCCAATCACAGGGCCATCGTTTGAACACCACCATGCTATGGAGATGACTGAGGTGTGGATGCATATGTGGGGACAGATGCTTCACAAGAAAGTTTAGTTAGAGTTCCCAGATAGGATCACCTCAGAGATACTCGCGTTACTAGCAAACGAGGATGACCATACTTTAGACGTTGTGTTGTATGCTTACACGAGGTTGGACTGGTGAGGATGTCCAAACATATTCTTCACCCATGCTGTGCCACTAAATGACAAAGGTAATATTAGCATTATGCTTAAAATTATCTAGTTGCATTTTGTTGTCTTACTTAATGCAAATGAAATTTATTCTAACATTTTCTTTAAACCGTTTTATTAAATTGTTTAATAAAATTGTCTAATTATTGTTGTGTACTATATATTTTATAGATATTGGCACTTATGATGGGGAGGGGCCTCCATCGATAACAGATGAGGATATGGATGATCTTGAGGCAATGCCTCTATTGCCAAAATCTAGCCTACAACATAGGCCAAATTCTAGATTTCGATAGGACGTGACAGACTAGTTATCCACATTGTTGGCTCAACAAGGAGACCACAATGTATGGGTTCCAGAGATCCTTCAATACCCCAAACTAGTAGAGATATGGATGATTACTCCTTGTGATATGAGGAGTTTGATGTTTCATATCATTGGTGAAATCATCCTTCTAGATAGGAGGGATGACCATGGTATTTAGTATTCATCTACTTCATCTGATGAGGGAGGCGATCCTCCTGCTCCACCACCTCCTCCTCCATCTCCTCCTTCTCATCACCAAGATGACTGATCGTCATATCCTCCACCTCCTCCCCCTCCTCCTCACCACGATAATTGACCATTATTTCCTCCTACACACCTAGCCAACCCACAACCATCTCCAACTCATCCACAAGTCGACCGAACACCCTGTCCTCCTCAATGAGCTGACCATCCACCATCTCGTACTCCATTTGTCTCAATTCTAGACAGGATGGTCACAATGAGTGAGATTTATCTTCAAGGAGATATCTATGATCTCTCCAATATACTTTTTTTCTTAGCAAACATACTGATGCCTCCAGCTTTGTTGGTGGAGGTACCAATTCCTCTACTTCTACTACAAAGGTACTAATGCCTCTGGTTCCAGAGTTGGACCAACTATCTCCTAGCATTAATTGGACTTGAGATGTATTTGGAATGTAATGAGTTTGATATTATTGTTCAAATATTTATATATATACTACATTTTTATGTTGATGTTGATTTTGATGTTTATTTATATGTTGATGGTGATGTGTACATGTTAGGTCATGTTAGATATGTTTTCTAGGTGTGCTTGATATATGTGTATGTTAGATGATGTTTATTAGATGTGTGTGATGGTTATGTTAGATAATTCTATGTCTTTGGTTAGATTTTATTATTAGTTTTGTCTGCTAGCTGATGTTTAAATCTGTAAGATGTATATTTTAGCTGGTGTTTAAATTTATTAGATGTATATTTTAGATTGTGTTAGGTAGTGTTTACATATGTATGTTAGGTGATGTTTGGTGTGTGTGTGTGTGTGTGTGTGTGTTAGACTATGTTAGCTAACTCTTTATGTGTATGCAAGATGGTGCTTATGTTTTATAGGTGATGATAGATGTGTATGTTAGAAGATGCTTGTCAGATGTGTGTGATGGATATGTTGATGATGTTTATATTTATTAGGTGGTGTCGATGATGATGATGGTACATTAGATGATGTTAGGTGATATTAGATGTGAATGTTTGTATTTTCTATATGTGTATGTTTGATGTGATTGTTCTATGTGTATCAATAAAAAAGTTCTCCAATTTATATTGTGTATAAACATCATGCATGTTAAATTGTGAAAAACAACATGCATATTTATTTTGAAAAATTGTGAGGTGTTTATTAAAAAACATCAATGATAACTTCCTCCTTATAATGCAAATATTTTCATATTGTTATAACTAATGTAAACAATTTTGTGAACTTCTATTATAAAATAAAATAGAGAAAGATTTGACATCTAATACCTTAAGTATATTTAAATTAATTAATTTTTCTAAGTTATTTTAATAATACAGTGCATTTCATTCCCCTATAACAAATATTTGTTTATACTAATTTATCGTGAACTTTTAATTTACATTTGCACCTAAATTTTACGTGGAATCAAGCGAAAATCATAGTTAATCTTGAAAATGGATTGTTATTATTACAACCTTAAAACATGGTTTAATTGAATCATTATTAAAAATAACGTCACTTCTATAACAAGAAAACAACACAACAAAATGCTATTGCAATGTAAAATGAAAATAAAAGATGTAAGGTCAACATAAACAATGATAAATATGATACACACTGAGTTATATTTTTTTCAATATAATCCCTATAAACTTCATAACCCTTACTTATAAAATATTTAACCCATAACAATCAATATCTTTTAATCCTTCACCATTATACCCCATAATCCCCGTAATATCTATAAAATCTTATCCTTATAACCTTAACCCCTAACTATTATTAATTATAACCACAACCCATTAAAACCCTTAATCCATACAATCCTTAATGTTAATACCTCCTAATTCCTATAAAACACGGTTCCTAATTCAAAGCTATAATTTTGAGTGCACATAATATCAAAATGAATTATGATTTTAAATATTAAGAATCATATACCACTTGTATGTGCTATTAATATTGGAAGCTTATGCATAATTATTATTCAATAATGGTAAAGTTGTAATTTTGAGTGCATATAATCTCAAAACAAATTATTTTTTTACCAATATTAATAACCGTTTATTAATGTATATTTTTATATAAAAATTTTAATAGTATACTTTTATTAGTACAACTTGAGCGGGCCTAACAATTAAGAACATGCGTTTCCTCTTAGGAGGTCACATGTTCAAATCCAAAGGGGGTAGGTTATGTACACCTTTGTTACATTGTTGCACAGAGGGTGGTCCCTTGTCCCACAAACAAGGGGGTCTCATACACCAAATTGGTGTATGGCTTGGTTGTGACCTTAAAAATAGATTATTATTATTATTATTACTCGTTAATGTCAAATGATTTGAAAATTTAGATTAATTGAAATTCATTTGAATGGTAAAATTATTTATATATAATCTTAAAATGAAATATTTTTTTCTATTTAATATTAAAAGTAGTTTGATTTGGAAACTTATATTAATCATAATTCATTAGTGATAAAGATGTCATTTTAAGTGCAATTAATTTGTAAATGAATTACCCATTCCTAATTAATATTAAACACCATTTAGTACTTACTAGTTAATATTAAAATTCATGTATTACTTATATACTTTGTTAATGTATATTTTAAGATTATTTTCATATATGTGCGCATAGAATTTGTTATGCTCATTAGATATGCATAGATCATTCAATATTTAAAACTATTCAATCTACATAATTAGTATAAAATGATATTTCCATAGTGTTAGAAATTAATGTTAAATATTGACACACATATTATACACACTAACCTTTTTTTTTCAATATCAAAACACATATGATGCTATAATAATGATGCACAATAATTCTAAAATTTTATATTAAATATTCAACACAATATAAATACATTCAACTAAAATAAAATTTGTTTTCAATCAGTCCTTCCACGGAATCACAAATTACTTGATAGAAAAACACATTCTGCATCAAATTGATTGTTAACAAACTAGATTAGTTTGGAAATTGGTTGTAATTAACTTTCCATTTCCACCATTAAGATGGAAAAAAAACAATAGAATTAAAGAATAAAATACAACAATACTAAAATGATACACCAACACTATAAATGATGAAATAAATCACGTACATGTCACTCTTCGTTGCCATCACCCTAATTATCTTCCTCACTTGACATGATAGCGTTGTTGTCCTCAAAAATATGCTTTGATATAGGGACGTGTCTTGATACAAACCACCAATCCCTATACAACACATCTAGGTAAAAAACACTTGGTTGCACTGTTTTGGGAAAACATAAGGCTCCTTACTTTCATCCCACGTCTTTATAGAGTTGATACATATCAACTCACTATCATGATATTCCTTTATGTTACTCCAGTCGGAGGTGTCCCACCACTTGCACCTAAAAATAACACATTGGAAATATGAGAAGTCCACTTGAATGATCTCTTGTATCTTCTCGACATAACCTAACTTTCCCCCTATTAGGCTTTGACCGTGGTGGCTAGCATGACTATATAGGTCGAACTCGAATTCCACTCCACAGTCTTGTGTGGCATGTCCATCATCAATATCATTGGTGCAAAAATGATTCCCTTATGTCCACATAGATGGGAACAATGCGCTTGTAAAAATGTGAACAAATGACAGTGTCATATGTTTAGTAACCCAATCATTAATATATAAAATACAAATGTCATAATTGAAAGGTGAATTATAAAGTTAAAAATGTACACAAAGAGGTTATTACCGAGTTATTATGTACCCTATCCCTATATTAATTAGTGCATCATATTCAATAAGCGGGTAATGACTAGATGCACCATATTTCTCTCTGACTTGGTCAACAACCCAAATGTTGGGATAGATAATTGGCATATTTTCTTTTAAATGATCACATTAAGACATGCTTCTACCATTCAACCATTTGAGTTATTTCCTGTCAATGTCTCATTTCCTCCTCTTCTCTTCATAGAATGTGACCGACGATTTTGTTGCATCCATGTTGTAAATAATGAATTTATTGATGGCATCAATTTCTGAATTTGGTTTTGTATTCATGAAATCAAATCTACATATAGTCTGTATGAGAAAAATATAGGTTATGAAGTTTAATGTGAACAATTACTCTACATAAATGTGACAAATGATAAGTGACTTAATCTTTATCATGCGCCTTTTATTAAATTGAGCACATAGATCTGTGGACAAACACACAACTCACATGATAGATCACACAATTTACTCAGTTATTGAAGAATGAAATAGTGCAAAAATGGCTTGCGGCTGTGAATGCTTTTCATTAATCAAAGAGTAATTAGATAGATAATTACAATGAAGTACAATGGATTTAATAGCCACAAGCAATTCGAATCCACATGAGGAAGTTCGAATTGATTAGAGTCTACTTGACTATAGGTAACCATGACCTTGTCTAAATCACTATCGGAGGACTCAATAGTTAACTGACCTTGTCTAAACCATAACCGGAGTTCATCGGAGCTCTAAAACATAACTCAAGTGTTACATTCAGTGTTGACTAAGGTTAACTGACAGTGGTAGGTGAGAAATGTGCCCCACATGTGTTCAGTCAAGTAAACCTAGTGCTAACTGAATGTAGAGGACTAGAACTGAATGTAACTGACTCCTAACTTAGCTTGACTAGTCATTAACTAAAGTGAACTGACCTTGGTTGATTTCGACACTCCCAGTGGCTTCCTAAATCGTAGGGATTGGTCTAGGAGGCTCCTAAAGTGATGCAATCAAGTGCAATCAATGGCAGTGGGCCTCAATTAGTGTTCCCCACACTTTAGTAACTGAAACATGTGCCCCAATTAGGTTAAGTGGACTCAATGGTGTTAATGACTATAAATAGACTAGATGGACTCCCGATTTAGACATATGACCAAATTTGGACAAGGGAGGATTAATAATCCTAACCCCCCCTGAATGCTAGCTTGGACAATCTATGGGCCCTGGTAACTAAGACCATAGGTCACCCATTACATCAATTAAAGTAAAGTAACTGCTCAAAAACAAGGTGCTGGGGAAAAACCACATGGGAAAAAATCCCCCCCTCTAATTAAGCAGGTAGAATCAGGATCAATCTAGTTCTTCTGTGCACAGGTATCCTAGGGCCTGGCATGTGAACCTCTCCATAATTATGTCTAGAGGAATCTTCCTCTTTGGAAGAAGAATGATATGCTCAACTAAATCAGAAATATAGGCAGCTGTCGAATGAAGACTGGACCCATGTAGAGCAATTGAAGTCAATTGAAAAGTGAGAAAAGGTTCTTGAGAATTCAGAGAATGTGAGGAACACTCAAGAAACTGATATGTTGCATCCATGAACAACAAACCATGAGTGGTAAGAACAGCCCCAAGTGTTAGGAGTAGGTGTCCAAGCGGATGCAGAAAATCTTCCTCTTTACTAGTTCTGTGAGGAGATGAGCATGTGATCAATGGTAAAGAGGCACTGAAAATGTTGAGAGCGAATGCTTGAGCTCCATAGTCTGATATAGCTTCTGAAATAGATAATGAATCACATAATAAAATATCACCAACCTCATATGAGGAAACTAACACCAAATTCCCATCAGCAGTTTTGAAGAGAAAGTGTGGTACTTGATTTTTCGCACCGGAATTGGTGAGAGCAGCTACAAGCATGACTGAAGGCTTTTGGATTTTAAAATATGAACCAAATAATATCAGATAAGAAAGTAAATCAGATCTAAATAGGTTCAAAATAGATCCAAAACTGTGAAATGGAATCAAATCCCCAGCAGCAGTTTTGTAGGAGACTTGTAGTACTTGTTTCTTCACACCGTTGATGAGAACAGCTACAAGTGGTACTGAAAGATTATGAATTTGATATATTAAACAAAGAAATATCAGATCAGATATAAATAAGATCATATCAGATCCAATAAGGTTAATATCAGATTCAAATAAATGGTTAACCGAGACGGTGGATGCACAACTTTCTTCTTCTTCAAAATTCTGAATTTTGGTGCATGCAATCCTGCAGGAATTTGCTAGAAAATATAGATCATGGGGAGCGAATGGATCACTCTGGTAATCTGATATTTCTTCCAAAATATACAAGGTATCACATATTTTCACACCAGCAGCAACATTAGAGGGAGAAAAATCAAATTTCTCTTCACTTTCGGAAGCAAATACTGGTAAATTTTGCACAGAATTTAAAGGAAAATCACCGGTGAATGTTTGCATGGAAGTGCAACAGAATTTTTATTCAATATCATAGATTCGAATGTATTCTTCTGCTTCATAAATATGAGAAGATGAGGTATCATAGATCTCATGAACTTCCGGAGCATTAGGAGAAGGAGTCACCGCATGGAGATTGTCTTCAATTCGAATTGACTGTGTAGAAGCTTCTGCTTCTTCTTTATCTTGAACAACTTCATCAGAGAGAGTGGAGGCCGAGATTTTTGGATCAAGGATGATTATGGTGCTGGATGTTCTCTCCAAAGTGCTATTATGATCCTCATAAATCATTCCAAAGGTTCTGTCCAATCTTGTCCAGAGTTCCTTCGGGTCTTCAATAGATCTAATGAGGTAGCGCAAGCTAGGAGAAAGACCTGTTGCTATTGTTCCAAAAGCTCCATCACTTTTATTCAGCCAGTTAATCTTACTAAAACACTCTTTACTGAGCCCAATAGACACCCGACAGAGACCTTGTCTCATCAAAGATGAAATCATTTCGAAGTTGTACATGCAAAACAAAAAAAAATGATCCAGTAGGAGATCTAAGGAGGAGAAGTGCCTTGTTCGCCGAGGCTCTGATACCATATTAAATTGAGCGCATAG